>OY731400.1:5614624-6214624 GCA_963425845.1 Sphenostylis stenocarpa | reverse complement strand
CGAGACTGCATTTTTATTTTGCGGATTAATGGGTCGTTGAGCAAAAGTTTAGGAAGAAAGCCCAAAAACGCAACTCACCTATTATGTACAGGGGAAACCTAATTGTAAGGGAAAGTTTTGATTTTGGAAAAATTAATGAAATTCCAGTTTTGAGAAGAGAGGATTCTCTTGGTTCTTAGCATAGAACTCAAATTCTTATCAAAGTTTCCAACTTTGTGGTGAATCTTCCTTGACTTATCAGTTACCCGTGACTGTGGCATTTTCCCCCATTCTTGGCTATTCCGCTTTCTTCTTGATTTTCCTTGTTCTGCTTTTATTAATATTACACTATCTATGTCAATGATAAAACCATAAAACCTCCTTTTTATTTTAATTTTTTAAGAAAAGTATAGTAAATCTTTTAATAGATTAGTCCATATATGATAAATATTATTTTTTATTGGAATTCTAGTTGTACCTTGACATGAGAAGATTTATTAGGAAATTTTTTTTATAATCTTCTAAGAAAAAATTATTTAAGTTAAATTAACTCATAAAAATTGAACAAATTTATACAAGAATGATTCTCTGTATATATAGGTTAATTTAATAAGGAGTGATCATGTGGGTGAACCGCTCAATCGCCTTGCGAGAATAATAAAGGAGTGGGTTAGGTATTTTCAATCCAGAATCTACTTAAATCTTAGGAGAAGATAAGCTGACCCGTATATTTATAAATTTTTATAATGTTCAATCAAATCCATTTTTAATTTCTTTGTGTTTTTATTCATTTTTAATGTTTAACCATTATTTATTAACTTTATGTCACCATTAGTGATAACATTTTGCTTTAATTATTTTTTTAATTTGATTTAAAATCAATGATGATTAAAGAGGATTTGATTATTCAAAGAAAATATCAAAATGTAAATAAATTACGAAGTTAAGGACTAAATTTATCAATTAAGAAAAATAAAAAGAAAATGAGATATTAAATTAAAATTTATAATAATAAATTTTGTTTCTTAAAAGGGATTATTATTACTATATTTTATTTTGAAGTTTATAAATTGAAGTTATAGAAACATACTATGACAAATAATATATTTATTATGTATTGTCTCAAACAAAATTTATTTTTTTAATAATTATACGTATCGGTCAAACTACACTTATTTGAATCAGATCAAAATATTCAACCATAAATCTTGTACAAATCATCTTCTCTCACCCTATTTTTTTCTTTCTAAGTCAAAAATAAGATGGACGGATCCACGCTATCATCCCTAATTTTAACTTATAAAATAATTATTTCAATTTTTCTTTTTATTAAATAAAAATATGGAAAATTTTATGTAAATATTGGCTGAACGAATTTTTCAAAAAAAATTAAAAATTGATGAATTTATTTGGAGAGTTCGTTAAAATAACAAACAACCTCCTAGAAAACACAAAGAAGCAAGACAAAACCTTCATGGAAAAAGCACTGCTACATCAAGCAAAGACACTCTTCCCATTGAATGTATTTTTTTTACTTGCTCACTAGCATCCTTCACAAACTTTATTTTGTGACTTGATGAAAGGTAACCAACCACCATACTTTTATTTCGTGGCTTATTCAATCTTTTAAAGTTCAAGTGACCAAAAGTTTATAACTATTAAAATTAGTTATATAATTTATAAGACAAAGATGTTAACGTTTTAAGTAAGTAGACGAGGGAACTTTCAATAGGTTGAAAAGTATCTATTAATTTTAATTAATGAAAGAAGTTAGATTCATTTTATTATTTGATAATATTTTATTGAAAGTTCTATTTAGGGAATTTATCCAAATCAAATTTATATTTAAGCATCTCAAAAACTTTTATAGATTTAGTCCGATTTTCCTTTTCCATCAAATCTTCTGAGCATAAAAATATTTTCAAGAGTAAAATTGATGTTTAGTATTTATTATGTAATTTAATGTTTAATCCTGTTTTTATTTAAACTTAAAATTTTTCTATTAGGATTAAATTTGAATTTTGGAGAATTATAATATGTTTAGCAAATTAATTAAAAAAAAAAACTTTTTTACAGTCAGCAGGAAAGGAGAGAACCATTTTGAGTTTGGGCTTGTACTCTGCAAGCTTAAACAAGTGGGCCCGCCCAATACAATGTATTCATACAATGGTGTGATGTGTAATAATTATCTTACACCTGGCACCAAGTTATGACTATTAGCTTTCCAGTAAATATGAAAAACCAACGATGCAAGAAAAAATCACACAGGAATATCTTATTTTATCCTTATACTTGTCTTCATCTTTATTTTAAAATGTATTTTAAATTAATCTTTTCAAAAATACATTTTAAAATATTCATTTAAGCATACGTTTTTACAAAGACTTTTCCAAAAATATCTTTTTGAATATCCAATCTAAAATACATATATGTAAATACTTATCTGAAAATACATTTTAGAATATTTATTTTCAAAAATACTTTTTAAAAATACATTCTAGAACATTCATTCCAAAATACATTTTTAGATCCGTATTCATGAATACCTATTTCAAAATATATTTTTAGAAAAGTCAATCTGAAACACTCAATCCATAATACATGTTCATATTAGTCTTTCTAAAAACACATTCCAGAATACTCAAACCGAAAATACATTATGAATTTGGTATTTCAGAATTTAATCCTATTTTCGCAATACAGATTAAGAATTTTGGGTCTATTTATATAATTTGACTATTTCATGATCATGTAATTCATATATAATATTAACGATTACTTACCATTAATTGTTAGAAAAAGTTTTCATGAAGGTGATAATACAAAAAAAAAAAATCAAATAGCCAAGGGATCAGTGGCGGACCTTCTTGGGAACTAAGCGGGTCGTGGACCTCCTAAAGTTTTATAACTCCCATATAATTTATGATTTTGAGCCTCAAACTTAATAATAATTTAATATATTTATTTGTATATTTACCATTTTATTCTTTTATCATTTTATATTAACGCCCACCCACAAAATTAATAGTCAAGGTTTGTCAGTGTATGGGATAAAGATGTAGAAGTTATACTTAAATAAAAGAAAAGTTAAGATAAAAAACAAGATATTTTACTTGGGGTGGAGAGAGAAATTATGGGGGTGCAGGGAAACAAGATTAAAGACCTTCGGAGCCCATGTAACCTACCAGATCCTTACATCTTAAATTTTTTAAGATTCCTACGATATTACTGGATGGATATTGTCAAAAACTGATAAAAAAATATAATAAAAAAATCGATAAAAATTATATCTCTTTATTTATTACCTGATAATAAAAAGCTGATAAAAATTTGATAAGTAATGAAAATCATATTCTTTAAATAATTTAAGTGAATTTTTTTTTCATCTGACCAATTTAATTCAATTTTTCAATTTGAGTTATCAAGCATTTTAGCCTTTTATCGGATTTAACATAGTAAAATTAAGATTGGACTTAGTAAACCTAACCTCTCCTTGACAGCAAACCTCTCTTGCAGTTGTTAATTTTTTTTACCTTTTTATTACACAATTATGTGTGATAAGAGAAGTCTTTTTGGTGTTTACTATTTTTATTTAAGAAGAACACAGTTTTTTTAAAACACATCAAAAATATATATTTTTTCTATTCCTTCAATGAATAATGGAAAATTAAGCGACATAAAATAATTTTTTGAAAATTATCTTAGTATTTGTATTTTCTTATTTTTAAAAGAGAATCTTCTTATATTATTGTTTATTATTGATTTTGTGTTTTTTTTGTTTTAAATGTTTTGAGTTCTTTGTTATTCTAATATGTTATATAATAATAATTTGATTATCATATTTGGTTATGATATTAAATCTTGTTATAATTATTATAATAATGTTAAAAAAAATTTAGAGTATTTTTAAAAGGAGTTGTTTAGTTGCTTACGAATAAAATTAAATATTAAAATTGTTTAAAATTAAAAGAAAATTGTTTGTATAAACAATTCGACTAAGTTTTAAACAAGTTAAGCTGTGAGATCTATAATAAAATATTTAATTTTATTCATAAGCAACTTTTGTTACAAACTTCATTTGGAAATGCTCAATGTTTAGTTTATGGTCTAAAGTTATATAATTATATTAAAACCATGGAAAGAAAATTAGAAATTGAAGATGAAGATAATTTAAAAATAAAATATTGTTTTGATGTAATTAAAGAAAATCCTCTATATATCACATGTCAAATGTGAAAATAAATTAATGACAATGTTATCACAAATTTGTACATAACAATGACGTATGTGATTTTGTCTAGTATTATAAAAAATAATACAATAATGAAAATTTGAGATACTCTCATAAGATTTATGAAATTAAGTAATTTCACACAAAAATATTATTGAAGAAAAAAATTATATATTCTTGGAATGAATAAGTGTACATTCGTGACAAACCATTTTATTAATCTAAATATCTTATTTAGATATCAACATAATTCAATGAAACTTCTATTTTAGATTTTACTTAATTAGTATGATTAACTCATCATTGATAGAACAAATAACAATGTTGATGAAAATCTACACTAACACTTATTGCTAGAGCCATTATTAAGAAAGATCTAGGCAAAAGAGTAAGGTGAAAAGTCCAAAGTAAGTAAAGACTTTAATGATTATAAGATATATCAAGATAATTTAACTCCATAGAAGTCAAAATCATGGTAAATTAAAATATCAAGGATGAAAGAATTTCAAATGCTACTATTGAAGCAAAAAATAAAGGAAGATTATTGACCAATGTTTCTAAAACCAAATCGGGGTTCAAGGTTTAAAGGTTTAACAAGAGTTCAACCAGATTTAATAAAATAATATTTTTATAATATAACAAGTATATAATAAATTCATTAGTAACAATGTTATTTTACCAAAAGAAAAAATATAACAAAGGTTACTATCATGATCACAATGAATGTTACAAATATAAAATATTAGAGAGTGTAAGATGAATAATTATTCAAATAAGGTAAAAATACAATAAAATAACTATGATCTAAAGTTGATATAACTAATATGAGATAAAATAAATTAAAAAAACTAATATATATTATATCTTTTATAAAAAATTGATCCTAATTTTTTTTTTACCAAAATTGATTCGACCCAAAAACTCACCCAATTTTGTCCTGGATTTTCCTATTTTATCCCAATTTAATTGAAATCAAGTTATTTTAAAGCAATGAACCGGTTTCTAATCCTGTTCAGTTAAACTAATTGAACTGCCTGGTTTGGTTTAGTTTTAAAAATAGTGTTGTTGAAGCAAGAAGAATAAATGAAAGAATTTTGAAGCATCAATCTCACAAAGTTGGGTTATTAGTACTTAGGAATATGAAGATGATTTTGATAAAGATTCAAATAAACAACATTCAAGACTCATGCAAGCCCAAAGAATAGATAGAGTCTTAGAATACTGGATATGGAGGTAGAAGTTGATGACATTGACTTTGATACCAATTGTTAGGATCGAACGCTTACCACTTGGCCAAAAGCTATAACTATTAGTCAGAGTGTAACTCTTTTTACTTAAAAGTAACAGCCCAAGTGCCACGATTCGATTGTGGTCCGGTTCACTTAGCCTCTGCCATAGGACAATTGATGCTACCTGCAACATCATGTTTATAGGAAACAATCATACCTTATAAATTGTTGAATTTGATATTATCAAAATAAAAAAGTACCATGTTATTGTTCACACAATTTATTCATGAGATATGACATGTGAAATAATTAAAGAAAAATATAATATTAATTGAATAATTATATGATTTCAAGTAAAAAATCCATATTGAAGATGAGATTTTAAAAGTAGTAGAGTCTTAAAGGTAGTGGAGAGAATTTGGTAGTCACGAAAGTAAAGAAAATCATGACAAATTTATATACTACATCAAATTAAGAAGAAGTGGGAGAAGTGTGACATTGAAGACTTGATTATTTGTTAGATTGAGATTTGAAAGACTTTATAGTACATACTCTCTTATCTATAATATAAAAATAAAAAGCTTATTTTCTCTTTCTACAAATATTATGTCATTAATAAAGCAATATAAAATGAAGTTTGTTAAAGTGACTACTCAAAATAAATACATATTGGATTTGATTCTCTCTTATGTGTGAGAATTATTAACATTTTCTCTTAAATGATTGAAATATTTTGAATTGTTACACTCAAAAATTGCAAATTTTTCCGATAAAAATGAAGTCAAATGTATTTTAATATTCAACAAAATTAAAGAAAGAGTAGAACTTGAAATTAAAAAAAAAAGAATTAAGTGTTTAAGATGAAAAATAGGACTTTTCTACCGATGTAATGAACAAAATATTATTGATTATGTATTTTATCAATAACATCACCAAAACTCATGGAGATATATGTAGGAATGATAATGACAAAAAAAATATAGATAAAGATATTTTAATGACATTGTTATCAAATTATCATCCATGCATGTTTTTAACGTGCAATTTTTTTCACAATTTATCATCTATTTACATTTACATAATATATATATATATATATATATATATATATATATATATATATATATAAATTAGAACAATAATACTATTTATTTTTTTCAATTAACAGTATTAGTCTAATACACTTATCAAGTTATTAATATTCATCAATCAACCATTACTTATTTCCTAATTACACGAAAATTCAATTTAATTAATATTTAATCAATCTATGTTCTGAAGTTATCAACACTCAAACTACATATAATCAATCTAACAAGGCTCCAAACAAACCAATAAATATAAAGGAACAAGATATTTAATGAGACTCTATGGTTTAAAAAACTAAACGTTGCAAAAGTACCTATATCTAATAAAAATGGAGATCCAAGAATAAAAAGCCTTCTAGACTCTTTTGTTAGATCATCTAAAGAAAATTAAACTAATAGAGTTAAATATAATTTATGTAAAAAAATATCATGCTTTTGATTTTCATAAAAATGATGAAGTAATCTAATAAATAATTTGTTGCTTCAATGTGGAAAATTTTCCAAAATGTTTGTTGATTCTTCCCAAAAAAGTATTACCTTACAAGAAATGAGAAAATAAGCTAAAAAAAGCAATAGAGCTCTTTTTTATGTTCACTTTGATTTATTAATTAGACCTCTAAGTTTGTTGAGGGGGAGATATTTCTATTTTTCATAAGTATCTTATTGGAATTATAATTGTTAGGGATAGTTGGAGTTAGTAAAAAACAAATTTTGTCTAATAATTTAAATCAAAGTGTAAATTTGATAATTGATTGTTAGACTTCAATGCAAAACTTCAATTATTTTTGTCTTATTGTATATTATATTGATGGAAAAAAGGGAAAATAATTGGTAGAAATATTGAAAATGCTTGAAAAATTGGCTAATAAGTAAAATTTTCACTATCGTTGATAATGCTAATTCAAATGATATTGCAATAGTTTCCTGAAAAAAAAAAAAGGATTGCATTAAAAGGAAAACACTTATCTATTAGATATTTTGTACATATATTTAAATCGTATGGTCAATGAGTTGAAAAAATATCATTTTTTTAATAAACAAATTAAAAATACAATTAGAAAATTTCATGCATGACCTATTCGCATGGTTAGATTCATATATAAAGAGATTAGGATGGTTGAAAAATATAGTGTAAACTAGGATGTTTCCACTAAGTAGAACTTCACCTACGTAATGTTTAAAAATGTATTGAAATTATAAATAAAATCATTTCTAAAAGAAGTTACTAACAAAAATTATTTAAAAATAAAAATAATAATTTTATTATAAATTCCAATCATAAATGACTTAAAATTAGAAGAAAATTTATAATCAAACAACTTTTGTTAACATCTGATATGAAAAGTTTGTTGAATATATGATATTAAATGATGGTATTCCAAATCATAATGATACGAATAATAAAAGATACTTCATTAAATTGCTTAGAATAATTTTTTATATCAGTAAAAAATATCATAGACTAATTTTGCATTGCAAAAATAGATAAGTTCTTCCCGAAAAAGGGACTTAAATATCAAAATTAAATATGATAATAGTACTGGGGGACGTTAAGAATATTAACATTTTTTTTCTCTTAATTCTCAGAGTAAGTTTGAATTTGTTAACTGACACTTAAAGAAATTTCATGAAATAAAAATTACTTATAATAGGTTTCCTTATCTGCCAAATTTTTATGATAAAATATTTAATAATTTTATAATAAATTAACTAAAAAAATAACCTAAATCAAATTGCAAAACATTAGTTCTGTGATTTGAAAATTATTTTAAAATTAAAATAAAATCAAAACGTATTTATGGGTGATTTATTAATACAAAATTGACCTATTCCACACAACAAACACCCTTATAATCCATCATAATATGATTGCAATAATCCTTGACAATGTCCACATACATGTCTATAATTTCTTAAATGTCGGAAGGCCTCACACCTAAAATATCAAACTTCAGATAATTCAACTCATACCAGAAATGCATTCTCAACTACACATCCAACGAAATCAAAGCAAAATTAAAACACGATTGCAACAATTTATCCAACCCATCTAGTGGTCATACAAGAATTGCATGGGATGAACAGTCATATATATAGAGGGAGAAGAATTCAGAATGAATGTATTACAAAGTTGTTGAAGCGATACTTATTGCGGAGAAGCATGCTTCCGATAGTTGGCCATTATGAGGTGGTATGGTCCAGGTGAGAAGATGAAAGGTTGCCTAATGATTAGTTGGTCATTATGAGAGTAGGTAAGGCCATGAGAAGATGGAAGGTCGCCTAATGGTAGAGAACAAAAAAAAAACATTTAAAAGGACTCTAGATCTAAATGGTCTCTCTACTTGTGAGAAAAGGCTTTGGTTTGTATTTTACCCAATCAGTCATTGGTCTACAGTAAACATACCATACTTCAAAGATGCCATCCACAATTATCACAAATTTCTTTTGTTGGAATATATCACATAAACACCTTAGGTAAGCATTCATGTTTTCATTCTCATCTTTGATTTTGATGGCATAGAATGTGTAATGAAAAACCAAGATGACCCATCCATTTTAACCCAGCTAAGCCTGCCGTTAATTTTACAAGTTTGAGTTTTGAAAATTACACCCTGGTATGTTTTGGGGACAGATTTGAGTTATATTTTTATGATTTAGCTATAAATAATGTTAAGACTGATAGATTGTATCACCAATCCTAGTAGACCCAATCTAGTCCTATAAATTATCAAGTCTTGATCAAAGCGGGTTAAAGTCCAAACAATATATATTGGCTGGACAGAATTTGGGTCAAGAAGGGATAAAGATAACCACATTTCAACCCATCCCATGAACATTAGTAGTAATAAGCAGTTTATACAGCTTTTAACTCCAACCACCACAAACATTATATACACTATTAAGGATCCCATATAAATTAGAAATATGGCCAAAATAATCCCTATAAGACTTGAAAAATTCTCTGCCTCTTGAGCAACCTTTTGTGTTTTAAGGCCTAATCCATTTCTATTAAGGTATCGATTATCTAATCCCACGAACTTCATATTTCAGATGATCATTTATGGGCGAGAGGGAGGTGTGGGGGTGCGTGAATAATATCCTATACAGGCCAAGGATTTGGCCAATGTAATCCTTATAATAAAACTTACATAATCGTACCCTTGATGAGCTAGCTTTTGGTATAAAGCCAAGCCTAATCCATTTCTATATATAACTTCCTTGTATACAAAAAAGACATGCTCAATAACTGCATGAATGGACAACTAAATTTTAGTTTACAATGAACCAAGAGACTATAAGCACCAAAATTGTATCTGCTAACAAGTAGAAAACTCTAGAGAGCCCTTCAATGCTAGACAACATGAACGAAAAACATTATTATTGTACCAGGGTTTAGAAGCCAAACCACACTGCAATAATGAATACAAGAGTTCATCACTCCAAATACAACAGGGTAGCAGAATTGAGCAAATGAAGTTTCTAGTTCCAGCACAAAATACGGTTGTCAAACTGATTACTCACTTAAACTTGACATTTCTATGCCTACAATCGCCATAAAATATGGAGTTCAAATTATCCTGGGGAGTATTATTCTTCAAAATTGTTTCTCTGTATTGCTTCTAGTAAGTACTACAATAGATTCATTAACATTGTCAAAATTAACTATATCCTATCGACAAGAATCAAATCTAAAAGTGATTCTACGTATCCTGATAGAGCAGAAAATCATAGTTGGTACTGTATTTTTTTTCATATGACCCTATGTATTAAGTGATATCCGGATGATATCATAAATTAGAGAGGTACATATACATTTGAGTATACAAGTAAGACCCAACCTCGAAGCAGTTGTAGCACAAGAAATCTTGAGATTGACTACTCTTTCCCAAACCAAAAACAATCCCAAGACTTCCAAGGTGCCAAAAACCAACAGCTGCAGTGTGAACATCGTATAATATAAATGATGATTCACATACAATTTTCTAATGCTAGCAATTCAATTAACAATGTCAGTATGTATAAGCAGCAAAATAGAGGCCTCGCATAGACATCTCAGCATAAATTAATAATACCCGATGACTGAGCAGAGATCATCATAATAATCAGAGGAACAAACTGAAATCTCCAGTAAAACCAACCGCAGGAAAATCACAACTCATTTATAACACTCCATTTAATTTCCTCAATAACCCAGAGCCAGAAGCACCACATCATATTGAAGTTGCAAGATTATAATCAAGCAAGGGCAGACACACAAGCACACACATCTGAAGCACAGCACAATTCCATCAAGAAACAAAGTCAATACAGCTACCTAATCACTCGGTAGGAAAAAATAAATAAACATGTGTATAACCTAGAACAAGCAAAAAGAAAAGAAAAAAAAATTGGCAATGCAGTCATGAAGTTTCTATTATACAAACATGAATTCTGCTTACAGTATGAAGACCTACAGTAATAATACACAGAAGCAACGCTTATCCTCTTCCCCATCATCATCATCACTTGGAAACCAAGAGAATCTCAGGCTTTTTGACCTTGGTGGGTGTGTTGGCATTGGAGTTGGAACCACTATTAGCCTTGGCAGCCTCTCTGGTCCTCACATCGAGCTGAATGAGACTCCTGGTGGCGAGAATGGCTTGAGGCACCAAATCGTGCGAGGCACGCGCGTACAAGCAGCGAACCGCGAAGGAGGCCGCGTCCTTCACGTCCTGAGAGTTCAACGGCCCCAAGAGGCAGTGTCCGAGGATTCTGAGCGAGGGTTGGAGAATCTCCCAGGGGAGAGGGATTCTCTCGCCTTTGCCGTCGCAAATCTGGTTATATTCGGGAATTAGGGCATCATCGAATTGGGTGCGGCAAGGGCAGGGGGCGGCGCCGGCCCAGGCTGCGGCAAATTGGCAGAAGTCGAGCTTGGACCAGGCGGGCATGTGGGAGATCTGGGAGAAGAAGGAGTGGAGGGAGACGCCGACGATGGAGGGGCGTTTGGTGGATTTGACGCCGAGTTGGGGTTCCAAGGGAGGGGAGATGAGGCCGACGGAGGGAGGGGAGAGGGATTGGGGTTTGCGGAGAGGAGCGTGGTAGATGGAGGGCTGGGAGAGGTCGGGGATGGTTACGAGGAGGGGTTTTCCGTTGCGGGATTTGGTCTCGGCGGCGTAGAGGGCGAGGAGGACGGCTTCGAAGCCGGCGAGGGAGGGTGGCTCAGGGGAGTGGATACGGGAGAGGTAGAGGCCCACTAGGAGGGGAACGAAGGAGAGGACAACGAGGCGGAGGTGGGGGTCGGCGGAGAGGAAGGTGTCGTAAAGCCAGTGGCAGAGGGGGTCGGAGTGGGAGCCAGAGAGGGAGGCGGAGACGGCGGCGTAGGCGGCGGGGGAGGAGAGAAGGGAGAGGGCGGGGCGGTCGGAGTCGGCGAGAGAGGAGAGGGGGTCGTGGGAGGAGGATGGGAGGATGGCGGCGAGCGCGTGGATGCGGGAACGGGCCTTTGACACGGATTCCCACCACGAATGCATTGGGTCGGAAGTTGTTTTCTTGGGATCGGTGCTGTTGGGTGTAGGCATGGACGAAGACGGCGACGATGAATCGCTGCGGTGGAACTCCATGCTCCTCTCTCTCTCTCTCTCAGTCACTCTCCTACTGCTCTTTTGCTTCTCTCTCTACAAAACTACTGCCACACTAACACCGCTGCTTCCATTTATTTAATACCACTCCAATCAAATTCCTCATCTTCTTAACTTCCCTTTTGCTTCTTCACCCTTCTTACTTGCTCTACACCAAACATGTAAACTATCCTTCTCTTCTCCATTTCCTTTTATCTTTCTAATCCCATTATTCCCCTTCCTTGCAATCTCTTAACACCTTTCACCGGAATTCAATTAATCATTTCTTATTAAATAAATAGAACAATCCTTTAGTTATTTTTCACAAAAAATTGGCTACCAATATGTTCCTTAGTTTTTCATTTCAAGATAGAAAGATTTATAATTTGGCAAGAAAATTAATTCCGTTCCATCTAGATTTATTTGGTTAAATGTTGCTTTCTACACGAGTTTTTGTTTTTTTAGATTTTAGTATAATAAGTTCTAAATTTTGTAAGATGTTCCTTGTTTTTAAAAATATTTATTTTCATTTTTTTAAACTTAAACAATAAATAGGTAAAAGGTTAAAAAATAGCCGTGATAAAAGAATTCTCAAGAAAATTTGAAACTTAACTATTAAAAATGATCTGTAGGTTTTTATCTCAACAAATAGATAAAAAAGATTTATCGAGAGTAATAATATATATATATATATATATATATATATATATATTAGTTCAAAATTCTAAAAATTTAAGATATTTTATGTTTTTGAAAATATTTATTTTGATTTTTTTTAAACTAAAACATTAAATAAAATAATCAATTATGTGTTTCATTGTATAATTTAATTATTATACTTATTTAATATTTTATTAAATAATTCTGTATGCTTTCTATTATTTTTTGATATATTTATAAATACATTTTTATTATTAAGTATTATATAATAAAAAAAAATTGATTTTTTTTATTTCACTCTCTTTCCTTTCTTTTTCTCCTCTCCTCTCTTGTTTCTTTTGCTCTTGTTTTCTTTATTTTGCAGTGGTGATCTATGTGCTCTCATGGTCATCAGCAAAGATACTAAGATGAAAGAGCTCTGTTGTGCCACTTTATTTTTTTTTTCTTTACCTTAATGTTCTTTTTCTCTATTTCTTGATCATGCTAGATTTGTCTAAGAAAATAAATTGGACCCAGCAAATAGATGAGATATCCGCACACAACTTCTTGTATCTACACTTAAGCGAAATCTTGCAATTGCTCTTGTTTCTCCACTTTTAAATATTTTAAATTATCACTTCTAGAGTCGTTCTATGATCACTATCTTAAATGCAAAGATCAAAGTGGAATTCATTTTGGAAACCGCACTTCAATCTAACCAAAACGATCTCACATATATTACCTTGTTTAGATGTAACAGCATGGTGGTTTCTTGTATTGTCTATTTTGTTTCCCTCTCGATCCGACAGAATATTATCTGGATGGATCAAGCTGCTGAGATATGGAACAACTTAATAATCGCTTGGTTCAAGGGAATCGTTCTCACATTTTTGTTTTACAAGCGGAGGCTGCTACTCTACATCAAGGAGATCTCTCGATTTCTAACTATTTTACGAAGCCAAGAGTCATATGGGATGAACTTGAAAACTTTCGGCCAAATCCCACGTGCACGTGTAATGCGAAATGAACTTGTAATCTTACCTTCATTCTAGCTCAGAGGGAATTAGAAGATTATGCAATGCAGTTCTTGTAAGGATTGAATGATTATTTCAGTAATATCAAGTCCCATGTTTTTCTGATAGAGTCAATGTTGCCAATAGACAAGATTTTCTCTTATGTGGTCCAGTAAGAACGTCAGTTATCTACAGAAAACATTGTTATTGTGACTAAAAGTAATGGACAAGTTCCTTCTATCACCATGAATAATAGTTGTGTTAACACTAATGACAATAATGTCATTGGTCACTCCAACACTTGCACTTACTGTAATCGAGTTGGTCACACCGAGACTACCTGTTTTCACATACATGGTTTTCCTAACCAAGATAACAAGAATGCCAAGAATTCTAGCTCTAAAAAATTATGCACACATTGTAATAGGACTGATCATACCATTGAAGTTTGCTATAAAAAACATAGGCATTCACCGGGTCATAAACTCTATACTAGAAAACAAGGACACAATATCACGACTTCAGATGATCCTAACAATGACAAGGACAATCACAACAATGAAGGAATTGGGATAACACCTCAACAATATCAAGCTCTTGGAGAAATCTTTAAAGTTATGTCTGCTGACAACTCTGAAATACATATAAACCAAATTTGAATCATCTTTGCAGATCAGTCAAACATTGGTAATATTCATTCTACTTTGAAATCTTAAATTTTTCATCAGAATTGGATCCTTGATTCATGAACCACTGATCATATATGTGTATCATTAAATAATTTCTCATCCTATAAACATATCCAACCTATTAACATTAGTCTCCCTAATAGAAACATTGTTATTGTCACTTATGTCAGAACTGTTGTTTTCAATAATAAATTTTAGCTCTCTAATGTTTATATATTCCTTAATTTTCTTTTAATCTTATATTTATATCTAAGGTTATATCTTCCCTTAATTGTAAATTAATTTTTTCTTCCTTTGGTTGTGTCATATTGGACATGAAAATCAAAGAGAAGATTGGTTTGATATTAGATTACTAGTCAGATTATATGTTCTTAATATTTCTGATTATGCTCATGATAACTTTTTGTGTAGTTAATATTGTCAATCTTTGACACTCACACATAGGATATCCTCCCAATATATAGTTATTATCTTGATTCTACATGTGATGTTTGTTATTATCACAACATGTCTAAAACAAATAAAATCTTTAATCTTGTTTACATACATAAGAACCATATAATGTTTTGATGAATGATTTTAGATATTTTCTTATTATCGTTAATAATTATTCTCGCTTTACTTGACTTATTCTATGACAACTAATATGGTTGAGACATATTACTTATACCCACGTTAAAACTCAATTTAAAACTATTATTAAAACCATTCGCCCTCTATTTCTATTTTTGTTTTCTTTGTCTTGCGGTGGTGATATCTGTGCTCTCATGCCAGAGGTGAAAATGCTAGGAGGTGTCCTTCTTACTTGTTGCCTCATGTTTCCTCTCAATTTCATTTATGGCTTGTATTCCATAGGCAGGTACTAAGTAGGGCACATGCGCCTAGTGTCTACGTTAGGTTTTGGTTTATCTTGTGCCATTTTTAATGCAAGAAAACCTCGGCAAGATTCCAATATCCGTTTGGTCTCTAGAGCTAATGTTGAACCTTAGTCTTGATTTGATTAGGTTATTTATTTCCTGCTGCATAAGATCCAACTCATGAACGAGCTTCTGAGTTGAGATTGATGCAGGGCCCAAGTAGGTGGCTTGGTTATGTTGCAGCCTGAAGTTGGAGGTTTTAGTCAGAATTTTTACTTTGCAGGAATAGACAAAGTGAGATCCAGGAAGCCAGTGATTGCAGGAGACACGCTAGTTATGAGAATGACACTTACTAAACTGCAAAAGCGATTTGGAATATGTTGGAGGGGAAGTTGTGTGAGGTGCCGATATCATAATATTTAATGCAGCCAAGATTAGAACATAGAATTTGAAACTTCTCTAGGGAGAAATTTGGCTCTATAGGACAATGATTCAAGTTGTCTCCCTAGTGTACATAATTTTGTTTACAAGCCAAGAGCACCAATGGGTGTCTTGGCCTGTCCAGCCTCAAAGTAGAAAATCAGCATAGCCAACATTGCAATCCTAGCATGCTTAATCTCAGCCAATTTCAGTCTCTCTAGCTTTTCTGCATCTGGAATGTAAACACCGCCCTTGATTGTCCCAGCAAATCCCAAAGGGTCAAAGAATTTGCCCCCAGGGTAGCCTTGATCACCAGTAGAGTTGCCGAAGTTCTCAGCAGTTCTTGACCATGGGGTGGCCCATTCCACTGACTGAGAATCTTGGTTGAAGAAGTCCACCCATCTCTTGCTCTCAACCCATCCCATTAGAAGCAACTGGGTACCCAAAAGAGAACCAAACGAAAAAGGAGCAATTGCATTAGGATCAGCTCCAGCCTCAAACCATGGAACTCCACTCCACGCTTGCCCAATGAAGATGCCTACAACTGCAGCCATCGCCCACCTCCCATGAATGAGTTCAGCTTCTCTATACCATTTGAGGAATGCTGGGTCCTTCCCTAGTCCTAGAGGGTCAAAACCATAGTCACCTGGTAGCCTGCAATTGCGACATTGAACAGAAAATGAATCCACCAAACCCTGAACATTAGAGAGACTGTTGGGGAGTTTAAGGAATACTTAGCATTGGAAGGGTTAACAAACTAGGATAATCAAGAGAACTGAGCACCACTTGCTAGGTAAAAACCTTAAGACCAAAGTGAGATCGGCCACTCATATTTGAATTTTCAAGGAAAAGAATGTTGACACTTTTTATAATACTCTTTCAACTGTACATTAAATGAGTCTTTTTCTTCGATTTATAGACTTATTAAACATGGTGATTGTCTATAAATTTCAATCAATAATTTAAAAGAGATGCTAGAACGAGGGTCAGAATATCTCTTTCCATCAAAGAATGTAAGAAAGAAAAGAGAAATTGTGCACGGAGATGGGTGCACTTACGAGCCATCAAGCCATTCTGGGTCAATGAAATTCCCACCACTTTTTACAGCAGGGATCCATGACTTCTTTGGTGCAGCAGCAACTGCCACAATAACTCTTTTAGGAGTAACAGCAGCACCAACTTTTGCTCCAGTGCCAGCAGCAAGCAGTGCCTGACTCCTCTTTCCTCCACATAAGAAGTGAGATCCAAACCTGTTCAACACAGCACCAGATGTTGCAACTGCCATCTCTCTTTTACCTTACTATAGCTAACTGGTGGAAACTGAGTCTGGTTTGGAGTTTTGTCTGAATACACACCCCAAGTGATCTTAAATGTGATATGACGTGGGAGAAAATCCCAGGGAGCTCTCATAGGAGGCCAAGTAGGACAATGAAATCTTTAGAACAAATCTCAAACTCTCATGGATAGATTTTGGACTAATAGGAACTTGGTCTTCATCCCCTTCCCTGTGTTTCACACAACCACGTGGATCACTGCTTCACCACATGTTATATTTTGGTCCATTTTATACCTTGTAATACAGTGTCCATTATCTACTTATAAAACAAAATATAATGTTCACCTTTTTCTTAAGACTTGCGCATTTCATCCCTGTTCATATGACAAACACAAATATTTTGTTAAGCACGTATAGAAAAATAATACTATAATACCTACGAAACTTTTCCATTGTATCCTTGATCATAAGTGTTTTCAGTTGTAACCCTCTAAACATTTGTGCCATCATAATTGTTCACAACTGAAACACCTTTAAATAAGTCCATTAAGTTAAGTCTTTTTAAATTGAGTACAACATATTGGTATTACTATATTGTGTAACTAAATTGTTATATGATCCTCTTAAAAAAAAAAAACTTAGTTCTATGATTATTTTCAAGAAGAATTTATATAAAAAAATTCACTTATTCTATCATAATGTTCTTTTAATTTAATAATTAAGACGAATTAATATTTTATATCATTATATTATTATAAATAATAATAATAATAAAAAGAATAATAATTATATATAATATAATTATATATAAAAATATTCTTTTTTATAACTTGTTATGAGAGAAAAAATATAAATTATATATATATATATATGATATTTTTCTCTAATTTTTTTAATTTTAATTTTTACTTTATCTTTTTGTTTGAATATAAAATAATAAATAAAAATAATAAAAATGATTTCTTACTGTTTTTTTAATTATACATTCTCTTTAGTTTTTCTTCTTAAAATTATATCTCTTATTTATTTGTTTATTTATAACCATTCTTAATTTTAAAAATATTTATATTTTAAAGTTAAAATGCACATTAAATGTTAATATATTAAATAAAAAACATAATAAAAATATGTTAATTTACTTTCTATATATCTAATATTTATAATTATATACAAAAGATATTTCTTTTCTAACCGCTATTTTGACAAACAGAAAACAAAATAAAGTATTATAATTTAAACAAAAAATAATTATTATGATTTATATATTTAAAAAAAGTAAAATGTAAGAAAAAGAGAAAAATATTTTAAAAAATTGATATATTTAAACATTAAAAAGATAAAATAAAATACAATAAAAATTTTAAAATAAATTAATTTAAAAAATTGGACTGATAAACATTTTAGTCCCTATATTTTCACTGGTATATATAATCTTTTTAAATTCAACTGTTCATATATATATATATATATATATATATATATATATATATATATATATATATATATATATATATATATATATATATATATATATATATATATATATATATATATATATATATATATGACATTAGTGTTGAATTTCAGTTCAAAATGGCATAATGTGAATAAGATTGATAAAGTTTTCAACTGTCACTATGGACCACATCTCAGTTCTCAAAAAACCTTGCTGACAGTTAACCTTGTAAGAAAAAAACATTAAAATACTCAATACATGAAATTATTTTAAAAACTAATTTTTATTTTATATTCTCAGAGTACTTTTCTATAATATATTTTTCAATTATTCTATTTTACAGTTTTCACTTTTCTCTTCTCTCTGTATCTTTAATTAAAAAAACTATTTAAAAAAGTGAACTACAATTAGTGTTATTATATGTGTTTTAATATAATATCTAAGGTATGAAATGGCCCTATCGCCAAACCAAGACATCATCACCATCATCTATTCATGCATGGTTTGAAAACCAGGAACTAAACCACATAATTTGAAGAATATAAAACACAGCAGGGAAGCTTTGAACCTTCCCCATGAATGATTATGGGAAGTTGCTGGTTGACAATGCAACGACTTAAAATAACACAAAGTCCAGCTCCTCCAAAAACCCTACTTAAGCCTTTTTCATTGTTCAGCATGCATCAATGGCTCTGTCTTTTTTCTTTCTCTTTTGCTTTCGGAGCCACACAAAGGCACAGGGTATAATAATAAGTGTTGTGTGTTTCCTTTTGGCGAGGATCGTGGAATTTGCTTCCATAATTGTCACTGATTTTGCCTGTGCTTGTGATTCCAAATCATTATAATCATTTGCACTCTTGGACCCAATCTCATAATTACGTGCATCGTCTCTGCTATTTTATCAAACACTTTTGAGTCAAAAGTTTTCAAACAAATCAACTAACAAAATCACCGAGTAAATTACCTCTCCTTTTCATTCCCTGCAGTGTACAACGTATACTATAAATCTTTTAAAACCAAGCAACTCATATGCAACAAATTTGAAGTTTGAACTTTCAACATCGTTCTCTTCTCTCTTTTTCAATCTCTATCATTTGCTGCTTAATTTTTTCAATAATTTTTTTATATATAAATCTTCCCCAAATTAATAAAATATGAATAAAGATGTAATATAAGAGTCATAATCCGAATCATCCAACTTGCTACGGGTTTAAAGAGATGAAAAAATTTAAAAATTTTAATTGAATTAAAATAAGCTCGTCTTATTAATCCACAACTTAAATGAGTTCAAGTCGTAGTAGATTGAACCGTTTTTTAATTTTGATATTTTAATTTATTCTTCTCACATGTAAATGTAAATTTGTGACAACAAAGAGTTAATCTACTTAATTTATCTATTTTAATGAATTAACCTACTTAGTTCACTTATTTTAATAATTTATATATATATATATATATATATATATATATATATATATATTTATTTGGATCCACACGAATCGAAGTAGATCGTAAAATTTTTACTCACCAAAAAATTATTGAAAATCTGAGTTAAAATTTTAGCTTGAACATAAAATTATATTTTCTAATATAATTATATGATTGACTTGTCACATTTGTAAAATATTCCTGTATTAATCTCCTTTAATAATACTCAACAATGATATTAAGAATTTATGATTCATATGGTAATTAGTTCAATCCAATACTATTGGAATAGGTGATAGATTTAATATTATGGATTTTTATATTAAAAATCTTATTTACAAAAATTTATAATTATAATGTTTCTACTTAAAAAGAGAGGTAAATCAATATAGAAAATAATTACATTACTGAAAATCTAAATATGAATTAAAATCTTAAATTGATTAAAAAAAATTATAAGTAAAAAAAATCATAATTTAATATTTTTAATTAATATCACGTTTTTTTATATAATTAATTTTATGGGATTTATAAGAATCTTTTTCTTTTAATCCTTCAATAAAAATAAATTATTTTTTAATACGAACCGCGATGAATCAATATTTGTGATGTGAGGTGGGTTTGGCCGCTATTATAACAGAAGAAGCAAGGTTGGAAAAGTAACGTGGAATTATGATTCATGTTGAAGGTCATCATCATGCATGCTAACTTCATATATTCCTCTCTTTTTATTCTCCCTTTTATTGAAAAGAAAAAGAAAAATCAAATTTACAAAAGAAAATTCCAATTATTGACATATATCATTTAAAGGTATGTTAATATATCCCAACATCGCATAACATGACCTTCATTGGAACTTTTCTAATCTCAGCTTTACCGTCTTTTTGTTCTTGAAATTTAATTTAATATAGCTCACTGAATAAGTAACTTTCGTTACATTTATTCAATAGCATCTTAATGATTTTATTTTAAAAAAGATGTGTAACTTGTGCTAAATAGTTTTTAAAATACACATTTGAAAGAAATAAAATCACTGATTAGAAATTATAGGAAGAAAAAACAATAATACAATTTAATCTAAAGTATTTATAGTAAATTTTGTATGTGCTATCATGGCCACTAAATTGTTTTGCGTGTCCACGCACATTGTGGTGAGTATGCACAATTTGCTATACGAGTGTTAGATAGAATAAATCCATCACTATTTGCTACGTGTTTAAACTAGTCACGAACCCTCCCACTTGTCAAGCACTTTAACCTTCTCGCTTTTCCTACAACAAAAAGTAAAGATGAAAATATGAGTCACGCATTCCTACTTTAGGAAGAAATTTAACTCAAATTCTCACACATTAAAATAGTATATATATATATATATATATATATATTTTTTTTATACAAGTAGAATAAACCTTTAGGTATCTTACTACCGTTGGTTCCACCCATTTTCAGTATATGATCAACATTGAATTTTTAAGTTTTTATTATGTTCCATTTCTAAAACTCAATAAAGATCAATGAAGTGGGTATATTTCGTTTTCTCCTCTTTCTCGTTAATACTTTGTTCAGATTAAACTGTAAATTTACTTGTATAATATTATATTTACTTGTATAATCCTTTACCAATAACCTTATGTTTAAAAAAATATATTTTCTTTACTTTTTTATATGAGAAAGGAATAATATTTTATTCAATTTCTACAATTTTATACATAGAAATACATGAAATATATGCATTTCTAAGCTTTTGAAAATAAATTGGACTAAGAATATAATATAAGAAACTTAATTTATGTAAGAATTAAGATTAATAATAATTTTAAAAATAATATTATAATAGATAAAATTTTAAGTTGAAAACAAAATTTTACTTTAATTTTATGATTTAATTTTCGTTTAAAAAATTATATAGGTTGTTTTATTTTAACTTATCGATAATTTTTAAAATATAAAATTATAATAAACAAATTTCAAAGCAAATAATATCTTAAATATATAAAAATAACCTTTCTATTATTATCATTTCAATCATAATATGGAAAGACTTATTTAAAATATTTTTTATTCTATCTTTATAACGATTTAAATCAATACAAATTTAAAATAATACAAATAACTTCATACGGATTACTTTGGAATCCTGAAAATTCTAGAACAAATACAAAAACTTAGCCTAATCTTTAATAATTTTCTTTCTCGCATTCTCTTGAATTGGATAAAGTGTTTGAAGTTGAAAGTGGGAAACATGGGTATATGCTTCATTATTGATGTTTGAAATGTTTTGGTGCCCTTTGCCTTGTCCCTCGTTCACATTGAAAAATGGATTTAGGATTCCGTTTAGCTTCTCGCCATTACTTGCACAATTAATGGATCACAGTGCTGAACTAGGTCAAACTTTTTATTCTTTTCCAACTTGTAGGTCCTGCCACAAAATCGTCTTCTACTGTATCCACGTGGTGGGAGTGTGAAGATGAACACTAACAATTAACTAACTAAATAAATAAAATTAAAATTAATAAAAATAAATTTTATAAATAATAAATTTTATAAACAATATTTAAATGAAATTTAATCAATTTATTTAATTAAGAAAATTTTATTTTTATTTTTTTATCCTCCTTTATATTTTACTTTTTTTATTTATTTCATGTCTCTTATATATATATATATTTTATCTTTTTCTTATTCTTTCTAATTAATCTACTATTGAAATTTAAATAAAACAATATTAAAATTAATATTTTAAAATTAATATTAAAATTAAAAAATTAATTAATTATTTAAATTATAATAATAACAAATAATTTAATTAATTATAACAATAAATAATTTTATTTATGAGGTAAATAATTAATTTAAAATTATTTTCATAATAAATAACTACTTATTTAATTAAAAAATAGTAAATATTTATGAACTAAATATATTTTTGACTTAATAATTTAATCTAGTTATAATTAGATTTAATTATGATAATTAGTTAGATTGAGTAATTTTAAAAAAATATATATTAAAAAACTACTTCAAAATAAATATTAAATTTTTTTTAATAATTATAACATAATAACAATATTTATAATATCTCAATTTTATTATATAATTTTTTAAAAATATAATATATTAAATTATAATATTTGGATTATTTAAATATTTTTATTTTTTTTAAATAATAAAAAACTTACTTTAACAAATTTTTATTTAATATAGTAAGATAGTATAAGAGAAAAAAAGAAAAAGAAAAAAACATTAAATAAAAATAAAGAAAATAAAATAATAAGAAATAGATGAAGATAGAAAAATAAAAATATAATAATAATTTTTCAAAATATATAATTTATAAAATTGTTGTATAAATAAAATAACTAACAAAAATTGTTAAAAAAACTAGATTAAACTGAAAAAAAAAGTTCAAACTGATAACAAAAATAACTAAAGTTAATTATTATATTTTATAAGACTTTTTAGCTATTTTTTAAATTAGTTTTACTAACTAAAAGCTTGTTACGATAAACAATATTTTTAATTGATAATATTTTTTTGATAAAAAATGTATTTAAAAAATTTATTTAAATTATTTAAATAATTTTTAAAATATTTAAAAAATTATTACGAAAAAGTATCTAGATTAAAGATGTTTTAGAATTTTATTTAAAAAAAATAAAAGAAAAATATATTTGGTCACTCTAATTGAAGTTTGTTTTAAATTTTTTTAAAAATATTTACAAAGCAAAAAGTTAAAGATTAAAATTAAAGAACAATTTCAATAGTATAATTATAATTTAAGAAGTGGATATCATCAATAATAACCTAAAATTAAAATATAAAATAATTTTTATTAATTTTCGAAAATTATTAAATTATGAAATAAGTCCTAAAATACTAGTTTAGTATTTTATATTTATTCATTTATTATTTTTAAATTGTTTTTTATTTTTTCTACTAATATTTTCTACAACAGTTATGTTTATATATATTATTTTTCTTTCACTAATTAGATGAAAATTTATTGTTTTATGCAAGACACAATTTTCTTATTTATAATTTTTAGTTCTATAATTTTTTTATCAATAAATAGTTGCAATATATTCATTAAAAATAAAAGAAATAATAATGTTTTGTGAAAAAATAATTAATAATTATATAAAAAATGTACTAAGCATATGATAATATTAATCATAAATTATTAATATTCATAATTTAGTATTATACGTCACGAAACCGTTAATTGACTAAATTGATCAAAATTGGGAACAATTTACCAAAAATGAAGTTATTTTAATCAAAGTGGGAATGTTTTGGTCATGTCTTACTAATATTGGAGAATCACAGTTTTTTTTTTTTTTTAATAAAATAAAATTGTGTTATGTTTCGTGACATAGTCAATTGTTGTGTTGTTTTTTAAAGTTCTACCACGTCGACCTCTCAAGTTAACGTTGTGACTTTTTGAAAATATAAAAATTTAATAACAAAAAACTAAAATAAAATAATGAAAGCAAAAAGGGAGAGATTGATGAAAATATCCCTACATTCCCAAGAGATGATTTTGATGATGATTCAGTCAACTATATTCAAGTCAACATTATTCAAGATGAATTAAAGATAAAGCTGAATTTATGAAGTTAATGACAATGTGAAACATTTCCCTACAACTCAAGATATGTTTTTGATAAAGATGATGATTCAAGCAAGCTCAAGATGATTCCTGAAAACTAGATAGAGTCTTAGAAGAGTGGATATGGATGTACAAGTTGATGAAGTAATATTATGCATAAGTATGATAAAATTCATAAGGTAATGTTTTTTCACTATCATAATCAATTATGATGCATCAAAAATGGAAAAATGATTTTTTTTGTCATAATTTATTATACTTGGTAACATAATCAATTATGACAATTCAAATTTGAAAAATATATTTATTTTGAAGAATAAATATTTTTGAATATATCCCGATTTTTATTCACAAAAAACATTAATGTCCAACAGTTTATTTTTCTATTTAATTAAGTTTTGATGAAAAAAAAAACACACAGTACTGAGAATTCAAAAATACAATTTACATTCAATCAGTTTTGAGAAAAGAATTATGAGTAAGACAACAGAGATATTTTACACCTTCTGAGAAAACCCTCTTCTCTACTGCCTCTTGTGCTCTCATTATTAATCACACTTGCTCTTGGAGATTGACATTCTACATGTTTCTATAATTTGTTGTCTCTATTACCTAGGTGTGACTGTTCTTATTTTTATTACATTTATCCTTTGTGTATTGGTGACAAATGTACTTTTCATCTCTAGTGTGATTCTAGGGAGGTGTTTATCCTTAGTGAGATTCTAATGAGGTGTTTTCATCCTTTGATTTGTTCAAAGGAGGTTTTCATCTCTAGTGTGATTCTAGGAAGATGTTCATCCTTAGTGGGATTCTAAGGAGGTGTTTTTTCATCCTTTGATATGTTCAGAGGAGGTGTTCATCCTTAGTGGGATTCTAGGGAGGTGTTCATCCTTAGTGAGTTTCTAAGGAGGTGATTGTCTTTTTAATTAGTTTACTTTTTACTAGTTCTTCTGCTGAGTTGATTATAATTTATAAATTGAATTTAAAAGATAGTGAATTGGGAGTCACTCTTGTGTTAAGAGTTGACTGGGAACTAGATGTAAGGTTGGCTATACTCGAACCACTCTTCTCTTTCCGTTATCTTTTTTTTTTTTTTTCCTGATTATATTATCGTTTCCGCTTCATCTGTGTTCAAACAAATTATTGACTCACAAATAAATTTTTAATTTGACATCTATTTTAATTTGTGCATCTATTCACCTTCTTTAGATGTCATTTGTCTAACAAATAATTTGTTAATTTTAAATAAAATATTATTATCTAAACATATTATATACATAATTATGCACTACAATAAAAATATTTATTATAAGAGATTAAAGTAAATAAAAATAAACTTAAGTAAATATCATTTGTAAAAAGATCAAGTCAACTAAAAATTAAAAGGTATTAATTCTATTTTATTAATTTAAAATTATTACTTACTTTATATATTAATTATAAAGAAAATAAGTTAAATAAATATTAATTATATGAAAATATTATTTATGTAATATTTGAGATTTTTTCTAAAATAATATTAAAAATAATTATTTACTCAAATAAATTTATTCTCGATTTATTTTCTTAAATAGACCTAATGTCAAAATTTGATTCCTAAAAATCAATTCTGAATGAAAATTCATCACCTCAACAAATAAATAGTCAAAATTCAATTCTAGATAACCAAATTCTGAGTGGTAATTTTTATTTTATTTATTTTTGTCAAAGGTATTATAATATATATATATATATTATAATTAGATAAATATAAATTTATATAATTAAATATTAATATATTTACATATTTATATAGGAAGATAATTTAATATTTATATATCCATATCCTTAAATAATTATATATTTAGTTAGATAAATATATATTTATATAAATATATATATTTATATAATTAGATATTAATATATTTAATTAAAAAAAATGTCACGATCAACTCTTTATATATTAATGTCCTGTGTTGCGTCCACATAACTTATAGGACAGAGACACTGTGCACTTAATTCTACATCCAGTGTCATTTTGAATTTCTTCCTTTCAACGTTTTCGTAAATATCTTACTAAGTTGAATTATATATTTTATGTTTTTCAAACTAAGATATTATAATACAATTTTCAAGCATGTTAATGCGGAAACAAGCTAAGCACAAGTGTGATTTTATAATAAGAATAATGATAACATTTTTATATCTATATTATTTATATGTTCTTCTTTATTTTTTAATTATGTTAATCATATTTGATAATGTTTACCTAATTTTTTATTATTGTAGGATCTTGAAAATATTATTATCTTCATGACAGATGTTGATTATTGATTTTTGAGAATAAAATAATATATTATTAATAAATAGTAAATAAATATGAAAGGATAAAAAAAATATGAAAGGATAAGAGGACAAAAGTGTAAATATATTAAATGATTATTAAGTTTGAGAGGGGACAAAATCATGACTTATGTGGGAGTTACAAAACTTTGAGGGATTAATATATCCCTTAATTTCCAAGAAGATCCATTATTATTCATCCTATCACTTAATGTTCGAGTCACACCCTTTACTTATTCCTATATTACAAGAAGTTGGTTTTAGGGAATTAGTAACATTAAGACATCTAAAAGTCGATCATGGTCTAGTCACTATTTTGGTAGAGAAGTGGAGATCTAAAACTCATATATTTCATCCACCTAGAGGTGAATGCACCATCATATGCACCATTACATTAGAAGATGTTGTACTCCAACTTTGGTTAAGAATGGATGATCATTGGACCCATAATGTTCGACTGAGAAGAGATGTATGGCATGTATCTGGGAGACGTGGCAAACAAAGGTGAAAATGCTCATTGGATTCATGATTAAGCTGAAGTGACTAAGATATACCATGTTACCACTACTAGAAGAACCATTAAAGGAATAATTTCATGCTCATGCTAGGGCATATATATTAGGTTTAATTGGAAGTGTTTGATGCTTAACAACACAGGTAACAAAGTACACCTCATGTATTTACCATTTTTTACCAATTTATACATAACCAAGCGATATAGTTAGGGTTTTACATGTTTAGCTATTTTGTATAGGAAAATATATCGAGCAACCGATGTCAGGGTAAAAACAATGAGTGGTTGTGCCTCACTGTTGCAATCATGGACATGCCATCACATTCCATATATTGCACTAATTAACCACGTATAACCAACCTATCATAATGTGTCCCACAATGATCTTGTTGGCTATTGAACAAGGATTGATCATATTCATGGCAACGGGGCGGGGGCAGGTTTTGCCTCCCCGATCCTCGCCCCCGACTTTTTTAACCATCCCCGTCCCCACCCCCGATCCCCGTCAGGGTTAGAAATTAAGTCCCCATCCCCGTTCCCGCTGGTTTCGAGTTCCTCGCCCCGCCCCGTCCCCGATTTATATTATTTTTAAAAAGATAATTACATTTATAATAAATTAATTTTACTATCTATTTTTTATATATAAATAAATATTTATAATTTATAATTATTATTAATTAAATATTCATTTTAATTTATTATATTTATATTAAAATGTGTATGTAAAAGAAATATTTAATCATTTTTTATTTATAATAATATTATTATTATAACACTCTATTCAAATATTTGAATATTTATAACACTATTATTATAATACTGTATTCAAACATTTGATTATATATATAAGTTAATTCATTTTTAAGTTGTCATTTAAAAATATGAAATATATTGTTTATAAGGAAATATTTAATAAGTTAATTCTTATTCAATTAGTTCGAAGTAATAAAAATTTAAATTATCAATTCCTTTAATCCTTTAAAATACAATTATTTTATTAAGATAAAATTTGATATATGATAAATAAGAATAATAAGATAAAAAAATATGACATAATAAAACCTAATAAATATAAATTATAAATAAAATAATATTAGTTACTACTTTATGTAAAATATTTAGAAAAAGATAAAGAATAAAAAAATTAACTTTGTGTTCATCAAATTGGTTGAAAAGATTGAAAAAAAAAACAAATTGATGGGAGAGATTAAGGAGGTGTGAAAAGCTGAAAGGTAAGAAAAAGAATAATGTAATAAATTAATTGATATAAAAGATTAAAAAAGATAAAAAAATTAAAAAGTGGGTAGAAGAAAAAAAATTGGTGAAATATACAAAAATGACCTTATATGTAAAAAAGAAAAGGAAATAATTTTAGAATATTAATATTTTAAAATTTAAATTTAAATATAAAGTCTGGGCGGGACGGGGTGTGGATTGCATTACCCATCCCCGCCCCGACTTTTAAAGCGGGAAAACCCGAACCCGCCCCGTCTCCGGTCAACTCGAGTTTTTCCCGTCAAACTCGGGCGGGGACTGGTCGGTTCCCACGAGGACGAGTTTAATTGTCATCCCTATATTCAACCTTATCAGGTAAACTCGGCTAACACTTTAATTATTAAATATATGTTCAAATATATACTTTAAATTAATTTTGACTAATTACTTATTGCTAACTTCATTGTAGTTTTTATGGGCACCATATCAAGGGTTAGAAACATCAATAATATTGACACAAGCATATCGAGATTCACAATTGTAGACATCTTGCACGACCCTAATATGTTTTATTATTGTGGAATGACATCAATCTAATCTCGCCAAGTTCCAATTTTGTTTATTTCAGGAAGTCTCTTCTCCCTCACAAAATCTAAACAACCTTCATAGAATTGACATGTGGGGGAGAGCTGATAAAAACTAACAAATAAGACATGTCAAATAGATCAATATATGAAACAATAAACAAGACCTTGTGTTAACAAGTTTACCAATGTAAGAATATTTTTATCACATAAGAGAATACATGAAATAATATACTTCTAATTTCATTTATTTGTTATCTATGTCAAAACTACTTCAAGATCTAAAAAACCAACAATATAGACAAATTCAATCATGCACATTTGAAATTGGCTTATCTACTACGTCATAAATTTAGATGTTTCCACACAATGGTAGATTTTGATCGTTGATCTTGAGGGGGACAAATAATATATTATCAATAAATAATAAATGCATATGAAAAGATAAAAGAATATGAAATGGTAAGATGTCAAATTTTTAAATATAGAAACATGTATATTTAATAATTATTAAGTTTTGGGGGGGGGTGGTAAAATCATAAATGCTAATAGTATTTATAAAACTTTTGGGAGTCATCTCTCAAGAAGATCTGTCACTCTCTCCACACTATTGTTCATAAGTATTGCCTACAGGACACCTCTGCCACAACCAACAATGGATGTTACACAACTTTCTTTTTTGTATCAAGCTCAAATGAGTTTTTGTGAAATTTATTTGCAACAAATCTTATAACATCATCATCTACTCATACTTACATGCAATCATGCACGAAGGAACTAGTTCCTCTGCCTTATTTCCATATGAAGCACTTGAATAACAATCACTGCATGAAGGATTACCTAAAGAACATCAATAAAAAAGAAATTCAGGATATGATAAATGATGTCCTTGTTGTGGAATTAGTCACCATTACAAAGACTAATTTAAAATTTTTGTAATGAATATTAAGTGTATTCACAAAATTTGTTTAATATTTTGGAGACAAGTCATTTATAGATTTTTTTTATTAAATATTATTTTCAACCATCCAACTTTATCAATTTATTAAAAAACAAGAAAAAATAACTAATTATTGTATTAAATATTTATATCTAATTATTTAATATTAACAATTAAACCACCACAACAGGTAATAAACTGACTTAATGTCAACAACTAATGAAAGAACACATATTAATAAATTTTAACATACTAGTAAACTAGACACACTCATCACTACTGCATAAAAGACTTTTTACGTCGGTTAAAATGGGCTTTCTACGTCGGTTAAAGCGGCGACATAGATACGGGGGTTATAGAAAGTAAGTCTTTCTACGTCGGTTCCTAATAACCGACGTAGAAAGTAATATTTTCTACGTCGGTTAGTCAGGGAACCGACGTAGAAAGACTGACTTTCTATGACCTATACTGATCGGTCATAACTGGTTCTGATAGGTCATAGAGCTATTCTGATCGATCATAACTGATTCTGACCTGTCATATTACTTTCTATATCGGTTAACAATGATAACCGACATAACCGACATAGAAAGTCTTACTTTCTAACTTTCTATAACCTCAGTATCTATATCGGTTAACAGTAACCGTGATTGTATGTGTTATTAATGTCGGTTATGCCTATAACCGACATAAAATGTTAAACTTTCTACGTCGGTTATGTCAATACCCGACGTAGAAAGTACTTTCTACGTCGGGTATTGACATAATCGACGTAGAAAGTGTTATTTTTTTTTTACAGTATCTACATTTTCTTCACAGATGCTACCTTTCTTCGAGTAGACCTGCCTATTCATCACAGTTCCAGACAAATATTCACAAATCGAAACACTTATACAGACAAATATGCACAGTTCATATATAGTTCCAGCATAGATATGTACATATGAAACATATTGAAATCAATATATATATATATATATATATATATATATATATATATATATATGTACCTCAGTTCGAGACAGTTCATTTACTTAAACGAATGTAAATTTGCTAACTTAAATCAATTCAATCAAAATTGTTACAATGTAAATTTTCTATGAAGATTGAATACTTAAAAGGAAAGAAGCCCACTGTTCTCTAATATCATCTAACACTTCAATCTTCATTGGAGATGAGTCTGTAAATTCCTACATATTGAAACATTTCAGATTTAGAAATCATTTAATAATTGGCATATTTGACTTAATTATAGTATATTTACCTCCCTCCGTGTGGAAATAATATTTTTGGCTACGATGGTGTGCATGTGCTTCATCACATAATACCCGCACTCATGGCTTCCCGGTTGGCGTGGACACTACAAGTTAAATACATGTCAGATTAACTTTAAATGACAAATTGAACAATAGTAAGAGGTGTTTGGTCACCTTTGGTGCAATATACGTCAACTTCTTTCTAGCATGAGATGGAAGGCCTTGCAACCTTAGGTGACCTTCCAAAGCTCTACAAAAGGACAAATAATTTTGGTGTAAGTGCACATATGATACAACAATTAAAAAATAAATTAAAAAAACCAAACTTACGCGTCTATGTGCTTTCTAATATCCAAATCAATTGGTTTCTTGTGTAATGAACACAAGAGAATCACAACAAATTGCCGAGGAACAATGATTATGAGCTGCCAATGACCCCTGCACGTTGAAATAATATTAGTAAAATTTCAGTTTTACATAAATGTGCATTAATTTATAAGATGTATACTTACTGATGCAAGTAAGGTGCTAAGTAGACTTCTTTGCCCCCATTTTGAAATGTCTCTATTAAGTACGTTTGCACCTCTTCAACTTTATTCCCAATGGACTGAATGGCAACAGGGTCAACAAATCCATAGATAAAGGCAATCTTCCTCTCAACACACAAACGATGTAAATACCTTCAACATTGAAAATAAATAAAGTTATAAAATAATGTACCAGTGAGAATATAAAAAATATGTAAATATACTTACAATTCCCAAAGCTGCAACACCGATACACATAGCATATCAAGTATCAGCGAGAAGATAAAAAATATCCCTTTGGAGTAAGAAAAAAGGGATCGTCTGGGTCCCGCATACGACTTCGGGTGGCATATCTAACTCGTATGGGAGTGGTCCCGATAGTCGCCGCTAGTGCACCGAGTCGCTGTAAAGCGCTCGGTGGTGGTGGTGATTCATGCACAACTTCCTTTGCTTTTTCAACCTCTTTCTATACAAGTACCAAAAATAAATAACATTAATATACATCAACCTATCAAAAAATAATAAGTAAAAAGGATAAATGCATGACACAACCTGTGAATGTGTTGGGATGGGTCTTGTTAATGAAACTGACCATAAGATAAAATTTCTTGGTGTCTGTCCCACTGTTTGAACCTTTTCAGTGGGAATAGGGATTGGGGCAGCAACATCCCGGACATCTACAACCACCAATCTTATCATATCATGTCCAATACTCTGGTGGTGGATGGTTGACCCCAATGCATACATTTTCCCTAAGGTAAACAAATGATAAAATATTTTAGACTATATAATGCTTAACAGTGTACCAAATACATGTCAAAGATATAATACGTACCGTATGCCACCAAATGCTCTGGAGGACCCGCAACATACAACTCACAGTCAGCAGTGTCGGTAGGAGCAACCTCTCGCCCTCTATCGGAGCATCACAACTCTCCTTTGTGCCGACATGAATCTGTGGATGCCTCTCGTGCGGGACGTAAGGTTGAGAGGACAAAGATGCCAACTCTGCTCGCATTGAGCTCAATAACTCGCCTTCAAGTCGAGTACACCTCATCTCGAATCTCCTTCCTAATTTATTGTTTGAGGGACTCAAACTCCAACTCACTCAGATGCCTCAAAGTAGGAGTTGCAACGGGTGGGGCACCAAAGTACCGTCTCGATGCCCACCCTCGTCCAGAGAAGACGAACACGTCCAGGATGCTCTGGGGTACCAATGACCACCGCCAATATATCCCGACGGCCATGTGGGTGGAATGATCCCCGAGTGCTCGCGTCAACCAACTCATCCTACAACACAAAGGAAGGATTTTTTAGCAAATACATATGCTTATTGTAGTATACCATATATAATTAGTTTAGGATATACTACTTACAATACGTTGAGCTACAACATTAGTTTGCTCGTATAAGTAATTCCCCGATGAGTTCCGGCGAGCTCTCTTCCATTTATCATGGCGTGAAGGGCGAGTGACAACACTCACAACCGACTCATCTCGAAGGATGACTTGAAGATGTCTCCTTCATCATCTTCTCCTCCAATTTCTCATAACCCCCACGAGACAACCCGTGGGGGTGGATATTCTTTCTCCGAATATCCCGTGCCTTCTGCCGCTTGGCATGTTGCATTCCATGTTAAATACCGCATTTAAAACCTCTATATTAAAAAAAATGACCGCAAACAAATGACAAATGTGCTAACCCGAAACTTAGCGTCTAAACGCTCGAGTCCGAAATGCCTCGCCATGTCTCCTCATCCAAAAACTGATACTCGGTCACATGGGTTCTTGTTGCTCAATGCCCCATATATGTATCGACTAGTCGATCACTCTTAAAACCTCTCCAAGCTGCTCCTCAAACATATGAGATCCACTTTGTCCTCAACAAAGTGGTGTTAGGGACATCATATGTGACCTACACAATAAAAATAACATGAAGTTCCCAAAAAGTTAAATATATATACATGTTAAATGCTCAATAAGAGTAGGTACCAGGATACTCGCCAAATCTGCGTCTTCGTGTCTCTCGGAACATGGTCCCAATCCTCAATAAGAATACTAACCTTGCTTCTCCCAAGCAAGGCCACATAACTAGTGAATCTAGCACTCGTGCTCTCCCGTGGCTCTACCTGTTTGCATGTCAAACTGGATAGGCAATTTCGATCGGAGCTACGATCGATATTCAAGTCCCTCAACCGTGTAGCACGCCCACCCTTTTTCCCGGTAGACGATCGACTCGATCACCACCTTGTGTAGGAGGGGGGACGTGTAGGAGGAGGGGTACCAGATGAATCTGCCATATCTCGTGTTCAAAGAAAAAAATAATAGTTATTAATTTAGACAATATGACTCGAAGATAAACAAAAAAGTGCATACATTAAAAAATAATACATTAAAAAAAGTGCATACATTATCAAGTTGGAACATTCTCCCAAAATCCTTCCATATGGTCATAACGTGTGGCATGCACATCATCTATTTCTACATTAACACTCAAGTTTGACATATTTGAAGAGAAACATGGTGTCTCCTGGTATATTAAGTACTAATTCATCATTCTCATGAGAAGTATACATGGGTTTTCCTTGTAGAACCACCGACCATCCTTTGTTAGCGGGATCAGTGACATAAAACACTTGTTTTGCCCGAGATGCCATGATAAATGGTTCTTCTGATATAACGAGTATTTTCAAGGTTAACCAAGGTAAATCCAAGATCGTCAGTGAAGATGCCAGTATTAAAATCAACCCATTTACATTTAAAAATAGGTACTCTGAATATCGTGTAATCTATTACCAAAATCTCTTCAATTACACCAAAGTAGCCCATTGACGCCGTTATCGGATATTTATCCTTTGAACTCGAGAAATGCATTGATTCAGCCACCACCATGACTCCACTATTTTGCATTATGCTTATTTCATCTTCTCCCTTTGTATAAAATGAATAGTTATTTATATCATACCCACCCCAACATATCACATCAAAGTTTGGCTCACATGCTAGCCACTTTAGTGTATCAGAAGTTGTATTGTCACCTTCAACTTGTTGTTTAAACCACTTCAAAAAGCTCTTGTTGTGTTCAGTGATCACCCACTTTTTAGGCATACGTGGATTATTTCGCTTCACAATGTCTTTATGAGCACTTAAGTAGCGGATGACTTCTTCACTGTTATTCAATATGTACAAATGCGCTTGAAGTACTTCATCTCGACACATTGTCACAACTTTTGCACCTCGAGTTCCTCTACCAAGACCTATTCCATGGTAACGAGTCTTAAGTAACCCTATAGCTTCAACTTCGATAAGTATTGTGTGCAAAACTCAATAGCTTCCTCTGCAATATATCTTTGAACAATTGATGCTTCAGGACGATATTGGTTCTTCACATACCCTTTTAATATCTTCATGTATCGCTCAATAGGGTACATCCATCGTAAGAAAACTGGACCACAGATTCTAACTTCCCTGGCTAGATGAACAATCAAGTGAACCATAATATCAAAAAATGATGGAGGAAAGTACATCTCAAATTGACATAATATGACTCGCAGCCTCATTCTCTAACTGATCCAAAACATCCTGGTCCATAACTTTACTACATATGGCATTAAAGAAAAAGCATAATCGAAGTTAAGGAATATCTAACATTCTCTGGTAAGATACCTCGAATAGCCACAGGTAGAAGTTGTTGCATCAATACATGACAATCATGAGATTTTAACCCAAGCAATTTTAGATCTTTCATAGATACAAGTCTCTTCACATTGGAAGAGTAACCAAATGGAACCTTCACACCTCGTAAAAACTCACAAAAACTTCTTTTCTCTTTTTTAGACAAGTGTGTGACATGTCTGAGGCAAGTATGTTCGGTTACCATGAGGTTGAGGAGCTAATTTTTCTCTTATACCCATTTCAACCATGTCCAAACGAGCATTAACACCATCTTTTGTTTTTCCTTGAATGTTAAGGAGCGTTCCGATGATACCTGTCACACACATTTTTCTCTACATGCATGACATCTATACAATGCCTCGCATCAAGAACCCTCCAATATGGAAGAACAAAAAGGATTGACATTTTCTTCCATATACCTGTGGCTTTCTTTTGCGTCTTTCCAAACTCACACGAAATCGCACTTGCTCATTGATATACTTCTTCCCCACTTAAAGGTGTTGGGGCTGCATCATTTTCTTGACACCCGTTAAATGATTTTTTTAATTTACGATATGAATGGTTTGAAAGAAGAAATCTTCGATGTCCAAGGTACACTGCTTTTCCTTCCATGTTGTAGTTGATAGTGACATGTGTCTTCTTCACATATCTGGCAAGCTTTATGTCCCTTTGTGTTGTAGCCACTCAAATTACCATATGCTCGGAAAGTCATTAATTGTACAAAATAACATTGCACGCAACTTGAATAAGTCACCTGTGTACCCATCAAACACCTGTGTACCCATCAAACACATCAACACCTTCCTCCCACAACATCTTCAACTCTTCAACCAATGGGCTTAAAAAAACATCAATGTCATTTCCAGGTTGTCTGGGACCCGAGATCATCAAAGATAGCATCAAGTACTTACGTTTCATACACAACCATGGAGGTAAGTTGTAAATAACTAACACCACAGGCCATGAACTATGTTTACTCGCTTAAATTTCCATATAGATTCATTCCATCTCAGTAGCAAGTCCAAACCTAATGTTTCTTGGATCATTACCAAAATTCTCGGAAGATGGAATCAATTTTTTTCATTGCAATCCATCTCACTGATGCCTCAACCGACCATCTTTAATACGACTATCTCGCATGCCATCTAGTGAGCTTTGCATCATTTCCATTAGTGAATAATCGTTTCAACCTTGGAACAATGGGAAGATACCATAACACTTTTGCCGGGTACCCTTCATTACATCATTGTCAGAATCACCATCCTTCTTCTTGTATCGTGATTCCCCACATTGTGGACATTCGTGAAAGTTCTCAAATTCTTTCTTGTACAACACACAATCATTCGGACATGCATGAATTTTTTGGTACTCCATACCCATTGGACACAATATCTTCTTAGCATCATAATTGCGGGTTGGCAATGTGTTACCTTCAGAGAGCATGTCACTTAACAACTCAAGCAATTCTGTAAAACTTTTATCAGTCCATCCATTCTTTGCCTTCACATTGAACAATTTTAGTACTGCCGACAATCGTGTGAACTTAGTACAATTTGTATACAAAGGATTTTTTGCATCATTGGACAACTTCTCGTACACATGTGTATGTTGGAAGGCATCTTGTCCAAGCTCACGAATCATTTCCTCCAGCTGATCATCCATCTCTAGATCAACTTCTTCTTTGTCTTCTACACTTGGCATGTTTAATAATTCACCATGCCATGTCCACTTTATGTAACTCTTTAAGAAACCATCACAAAGAACATGTTCCCGAATAACTTCAGTCGGTAATCTTCGCTCATTCAAGCAGTTAACACAAGGGCAATAGAATCTTCCATCATTATCCGGAACATTCATCTTAGCAAATTCAAGGAATTGTTCTACTCCACTCTCATATTCATTTGTTGTTCGTCTATAATTGATCCAACTCCGATCCATTGTTACCTTCGTCACATAACACAACATATAAGTATAGTTTGAGGATGATAACATCCAACATGTTCTGCTGAAATTGCGATGTCACGTGATTGGATATTTTAATCTTTCAATAGGAAGTTCTGTCCTACAATGGATCATTTCATGACTGACTCCAATCAAGGCTAACCGTATTGTCTCACATTAGGGTGAGCATAAGCGATGATAGTTTTCGCTTAAAATGAAATAACTACATTATAATACAAATCTAATTTTCAAAATCAAAATCACGAAAGAATGCCTACAGAAACACATTCAAATGACTAAACTACTTACAATACGTCTCTAAATTAGTTAAAGGCACCCATGAACTTCCATCTCTTGATAACATTATTACATACCAGATTAAAAAATGTAAACCTACAATGGCTAAAGCAAGCACGAAAACTTACCTCTTGAAGACCTACAGAGGTGGCAGGTGGCGTGACGAGCAAAGCTGGGTGGGGAGAAACGTACACAGGCGACGGGCACCAACGACAGTAGCAGCAGGTGGCACGACGTACAGAGTTGGCAAGTGGCGTGACGAGCAGAGCTGGGTGGGGAGAAACGTACAAAGGAGAAGACGTTCGTAGAAGATACAGAGAGAACGAGGAGCTCTGCTATGGGTGAAGTGAGAAATGGAGTGTCGCGGCAGGTTGTAAAACAGAGGATATTATGTCGGTTGCTCTCACACCCGTCATCAAATACACTTTCTATGTTGGTTAAGTTTTACCCGACATAGAAAGTGAACTTTCCACTTACTATGTCGGTTAAAATTTACCCGACATAGAAAGTTTATGATTTTATTACAAAATTGTCACCGCACTACATACTATGACGGGTGGACTACGACCGTGATAAAAACTCGTCATAGAATGCTATTTTTCCACTAGTGCATGAAAAACCTCTGCTACATTAATGAACAAATTTCTTTATGTGGACTTTTTAATACCTTGCTTGTAGTAAATTAAAACTTCTTATTGCATTCATAAAGTTCTTATTGCCCAAGACTTAAGTCAAAGTAAACCATATATTATTCAGGATAATACTCCTCTATACCACACACTAATACATATTGCCAATATGTCGACAAAAAGTAACGGTCAATATTATATCCCAAAAATATCAACAATCAAGATTTAATCCAGACTATCCAAGGGCAACCTCAGGGTACATGATATACTATTCAACATAAGATTTTGTTGGCAAAATACAAATGCACTATAAGACGAAAGTAAATAACAAGAACAAAAAAAATTTACGTGGTTCAGTGAAAATGACTTACATCTACAACTACACTAGATGGTAGTTCTCATTCCCTTAATTAGGTTTATAATTACATAAGTATTTACAATAAAAAAATAAGTAAATAGGTCAGATTCATTAACCCTTCAACAAAAATTAATGGAATTGAATCCCCAACATCAACAATGGACATGTAATACACAATGTCCAACGTCAAAGTCAAGTCACCATTACTCAGCCCAAGGCCCAACTCATAATACAAAGTAAACTAATTTATTATGGGGCCATTATTGTCTACCAGGTTTGCTCTCATCGAATATTCACCCACTCATCTTGCCTATCAACTTATTTGCCCAACCTTGGTTTCTTCTTCTTTTTACTATTCAAATGGTCAAGCTTGACTTCACAAACATTGAAAACTTGATAACTATTATCTTACAATCATGTTTGCAAATGGTCAACTCACAACAAATAAAGGAATATACTTTCAATGGATATATCCTAAGCTTTTTCGAATTTCACACAATTGCACACTCATCAATTTAAAAAAAAAAATGGACTTCTTTAGAGATTCCAAAAGATACATCAATCAACATGTGATATTACCATTAACCAAAACTAATAGGTAATTGTTTAATTTTATAAGATGCTATTGAAATATTTTTTGATATTGATGTATCTAATAAGATTAGTTAGAAGTCATATTTCCTTTTCGATACTGATGAAATAATGATGTTTCTAAACCCATATATTACCAAAACAACATCTCTTTATCTGAAACTATAATTTACTTCGATGGTTTTCTCCAACGTGCAACAATGATGGGAAGTCCAAATGATTTTGGTCTTACTTATACATATTATAACTCTAGAACAATGATAGTCCAATACACATGGTCTTTTGCTCAACTATTTGAAAATATTACTTAAGTATATGACTATGGATATCACAAATAAGTAGGGATGGCAAAACGGGCCAGCCCGCCCCGTTTTGGCCCGCCTCGCCTTTGGCCCGCCAAAAGCGGGGCGGGGCGGGCTGGCCCGATATAGTCATGACGAGCTGTAGACCTTGGCCCGCCCCGCCATAATTTAGAAAAAAATAATTTTTTTAATAAATTTAATAATAAGATTATTATTTGTTTGTCAATAATTCAATATATATATATATATATTATTTCAATTTAATAATATAAATCAATACATTATTTTAAGAAATTATAATTTAGAACAATAATAAAATTTACATAATAATAAATAATAATAAATATATATATATATATATATATAAATAACGTTAAACTTATAAAATTTATATTTTTTATATTGTAAAATTCAAATACCTATATCTTTTTTATTTGATAAAACTTCATATTATTCTTGGTTGAGTAATTCTTATATCTTTAATTCAAGTAATAAGGATAAATATAATCGAGTGCTTAGGATAAATAAGGAGAACAGGAGAGAAGGTTATATTTCGAGGAAGGAGAATATTTTTCGTGAGAATGAAACTTTTTTAATTCTCTTTTTAAAATTTTTAACTTTATATATTATCTTTATAATTAATTTTATTACAATAAAAAATTATTTTTTTATTAATTAGGCGGGCGCGGCTGGCCCGCCTCGTCCCGCGGGTTGGCCCGACCGGTTGGCGCGCTTAGCGGGCGGGCCAAAGCGGCTCGATGGGCTGAAAACACCAACCCGTCCCGCCATATTATGGCGGGCTGGCCGGACCTAGCCCATTTTGCCATCCCTACAAATAAGTAACTAAAATAAACTATCGTCATCCAGTTCAAGTCTGAAACCAAAAGATCATTTATAACTTAATATAGATTAAAATTGATGCTCGATGTGACTTAAATAATTGTCTACTAAAAAAACATAAATTCTATGCCAAAACATACAACGAACAAACATGAGAAAAAAACAATTAATTTATCTATTTAAATTAAGATTATACAAAAAAAACAACACTTACTACTTAGAAGATAATCCATATATTAATAAACATGAAATAATAAGATTCACATTTACCTCTTTAATTACTCTTTCTATCATGTATTATTTTTAATTTAATTAAGTTTTAGATTAACATATATTATTTTAATTATATACACCTTTAATCTATAATATTTTAATATATAAATATATCTTTATTAAATATATAGATATATGTATTTATTAAATATCACATTATATAAATATAAATATATATATATATATAAATATATATATATATATATATATATTTATATTTATAAATATATTTATATATCTATATATATAAATATATATATATATATATATATTATAATACCTTAAAAATAAAATAAAATAATTCAGAATTTGATTTTCTGTTGTTTTAGGATAGCGACTTCTCTATTTGAAATTCGTTAATGGAAATCCACTTCATATCAAATAAGTTTATTTTGATAAATTCAGTGGATTAATTAAATAAGTTTTTTAATATTATTTTGTAGAAAAGTAAGTCTCAAACCCTCCTTTAACAATATGCATCCATAAATATTGTTGATATATTTTGATTATAAAAATTATTTTAAAGGAATTAAGAAAGAAATGTGTATAAAACATCTCAAAAAATTAAGATATATATATATATATATATATATAAATTATTATTAATTTTTGATGTACAAAATATATTATAAATTTAATATTTTGTTTAATTATATAAGATATATAGATTGTAAGTATGTACTTTATTATATAGTTATTTGATTATACTTTTATTTTACGAAATGTTAGATCAATATTTCTATCAATCAAAAAATATTTAATTTTTCAAGTTAAGTAAAATATTAATTTTTTCTTATGTAGCAAATTTTTTTACATAAATATATAAAGATAACACGGTTTTCATTAAAGGTCGGAATTCGGTACGCGGAGCTGAATTCGCACCTGATGATTAATAAACTTTTTAAAATAAAAATCATATTTATTAAATATAAAAATTATATATATATATATATCTATATATATATATTTATATAAAATAAATATATAAATATTATATATATTTATATATTTTAAAATTTTATTTATATAATTATATCAAATAAATATAAATATATATTTTTATATAATATAAAGATATGTTTGTATAATACATTTAATATATTATATAATTTAAATATTTATTTATATTTTTTCAAATATAACAAATATATGTATATTTATATATTTAATATAAAATATATTTATCGATATATTTATTACCCATTTTTTATTTTCAAAAAAATTGTTTGAAGATGGAAAATTGTATTTATATAATTGAGAATATTATGGTTGTGATTTGTATATTTAGATAATGAGAAATTATATCTAGAAAATGAGAAATATTTCGATTTGAAAAAATTGTTTGAACATGAAAAATCATATTATATTACAGAAAATGGAAAATAGTATTGTTTCCATTTATATATTTGAATAATGAAAAATTATACTTTTGAAGAATTATACCTTAAATGATGTAAAGATTGAATATGTGACTGCGTATTAAATAGGGGTGTCATTAAACCTCGAAAACTATATTTTAAAACGTGAAAAAATATTTCGATTTTTATTTGTATAATAAGAGTGGGGAAGATGACACGTCACATTTACATTTTGCATGCCTCTCTTTAGAGTGGCCACGTGTACTTTCCCTTGCCGCATTTCTTTTCAAAAGCCGCTTTTCTCCCTTTTTTACGGTAACTCTCAATGGCTCATATTTTTAAGTTTTCAAACTATTTTCAAGAATCAAGCCTCAAATCAATATTTTATAGAATAATAATATTTAATACTTTCTAGTTTTCACATTTATTATTTAAGAGATAAATACAAAATAATATTTATAATTTACTTTCAATTATTTTGCTGCACAAAAAATAGCTTTCTTCAACGCATTCTTTTTAATAAAGATTTACTTACCTTTTTATCATGAAGTTATAATAATAATAATAATATGGTTTGGATAATTCATATTATAATTATAAAGATTATATTTTTATATATTGTAATTAGACTTGGTCAGTTAAACTTTCATACATTAAAGACAAATTTATGTTATTGGATAAACATGTAATCTCGAGCATTTTTATATTTATAATTATAACATTAAAAGGTGTAATTAATATACCGTATTAGCTACCATTAAAAAACATTTTATCGGTAAAATCCAATTAATTAGTTAATTAAAAATAATTTTATTTTCTTTATATATATAATTTAAATCACGTCTACTATTAATTACACATATTTAAGTTTTTAAAATATTTTCATATTAGCTCTTCTAATTTTAAATTTTTATTTTAATTCTCCTTCATAATTAATATTACTTTAAACTTTTAAACTATACATAATTGCATGTGATACGGAAAATAATTTTTTAAACTGTTTTTATGAAACAATATCCACTACATCGTTCTTTGAATTTTAAAAAACATTTGTATGGAAAATAATTAATTTAAAGAATGTAATAAATACTTATTCTTTTCAAAACCTTAGATGTTTTTATTTATCACTTTTTTCTTCTAAACTCTTAATATTTTCAGTTTCCAAGTCTAATTAATTAAATTAAATGTTTATTTTAAACATTATTCAAACCTTAAACAAAATCTTAAAATATTTAACAGAACCTAATAATTCTTAGAATTGAAATATGAAAAAGCCAGAATTGGGTTGGGACCTTATTTAAGTATCTCCCCACGTCTCAGTTGCTCTGCAGTGTTCCACCTTCATTTCTCTCCACTCTTCCAATCTCTCACTTCTCCTCTGTTCTCCTTACTCTCTCTCTCTCTCTCTCTCTCTCTCTCTCTCTCTCTCTCCAAAAAATGGCATCAAAACTCTCCCTCGTTGTGTGCGTTGTGATGGCCTTGTGTGCCATTGATCTAGCACAGAGTGCATCATCCCCTCACGCCCCAGCACCATCTGTGGACTGCTCAAACCTTGTTCTCACCATGGCCGATTGCTTGTCCTTTGTCACCAATGGCAGCACAGTCAACAAGCCGGAGGGTACCTGTTGTTCTGGCCTGAAGTCTGTGCTCAAAACTGCCCCTTCTTGCCTCTGTGAGGCTTTCAAAAGTAGTGCTCAGTTTGGTGTGGTTTTGAATGTCACCAAGGCCACCACTCTCCCTGCTGCTTGCAAAGTCTCTGCCCCTTCTGCTACCAATTGTGGATGTAAGTAAATTTTTTTTTTTTTTCATTTGGGTTCTTTTTCTCCTTTATTTTTGTCTTTTCATTTTCGTCTTGGTGGATTTTTTTTATAAAGTACGGTGCTTTAGACTGCTGGGTCGATGAAAGGTTTCATTTTTATGCATGTACGAGATGGATCGGTTACCTTGTGTCTTTCATTCTCATGCCACTTGTGTTACGACTTAATTTTCTGATTTTTTTTAATATATATTTTTACCATCACCCTATGCTACATGAGAAGATGAGATGGTACATGGGATACCTTGAGTTTTCCTATCTTTACACTTGATTTTGAACACTGATCTTAGTTTTTATAAATATCACCTTTGTTTGGAGTTTTGTCCCTTTCTTGATTCATGTCAGTAACTGTGTATTTGTTTGTTTTTTGCAGTGTCTGAAGCACCTGCTGCTGCCCCTGGTATGTAACTTACCGTACTCCTTTTCTACTTTATGCCCTTTATAACCTTGATGTGTGGTTTTTCATCATGATTTTCCGTTTCAAATTACAAATGGGGTCACAGGCTTTGTTTTCTCCACCCCCATATCTTGAATAAATAAGAGCAATATCTGATTTTGTGGTTTCGATTCTTCTTTTGTTGTGAAGGATAATTGAAAGCAAATAAGAATTATAGTATAGTGGTGGTTTCTACAACACTTTCTGTTTATTTTGCTGGTTTGAAGAGTTCTCAACAATTTAAACTGGGATATGTCCTTTATCCGTTATTATTTTGTCTTGTTAACGTCCTAGGATTTATTGTATGCGTTTGACCATTCTGATAACTGTGTTAGACATGGAACTATTCCTGTTTCTAATTGAATTATTATTTTTTTCTAGCTGGAGGAGTCTCTCCACAAGCTTCTCCATCTCCACAAGCATCTGATGCATCATCTTCTGGTCCTGCAAATGAGGTATCTCCTGCACCAGCACCAGCTAAAGGGAACACAGCATCAGCATTATTCCCAATCTCAGCTGGATCCTTACTTGTTGGCTTATTGGTAGCCATTTTCTCTGGATTTTGAGAGGAGTTTCATTCCATTTTAAAAGTAGAGAGAGATGACATGAGGGATTATTTTGATGTTTTCTTTTGGTTTTACCGTTTGAGCTCTTCTTCTCATTCTATGTTTGACTTTATAGTAGATAAAATTCATTCCTGGAGTGTCTCTACCTATTTTGGGATGTACCCTCTTTTTCATATATAAGTCTATTCATATAACAATTTGAGATTTGGCATGTTATATTACTATTAGTGTTTTATCTGTGCCAATTGATACTGCAAGTAAATGTGCCAATTTCACAAGGGGTAACATAACATGGTGTGGTGTATTGGCACCACTAGTTAGTGCGAATGACTTCTTTTGTTCAGTTATGGTTTTCTTAGTCACAACCATTGCTTCTATGTACAAAATTGTTAACTAAAGCATACTCACAATGGGTACTTTGTTTAATCGAGAAAGGTTTGTGAAAGGAGCACTTAGTAAAGCACATATGCAAATAAACAAGTGTTTTTGGGGTTTGGGTTCTGGTTTGTACTGTTCTAAGTGCTTGTTTGGATTGGTTAGATATTACAAGACAAAAGGTTTATGAAGGGTGGCAATGTGTATCCGCCGAGAGATGATCCATGAACTCCAAAATTTTTGAACTAAAAATTCTAAATCCTGAAATTAACCCTAAAATTCCCTTAACCATAAACCCTAAATCTTAGAAGTATCCCTAAAATTGTCTAAAATGAACCCTAAAATTGTCAAAGTTCTGCAAATCATTGCTACCATGGGGCGAGCTTTTACATGAGCAAAAAGGCATTGTTGCATTGATCTGTCTGTTGCTTTTCGGCGCGCGTGCTTCACTAAAGAAAGTGAATGCAATGTCAGTTTTTTTTTTTTCCAAAGCTTTAACCGAAGAAATTGCTTGTTGATAATTATTATTACAAATTTGCGTGGCATCATTGTGGAAGCAGCAAAATGTTGTGGACCATTCAACCAACCACCGCATAAAAAATGCCACTAATTTTTTCAAGAAACTTAATGGAAAAGAAGGTTGGGGAAGGATTTGACTCGTTTGAAATCAATTATTACTAAAGCTAATTTTGTAATAAAATTAATTATATATTAATTAAGATTAGAAATATTAATTTTTAAATTTAATTATTGACTTTATAAGATAAATTGTATTTATAATTATGAATTAGAAAAAATTAATGATTATAAATAAATGCACATATTAACAAGATATTCAATAAATTAAATATGATAACATTAGATATACATTTAATAAATTTAAAGCTAATTATGATTAGAATAAATAATCTATTAACTAATAATTATTGCATTAAATCTTTTAAAATTGTACTCTTTATCCTGGGAGAGGAGTCAAACCAGTTAATACCAATTTTTTTTTCAGAATTATCGTGGTAAGAGTATTTTAAAGAGTCACTAATAAAAATAAGCAAGCTTTGATCAATTTTTTTTAAATTTTTGAAATTTTTAATTTATATCAATTACGAATAAATCAAGTCCAATCATGATTAATTAAATATAATTAAGAAGGTAATTTTTTTCAGAGAATTTAAATTCTAAACTGATGTGCTATGAAAGGCTTGAGATTTGTGGCCCATTTCTTCCCCACCTAGTCCATGTGGGCCATTTCTGTTGTTGGAAAGTGCCTTGGGACAGTACAGAAGCTTCAGTTACAATTTCATACAAGTCAAATAAATTTTAATACATAAGTTAAAAATATGATTTGAATAGATATGCATATAATCTGTTTTGCAAAGATTTTATCAAAGGCATTTTGCAAAGATTTTAACAAAGGCATTGATATGAATCACAAGAGGTGATTTAGGATCTTTAGGGTTATAACTTTTGTAAGAAATTTAGGAATTAGAAAGAAGGTGGAAAGAAAGAATCACTCTTCCTAAGGAAGACAACACACAAAGGATGTGACAGTCCTTTGATACAGTCAAGAGTTCTTGAATCACTCAAGAATTTAGGAGAATCACTCTCACTAAGATAAAAGAGATAAACTCTAATATTTCTGAATAAAATTTCACTTGTTATTTCTGATAAAAATGGTTCAGCTTATAAAGAAGATTTGCCATCAGAGTTACAAATATTCATTAAAGGAAAATAAATGCTAATAATGATTTATTAACTTAGGAATTGAAAACTACTTAATGATTGATTGTAACTGAAATTGTAGCATCCAAAAGTCAATCAGCTATGCACCCTCTTGGTCTCCCAAAGACTGGTCACTAAATTTTCAATTGGATTCTTATTACAACTTGCAATAAAACTAAACTAAAATCTATTAATTGATTAATCCAAAACACAATTTGGTCAACCAACAATACTTGTTGAAGAGCTTCTTTTGTTTCTCTCGCTCTAACCTTTATCATAGGTCATGTTCACATCAGACATATATATTTATAAATACAAATTATAATATAAAAGACACTATTTAAATATTATAATTATTTAAATTATATAAACGATATTAAAAATTGATAAAATTATTGAAAATTATGAAAATCTAATAATTATTCATAATGTTACTCTTTTTATCAATAAAATTTTATTAGAAAAAATTCTATAGATTAATATTCAGTGAAAAAAATGGTACAAAATTCTTTAATTAAATTTATTTATTTTCTCCTCTTATATAAATCATCATTATTGAAAGAACAAAGTTCAATCTTATAAAAAATTATTTAAATATTCTCTTTGCTAAAAATTTTGTACATAAATCTATTAAGTTTTTATAAGAATGAATCTTCTGAATTTCTTAAAAATCATAAGTAGAAAATAAAAAAATAAAAATAAAAATAAAAATTTGGAAGTATATATATTATATTTTATCTCCTTTAATATATTTTTATTTCAATTGATTAATGTATGTATTATTATCTTCATATATGAATATTGGTGTCATTTTTCTAAAGACAGATTACAAGATTCTTGCATATGTTAAATTACTTATCTTGACCACACATTCATTACTTATCAATATCACTAATTTTAAATAAATATTATGTTTGTGATCAATCATCCTCAGAATTTAATAAATATCCTACATCTATATATAATTATCTTAAGATAACGAAATATATGTTTCACTTTAACCTAATGTCTACTTGTAGGTGAGGAAGTATATCTTGCTAATGAATTTATATAAAATGTTATATAAGATTAAGTATAGTTAGCAATATATATTAATACTCCTATAACACTAAGATATGGTACTTCAAGATTAGTGAGTGAGCTTCTTGGGAGGTAAAGAGGGTCATGGTATCTAAAATTTTGTAACTTACTTTAATATTTATGATTTCCCTATAAACTTGATGATTATTCAATATATATTTATAAATTTGACCTCTTATATTTGTATATTCTTTCACATTTTCATATTCATTTATTATTTATTAGTAATATATTATTTGACTCCCTCAACCTATAAAAAACTTACAACAATTAGAGTACATAATGGATATGATTTATCTATATAGAACCTTTTAAGTAATTTTGTTACATAAGTCCCTTGATATACAAAAAAATACCTTTATTTAAATAATCAATTTGTAATCCTAAACAAAATTTTGTCCTTTTTAAGTTCTTTAGGAGCTCCAATGAGGTTTATATTTTCTACATAAACAACAATTATAACAAATTTATTTTTTGATCTTTTCATATAAATATAAGGACAAATGAGACCATTTTTATACATTTCTTTTAACAAATACACATTGAGACTATTATACCACATGTCTAGATTTCTTTAATCCATAACGAGATACTCTTTAGAATTTGCATCATTTGGAAAATTAAAAATCCTTCAAGGAGTTTCATATAAATATCATTTTCAAAGGAACCACACAAATAGGCGGTGACAACATCCATTAAATATTCTTTTGCAACCAGACTACTTAAGTATCAAAATGTAGTTGCATCCAATACAGGAAAATATGGTTCTTAAGAAAAAAAAAAAGAATCTAGTCTTTGTGAAAAATTTTGAGCAACTAGTCGAGTCTTATATTTAACAATTTTACCATTCTTATTTTGTTTTTGCACGAACATCCATCTATAACCAATTAATTTTAAACATTTAAACGTCTTAATTACATGTACAAAAACCTTTCACTTACCAATTTAACTTTGTTTCAATTGCATCTTTCCATTTTGACCAATAATTTCTTTTTATACAATCACCAATGGTCATTGGTTTTTTAAACATCATCAATATTAACTTTATTTCTACTCCATATTTTCTTATTCATACCATAATTTATTGTTATTTCATAATTTTTAACAATTTCAGGAGATTCTTCTTAAACAAAATAATGAATTATGTCAAATGAATCTTCTGGATTTTCACTTTCTTAAATGATTTTTTTTAAGATTTTGCTATCATCAATTGAATTTTCTTACTTTTAACACATTTTTTCATTAGAGGATTTTTATTTTTGAAATCAATAGGTCTATCACGCTTCAAGCGTTTTTGAGACTCATTTGCTATATTAGATGATTCAATACAAGTATCAATTCTAATTGGAGCATTGATAGCCAGTATATTTGATTTAGTTATCCTTTTTGTATCATTAAATACATCTGGTAGTTGGTTGTCCAATTTTTGTAAACAAATTATCTTTTGAACTTCCAATTCACATTATTTTATGCGGGAATCAAGATAAGATAAAGATAATTTATTTCAACTAATATTTTTTCCTTGTGACTCTTTTTTATCTCCTCCTAATTTTGGGAAAATTGTTTCATCAAAATGACAAAACAAATTGATTCACAAATAAATCTTCTGTTCATGATTCAAAATATTTTATTATTGATTGAAATTCATATGTAACATATATTCACTATCCTTTTCAGATATAAAATAAAGTAAGATGCAAAATTTTAAGAAGATAAAGTGTAAAATTTTAAGAAAATAAGGTGAAAATTTTTAAGCAATAAAGTAAGAAATTCCAAGGAAAATTTCCATTGGACATTAAGATAGTTGTCTATCTAGATGTGAAAGTTCATTTTCAAGGATTAGGAGGTGGAGAATAGATGAAAAGAAGCTAGAAAAGAATAAAGACAATGTTTGAAAAAATGAACCAACTCCTTGGATACATAAATGGTGTGAAGAAATAAAGAAGAAAATATGAAGAGAAGAGAAATATGGTGGTGGTGGAGTGTTGTCACACCACTAGAGGATGAACCACCATAGATAGATGGTTGATATAACTTGAATCAAGGTTCAAGATAAGATACTCAAAGAGATGAAACATTCTAAGAAACTTCATACACTTGTCATAAATGTTCAACCTATTACATGAGGAGAAACCTTCTATTTATAGGCTTTTGGAAAAGAGACCTAAATGGAATTACAAAAAGGAGACATAAACTTAACCTAAACCTAAAGGCCAAGAGTCCTCATGGCCCAAATATGTTAAATTCATCCTAGCCCATCAAAAATGCCTCTAAGGATGTGGAGAATATGAAAAAAAGGGTGTGTTTCCTTTTAGGTTGTCCCAAGCCTACCAATCCTGCATCCCAAGTTTCTTCCTCTAAAAAAAGGAGTGTAGGACATGAAAAAGAAGTGTTATACACCTTTGGACAACCCATGCAACCATCCTATATGTCCAAACTTTCTTTTCCACCAAAGGAAGGTGGTGGTCTTAAAAAAGGAGGTGCATAAAGTGATCTTACAAAAAAGTGTGAAAATGAGTCTCTAATATTTAAGAAATAAAAATGTTACGAAAATTCAAAGTGGAAGGTGAGGATGAAGTCTCCCTTCTAGTCATGTTTCTCGTGATCCTCCTAGGGATGATCTCTCTCGCTTCCAGGACTGTAACATCCTAATTCTCGGTGCCTCTAGTTTGTTAAATTTTGACAAAATTTTAATAATTAAATTATTAAGAATTGGGAAAAGTGACTATAGAGTTTTATGTTTGTTAAATTATTTGTGATTTTCTGGAATTAAAAAAAGAAAATAATAATAATAATAAAATAATAATATATCTAAAAAATTAGATTTTGACTTTTAAAAAGGCATTCTCCCTGCAACTTCCCGTAACTTCTTTCTTTCTCTCATTTCTCGCTTTCTCTCAAACCCTCCTCACTTTGAAGTTTGATTTTGAGGGGGAAATATTGATTTTCTTGAGAAACTCCAAGAGGTAAGTTTGTTTCTCTCAATCTCCTCTACATTTTTACGGTTTTATTTTTCAAAACGGTGTATTTTCAATTTTTTTCCTCACTTGGCTAAGCTTGAATGGGAGTAGAAAGAGTATTATTGTAGGTTTTACACCTAGGACACTAGAATAATACTTAGAATTGAGGATTAGAAGTGATTAAGCTAAAAACATTAAAACCCTAATTCGTAGGTCACTGTTCATTGAATTTTGGGACTTGTGTGAACAGAATTAGGAATTGGTATCTTCATAAAAGTTGTATCCCTTTAAGTTATCAAAATTTAGAAACTTGTTTCACATCAAACGGATAATTGTAGCTCAAGTTATGTCCATTTTACTGTCAAGTGTTATAGCTGTGAAGTTAAGAGATTGCCCTATTTCAACAGTCTCAGTTTTTGAATTACTGGGATTGATACGTATGAAATTAGGACTTGATTCCTTCATAAAAGTTGTAGGAAATTATATTCCCGAAATTTATAAATTTGTTTCATGTCAATAGCTTATGTGTAGCATGAGTTATAGTCAAATTACCAAGGCATGTTCAGAGTGTTATTGTAGTTGAGCCATATTGGAAACAACCACTGTAAACTGAAAAAACTGCATTTATTCTACAGGGTATTTGAATTTATTTCCTTCATCAATATTGTAGGTAATTAAGTTATTGAAATTTTGGCTCTGACCTCATGCCAAAACAACTTATATAACTCTAGAAAATTCTGAAATACTGAACCTTGTCCATATTTGTTATTAGGATTCTTCCTACTCTAAGTGTACTACTTCCATTACTCTCTTTCACTTGTATTACTTCCATTAGCATCAATTTAGGCCGTAGAAATGATTTTATAACTCAAAGAAACATAGTCTTGAATTTTAGAATTTTAGGCTATGAAGGAGGTGAGATTTTAGAGGTCTAATATGGTTGGAATTAAGGATTTAATTGGGGTATTTAATTAAAATGTAGGAGGCTACTTAGAGGTGCAAATAGGAGACCCAAAGACTTGATAGATTATTTGATCAAGAGTTGCTCTTCACCAAGTTACAACATAAGGTAAGGGGTAGGATAATTTTTATAATTCACTTTTGCTTGAAATAGCATTGAGAAGAAGTCCCTTTACTTATAATTTAATTAGAAATTTATTTGGAATTATTTGAATGTTATTTCTATTTTTGATGAATTTTTAAAGTTTTAAGATTATGTGAATTTTATGGCTTATAAATGGAGCAACTTGAGTGTATGGAACCTTGTATGATTATAAGACATCCATGAATGTTGTTTGAATCGATTGCTTAATCATTAGTAATTTTATATGATTTATTGATGAATTTAGTTTGAGAATTATCATATTTCTATGTTTAGTATTATGATAATTGTTTTAAATTGATTATTGAGATATATTGTATGTATGTTATGAAGCATGATAAGTAGAAAATTATTGTGGAATGTTTTTGTTAAGATGGATTAGCATGTAGAATTGCATTGTATAATTTGGTGGAATGGAGGAAAGGTGTGAGAAATGAACTATGTGAGAAAGAAAACTATTTTTTTAGATATATTAAATTGAATTTACAATTTAATTATGAAGTGAATTTTTATATTTTTATTTAATTAATAAATATTTTTCAAAAGTATTGGAATAATTTTGATTTAGGAGAAAACAATTAATTGTAATTGAAAATGAATTTTTAATAATTTTGAAGAAATTATTTGTAATTATTATTATTATTTAAGAAAAATAAATTAAAATTGAGAAAATTATGATTTTTGGTGATGATGAATATGATGAGGTGGAATGATGGTTTGGTGAAAAGTAGAAGTGTTTTGGGCTGTTTTTTTTATTATTTTGCAGGTGTTAAAATTTTTTGGGAATGTCCGATTTACAAATGAAACTCTGTAAGATTTTTTTTAAGAAATAGCCTAGTATTATTTTGAAGAAGTTAAGATGTGATTTAAGTATAATGAGGTGAAACAAAGTTGAAAAAGTGTGAAGAAGTTATGATAAGTCATGCATCATGTTCATGAGTCAGAGATTGAGTGTATGAGGAGGATATGGAAAATCGAGGTCGGTTCCATGTTAACCTTAGGGATGATTGAGTGTGATCGAGCTCATTTGTGGCTCAGACTCACTACCTAAGTTGTGAGACTCTCACTACCAAGCTTGATTATCCTGACTAATGCCTCAGAGTTTCTCATGATCAGTTGAGCTGGACAAGTAATTATGAGTATACTACCGCGAAGCGGTGAGAGGTTCCAGTGAAACTCCTAATCCTTCTCGAAAAAAAAAGGAGAAAAGAGAAAGTGGTTTTGGGATCCCCATGGTCTTGCATACTAGGATGTGTCCTAGAAAAGATTAGTGGATACATTGCATTCATAATATCATATCATTTGTGTGCTGATTACTAGTATGTTTGTATGTGTAATTTCTAATTAACTCAATGTTATTTGCATGCTCTAAGTGAATATAAAGTTGTCTTACTCTTTCTGTGCATGTATTGTTGTTATGAAATGTTTGCATAGGTGATGTTGAACACAACTCATCCCCGATATGATCTCCAAGTACAGTTTAAATACAATCACTGCAAGTACTAAGTAGAGGACTTGATCGGACACCACTACAAGAGATACTTCATTTTAGTGGACGTACGAAATATATCTCCTCTTTAGTTAGGTTGTATAGTTAATTTGTCTGCTCTGGTCTTGTGAACCCTTGTTAGGTGTATTTTGGGATGACTTTGTGTATATTTACTATCTAGTTATACTTGATACTTATGAATGATATGTATATCAATCACTAAGTGTATGTTCTAATTATTGTGTACCTTACTTCTAGAAGAGTGTATTGGTAATCAAATACTAAGAGGAACCAATAATAATTAATAAATCATAATAAAATGAATGTTGGTATTAAAGATGTCACAAGGACAATTAGGGACTCATCATTTTTGGTGCGACAATAGGATCATATACAATACACCAAAAAATTCTTAAATGATAAATATTGAGTTATTAACCAGAAACCAATTGCAAAGGGGAATATTTGTTATAACTTGTTGATCTTATGCAAATCAACATTGCAATATGCATATCCGAAGTAGTCATTGGAAGATTTTTCCTCATAAGTAATGGTCTTGCAATTAACTTTAGACGTTTTATTAATGATTGTGCAAGGCCCTTTTGAGTGTGAAAATGTGTTACTAGATGCTCAACTTCAATTCCAATAAAAATATAGTACTCATTAAAAGCATAAGATTTAAATTCATCAGCATTATCTAGACAAATTCTTTTAATTGGATAATATGGAGAATGAACTCTTAACTTGATTAATTTAGCTAATAACCTCATTAGTATCTGTTTTAAAAATAAAATAGTCTAATTTGTATTTTTTTTTCTCTGATGATGATCTTGTTATTAACTTTCCTTGTGAACATGTAGTATATGAAAAATCATTGGACTGGATAATCTATTGATTCTTAAGTGAGTGTCCACATGAATTTTCAGTTATTTTTCTCATGGGGTGACCTAGCCACTCATGTCAAACAATAAATTCCTTTATATTCATAAACTTTTGATTCACATGAGCATGTGTTTCAATTGTACTAATAAATGTGTGATACAAACCATGAGAAAAGCCGATAACTTTTCAATACACTTTTTTTTTAAGATAAGTTTAATAATATAAAGATATTCCATATCTACTTGTTTCAATATGATATTCATTTAGACAAATATCTTTAAAACTTAATAAATTTTGTTAGACTTAGGAGAATAAAGTGCATTTTTAATGCTCAATTTTGTACTTCTTGGTAGCAATATAAGTGCTATTTATTTTGGAGCTTCAATTATATTTGTAGTACCAAAAATAGTATTAATATTAACTTGTTGCATTACTATACAAGATAAAAGTTATTACTTTTGAGAATGGTACGAGTTGTTGCACTTTTAGGAAGACATGTTTACATCGTTAATATTAGTGTTAATGTTTATCTTGAAAAAGAAAAAGAAATTAATATTAGAAACAAAATAATAATGGTGTTAGAATATTATTACTTTTACAAATTTAAATATATTAATCATATACTTTATTTTAATATATTTATTATCACATTAAAATATAATTATTCTTTATTTTAATTTATAAAGAAATTTGAAAATATTTAAATTTAAATAATTTTAAATATATAATATTATAACATATTAACATGTAATATTATCTTAATAATAATAATTCAGTAATATTTAAATAAAATTATTGAAATAAAATGTCATGTAACATTATTTTATGGATATAAAAATAAAAACAAAATTATTTGTTAACATTTCCATCACTAATAAGGTGATCAATTCTTTAATCTGGTTCAAAAAAATCTTCAGTCGTATTAAAATGAGTTGTATCTATATTACCATAAACAGAATTACTATCTTCTTAAGTAAAACAAGTATCTGTATTTTTTTTCTTAAAGTTCAATAAATTATTTTAGTGTACGATAAACACGAGACTAATAACCTTTACTACCATAATGATAATATATATTTCATCTTGTTTGTTGTCCTTTTCATCATTCTCTTATTCATTTTTCATATTGTCTCTCACTTTTAATAAAAAGAATTATTTTTGAAAATTCTTTAAACACCATTATAATTACCACAATTATAAAAAGTTGAATTAGAAATTGTTACATTCACTTTTGGGAATGAAGGATGACCAGTTGGGTGGGTTTCATGATTTTATCAAAAACTCATTATTTGTTCTGCCACAAAAAGACATGAAATTGATTTAGAATATTTTTTAAAACCTTTTTTTCGATATTGCTACTGCAAGAGAAAATTAGTTACGTAAAAAGTGGAGAATGTTTTCTCTAACATATCAGCGGTTATCGTTTTTTTTTTTCACGTAGTTTCAATTGAGATATAATTCTAAACATTGCAGAATTATATTCATTAACACTTTTAAATGAGTTGTTAGAAGAATTCTAGTTTTTTTATGTTATATCTTTCCTTCAATTTATTTCATAAGACAAAAAGGTCTTTTATAATTAGATATTTAATTTTAAGCGCTTCATAAAGATGAGAACTAAGAAAAATCATAGTTTTAGCTTTATCAAATACTTTATTTCTTTCTTTGATGGAATCACCAAGACCTATTGCATCTAAATGTATTTTAGCATCGAATATCCGAAATAAGTAATAATTTTTTCCCGTAATATTAAGGACCACATTTGGTGTTACTCTTTTTATAGGAATAATGTTGATATTAGAATTTATCTCTATCATTTATTATGCTAAACTTAGAAAAATATTAATTTTTATTTTTATTTTTTATAATATAGACATTTTAAAACTTTGCCTACTTAATGATTATTGAGTTTTAGAAATTGATTTTTAGTAACATCAGAGTCATTTGTTAGCCAAAACCTAAAGTTAAATTTCTAATAAGACATTGGGATAAATTCTTCACAAAAACTCATACTATAACTAAATCTTAGGCAAAATAAAAAATAAAAAAATACAATCTTAAGTTACTTATATATCCCAGTTTCAAAAACTTAAGTTAAAAATATTAATGTGAAAGGGTTCACATATGTAAGACCATTTTATTATTTAATGCATCGTGCTCTCCACTTTATAAGGGAAGATAAACTTTGTAATCAAATTAAATCTTACGGAGCATCAGACCATCTAACATAGACCGTCTAATGGATGTCTAGTTTGATGGAGTTATCTACTAGATACTATATTGGTGGCTAAGTGGTAAAGAGTTGTCTTTTTAACTATTTTTCTGTTATTGCTATTAGATAGAAATGTATATATAGAGTCTTGTTAGTAATATGTATAATGAACATTGTTTATTTGTTTAATGTACTGTGTAACTTTTTGATATGAATCTCAATAGCACAAAAGATGATTTAGGATCTTTAGAGTTAGAATCTTGTAAGAAATTTAGGAATTTAGTAATAAGGTGGAAGGAAAGAATCACTCTTTTCAAGAAAGACAACTCACAAAGAATGTGAAAGTCCTTTTATATAGCCAAGTGTTCTTGAATCACTAAAAAATTTAGGAGAATTATTCTCATTAAAATAAAAGAGATAAATTCTAATATTTTTGAATAAAATTTCACTTGTTATTTTTGATAAAAATAGTTTAGCCTAATAGAAGCTTTGCCATTAGAATTACAAAGATTTAATAAAGGAAAATAAATGTGATAAACTTTAATATTTACAAAGATTACAAAGAATTACTCTAACTAAGATAAAATAGATAAACTATAATATTTCTGAATAAAATTCCACTTGTTATTTTTTATAAAAATGGTTCAGTCTATATAGAAGTTTTGCCATCAGAATTATTACAAAGATTCAATAAAGGAAAATAAATGCTAATAATGATTCATTAATCTAGGAATTGAAAACTACTTAATGAAGACAAATAAAGACTAATAATGATCCATTAACCTAGGAATTGAAAACTACTTAATGACTGATTGTAACTGAAATTGTAGCAACTAAAAGTCAATCAACTATACACCATCTTGGTCTCCCAAAGACTCATAACTAAATTTCCAATTGAGCTCTTATTACAACTTGCAATAAAACCAAAGTAAAGTCTATTAATTGATTAATCCAAAATACAATTTGGTCAACTAACAATACTTGTTGAAGAACTTTCTTTGCTTCCCTTACTCTAGTCCTTGTTATAGGTCATGTTCACATCATTCTCTCCCTCTTGAAAATGATCTGTCCTCAAATCGGATTCTTCATCTACATTAAAAACATATAAGTCTGACAAATTGAATGTAGAATAAATATTATACTCACTTTTTATGACTAAATAACTCTCCCTCACTTCAAGTGTTTCACTAACGCTTTTTTTTTTCCTCTTTTCTTGAAGAAAATTTTCTCTCATTTTCTTTTTATCCTCACACACTTCTTGTGGACTCAAAGGTTTGAGCACAATCTTTTTGTCTTGGTGCATGAAAGATATCTTGTTAGTGAACCTGTCGTGATTGACTCTTTTATCAAATTGTCATGGTCTCCCAAAAAGTAAGTGACTGACCTCCATAGGAACAACATCACAAAGTACCTTATCATTGTATTTTCCAATGGAAATGTTCACTTCAATTTGCTTTCTCACTTGCACCTTTCCATCCTTACTAAGCCATTGAAGTTTATAAGATCTAGGATGTGGTTTAGTAGGTAAATTTAGCTTTGACACTAATCTAACACTAGTCACATTGGTGCAACTACTTTCATCTATGATCATCATGATCACCTTGTCATTGATTAAACATATAGTGTAGAAAATGTTTTTTCTTTGGCTTTCTTCCATAGGCTTCAATTGCTCATCAAGTAATCGCCTATTCATTAATAAATCTCCCTTTGGAACCTCCTCCTCCTCTATGTCCCCACTCTCCTCTCCCTCTTCAAGCTCAGATTCACTTATATATTCTCCCTCTTTAATAACCATAAACCTTTTCTTAGTGCACTCATAAGCATAGTGTCCTAGACCTTGACATTTGAAACACTTCACATCTCTACTTCTTTTAGAGGGTTGTTCTTCAGACTTTGAAGGAGTCTTTGTAGGAATAGGTGTGAAACTACTAGAAGTAACAACCTCATCTTTCTTGCCTTTGTACTTCCAACTTAAAGATCCAAAGTTGGTAGAACTCTTCTTAGCCACTTCTTTTCTTTTGAATTGTTGCTCCACTCGAATTGTTTTATGAAGTAAATCTTCCATATCAACAAACTCCTGCAACTCAACAATATCATATATATCAATATTTAAACCACCAATAAATTAGGCCATAGTTACTTCTTCATCTTCTTCAATCTTTGCTTGAATCATGAGCATGTCTATTTCCTTGAAATACTCATCAACCCCTTGTTGCCTTAAGTAAGTTTTTGGAATTTAAATTTCAAGTACCTTGAATAACTAGTCGGCACATACCGCTTCCTCATGATCCTTTTCATCTCAGTCCATGTATCAACCATTGGCTCTTCATTTCTAACTCTCTCCTTTTGTAGCTTGTTCCACCAAACAAGAGCATAGTTAGAAAATTTCATAGTTGCAAGCCTCACCTTTTGGGTCTGCTTATAATTGTTGCATGAGAAAACATGCTCTATTTTCATCTCCCACTCCAAGTATGTCTCCGGATCACTTTTTCCTTTGAACGGAGGAATGCTAAGTTTGACTCCTTCAAGCCTACTTGGTCTTGCTACTCCATCATTTCTTCTTTTATTTCTCCTTTCTTCTTCATCTTCGGGATCTCTATTCTCCAACCGGTTCAATCTTTCATGCAGCTCATTGTTATGTCGTATCATTAATCCTTCCAAATGTCGTACCAATGCTCTCATTTGAAAAGGACTAATTCCTGCTTCTTGATTGTGATTTTCCTCTTCTGTCATTAATTTGATGTTCAAACCCTTAAACCGAGGCTCTGAATACCAAATGATATGAATCTCAATAGCACAAGAGATGATTTATGATCTTTAGGGTTAGAACCTTGTAAGAAATTTAGAAATTTAGTAATAAGGTGGAAGGAAAGAATTACTCTTTCCAAGGAAGACAACTCACAAAGGATGTGAAAGTCCTTTGATACAACCAAGTGTTCTTGAATCACTCAATAATTTAGAAGAATCACTCTCACTATGATAAAAGAGATAAACTCTAATATTTCTGAATAAAATTCCACTTGTTATTTTTGATAAAAATGGTTCAGCCTATATAGAAGTTTTGCCATCAGAATTACAAAGATTCAATAAAGGAAAATAAATGCTAATAATGATTCATTAACCTAGGAATTGAAAACTACTTAATGGAGACAAATAAAAAACTAATAATGATCCATTAACCTAGGAATTGAAAACTACTTAATGACTTATTGTAACTGAAATTATGGCAACCAAAAGTCAATCAGCTATACACCCTCTTGGTCTTCCAAAGACTGATAACTAAATTTCTAATTGGGCCATTATTACAACTTGTAATAAAACCAAACTAAAGTCCATTAATTGATAAATCTAAAACCCAATTTAGTCAACTAACAATACTTGTTGAAGAACTTCATTTGCTTCCCTTATTTTAACCCTTGTTATAGGTCATGTTTATATCACCTTCTTAACATAATATAAAATTAATTTTTTTCTAATTTTTTTATTCTTTATTATTGTAAATTTAATAATTGGTATCGATTATGGGAATGAGAAAGATAATCAACAAGACCTACAAGATAACTACTAGATTTGATAATAAGAAATTTTAAAGATAATGACTTTGAGCTCTAGAAGAGCAAGATGAAATTTATCTTAATGCAACAAGGTGTGTTGAAGGGATAAAAAGTAATATTAACATGTCACCTACTTTGATTGAGAAAGAGAAGACTTACATGGGTCATAAGGTAAGAGCATCAAAATTATGTGTCTTGATGACAATTCATTCAAGGAAATCGTGAAGGAGAGAATTATTTCAATAATGTAGAGGAAACTCGAGTGATTGTGCTTGAAAAAAATCTTTAGAACATAAACTTTATATGAAGAAATAATGGTATTCATTTAAGATGATGTAATAAACAACTATGGTGTTAGAATCGCGCAGCGGAATGTTCGCGTGGTCGGACAAAAACCAAGAGGGGGGGGTGAATTGGATTTTTAATAAAAATTAGGTTTTCAAACTTTTCCCCAAATTTTACCGATTAAAAACTGCGTAAATGTAAATAGGGAAGAGTAGAGAAGATTACACAGTAGGTTTATACTGGTTCGGATCAAAAGACCCTACGTCCAGTTGCTAATCACTCAAAAGAGGATTAACGCTGTCACTAAGAACAAATTGTTACAAACAGATTACAAATGAACAGATAAAGATCAGAAAACACCTCTCTTGAAATCCACAAGAGATGAAGAACAGCTTTCCCTAGAGACGGCACAACACACAATCCACTAAGAACTCCACTTAGTGATTCTTATCGCTTCTAGCCTCACACCAGGTTCCAAAAGCCCCCTTTCCTTGCAACAAACAGTTCTCTGGCACTCACAACACTTAACTTTTGTATGGAAAAAGTTGTTCTTCTTTTTCGAGTGCCAAAGCAGAGTTTAAGTAGGGAAATTAGGGTTTAGGAATTGGGGATTTCGAAACTAGGGTTCTTGGTAATTGGGTTTTCGAAAATAGGGTTAATTTGAAATTTAAAATAAAAAACAGATCTGAAATAATCGATTATTTGGAGTGATAATCGATTAAAACAGAGCCAAATACGTCGAACCCAAACCTCTTCGGAATAATCGATTATTTGGTGAAATAATCGATTATCTCAGTACTGAACAAGTACAAAACAATCGATTATTTTGCTGTTTTAATCGATTAAAACAGTGAGTTTGTATAGAAAGTGTTTTCTCATCGTTTTAATCGATTATTTACCTATATAATCGATTAAAGCCGAGCCTAAATGATAAATTTGAGCTTTTTGAAGCTTCTAAGTTACGGACTATGTACCGGCTATCTTAGACTCTAAAAATACAGACTCAATCTTAAATAAAACAGAGTTATTACAATATAATTATCACCAATATTCAATCTTCAATATTCTAAGTCTTTAGTTCTTGGATCATCATCAAAATCCATTCTTCATATTCATCAAGTGCAACATCAAGTCCTTGAATTGTCAACAATCTCCCCTTTTTGATGATGATCAAAATTTTCTTTTAAAGCCCTTTGTAATAACCTTGTTTTATCTGTCATACTAACAAACACATTAAACATACCGAGATAAAATTTAAAATTGAATCATAGGCTTTAAATTTTTCTCCCCCTATTTTGATTATAATCAAAAAGAACTCTGCAACATCAATCATAAGAGCTCCCCCTCAAAATATGCATAAGTTAGAGAAAACTCCCCCTCAATCATAGCATGAAAGAAACATCAAATTTTATTTCATAATCATTCATTCATAACAATACAAAGATATAAATAAAATAAAATCTAAAATTCTTCACTATCCTCATCATTAAAGTGAGTATCAAATCTATTTTCTAATCTACCTACTCTATCATCTACATCGGATATACGGCGAATAATTTCATCATGCCGTGCACCGGAAAGATTGAAGAATGATTGCATTCTTTGATTCATGTCGGAAAGCATATCTTCCATGGATTGTCTTGATTCTTGATGAGAAGAGGATGTTCCTATACTTTGGATTTGGGTAGAGGGAAATTCAGCTGCTGGAGGCATATCTTCATCCGAGTCTTCAATTGCATCACCTTGATTTTGGACGTCATCTTTGTGAACATAGATGTCATTGACCCGCACCATTTGTAGATGAATCAAAGTGTTGTCCAGCATGCGGTTCAAGTTAGTAGTTCGGACAACTTGTTCACCTTCGACATTGACTCCTTTATATTCAAGAATTCGGGATACAAGAAGAGCATATGAAATTTTGAATGTTGGATGACGTTTGGCCTTTAACATTGTCATTGTTACAAGAACACCCCAATCTAAAGGTTCATTATTCATTATGACATGAATAATGCGAAGATCAATAGAAGAGCATTGGACATGATTTATGGCCCGGGGACATAAAATCCAGACAAGCAAATGAAGAATCATGTGTTCTTCCTTCTTTAAAGGTCCAGCATGAAGGATACGTCCAATCTCCATTGAGGGATTTCGTAGAAAAGAGCGATAAGTTAGAAACCTGTCAAAGTCATCTAGCTCACCATAAACGTTAATAGCATCTTCTCTAATGGGGAAGTGAGCAACATTTTCCCAAATATCATCATCTAGAATTATGTTAACCCCTTTTACACGGGATGTAGCAATTTGATCCCTAAACTTGAATCTAGAATAGAATACCCTAACTAAGTCAGGATAGTATGTACCTTGCATTTGGATAAACTGGAGAACTCCTTGAATTTCAAGAAGATTAGGAAAATTGAAACCCCTACGAATGAATTGCTCACCTATAAGAAATTTGGGAGAAATAATAGCTTTTTCTTTCCAGTAGGTTAGAAACTCTTGTTGGCTATCTCGCATCAGAGATCCATCCCTCTCCAGAATTAGGACGGGCATGAGAGGAAGGTGCAGATCTTCTTCTTGTAGGAATCTTAGGGCGAGAGGATGAGGCCATTTGAGAGAGTAGATAAACTTGAAGAGATTTTGGAGACAAGTGAGGGAATAATGAAGCAAAGAGAGTATAGATTGCAAGAAAACTTGATTACAAGAATTAGAAGTGAGTATAATTGAGCTAGAGGTCTCTTTTTATAGAGAAAATACTTCCAACGGTCATATAGTAGAGATTCCATGGCAAAATATTCGTTGGCAACGGCTAGGAGGCAAAACTGGTCGCATTTAATCGATTATATTTCAAGATAATCGATTATTTCAATATCTCGACAGCTTTAATCGATTATTTCAAGCAAATAATCGATTATCGAAGGCATTTAATCGATTATATCACGAAATAATCGATTATTCCGAGAGGAGAATACCCTGCTTTGGACATTTTGAGGAAAAATAATCGATTATTACTTCCAATGAATCGATTATTCCAGAGGCTATATCAAGTTTTTAAGGTTTTTACACATTATAACCTATGAATATCCTACAACACGAATTTTAACATAACAATCATCCAAAAACAGTCAAATTAAGCAGAATTTAAGTTATTTCTGATATCCCTAAGTCTCTTCTAAGATCATAGAATCTATCCTTTGGTAGAGGCTTAGTAAATATATCTGCTAATTGACGTTTAGTGTCTACATACTCTATCTTACAGTTTCCTTTGCTGATATTATCTCTTAAAAAGTGATGTCTAATCTCAATATGTTTAGTCCTAGAGTGCATTACTGGATTCTTAGTTAGATTGATTGCACTCGTATTATCACACATTAAGGGTATTTCATTTAAATATATACTATAATCCTCTAACTGTTGTTTCATCCACAGAATTTGAGCACAACAACTACTTGCTGCAATATATTCAGCTTCAGTGGTAGATAAAACTACACATGCTTGTTTCTTAGAATGCCATGATATTAAGGATGAACCTAACAAATGACATGTCCCACTAGTGCTTTTCCTATCAATTTTACATCCACCATAATCAGCATCAGAATATCCTAATAAACTAATACAAGCATCAGACGGATACCACAAGCCAAACCCAGTAGTTCCTTTTAAGTATTTTAAAATATGTTTTACTGCAATTAGGTGAGATTCTTTAGGACAAGCACTGAAATCTAGCACACACACAGACATAATGCATAATATCAGGTCTACTAGCAGTTAAGTATAATAGTGATCCTATCATACCTCTATACATAGTTTGATTAACTTCCAAACCTGATTCATCCTTGTCTAGATAGCATGAAGTTCCCATGGGTGTGTTAGCTTCCTTTGAGGTGTCCATTTCAAACTTTTTGAGAATCTCTTTGCAGTATTTAGTTTGAGAGATGAAAGTGTCATCTTTAAGTTGCTTGATTTGAAGTCCAAGGAAGAATGTTAATTCTCCCATCATAGACATTTCAAACTCTCCCTGCATAATCTTAGCAAATTCTACACATAACAAACTATCAGTTGATCCAATAATATCATCAACAAGTAGCACATCCTTGATCTCCAAAGTGTTTGCACCGCAGTTGATTGCTAAAGGATGTGTGAAAACTTATATTCAATGTGTGTTTAAAAAGTTCAAGCCAAACTGTTTTTATAGACGATTTTCAAAACTGCTGGTTTAATTAATCTGTTAAAAGATTCTTTTAATCTGTTAAAAGTGCAGTTTTAATTTGTTAAAACGTCTTTTAATCGATTAAAACACAGTGTAGAAAAAATTTTTAAGTTGTTTTAATCGATTGAAACGAGATTTAATCGATTAAAAGAGTTCTGATCGGTCATAACTAAATTCTGATCGATCATAACTGATTCTGATCGATCATAACTGATTCTGATCGGTCATAATTGCATTCTGATCGATCATCCTGACCCTTTAAATGATTTTAATCGATTGAAACGTGTTTTAATCGATTGAAAAGAATTCTGATCGCTTATAATTTGATTCTGATCGATCATCCTGACCCTTTAAGTGATTTTAATCGATTGAAACATGTTTTTAATCGATTTAAAAGATTCTGACCGCTCATAATAAAAATCTGATCGATCATAATGAGTTCTAAATGGTTTTAATCGATTAAAAACAAGTTGTATCGATTAAAATACTGTAAAAACACTTCTTTGAACATTCTAAGTGATTTTATTTGGTTCTTTCAAAACTGCATTAGTTAAAAACATGTTTTAAGAAAACTTTTGTAAAAATACTTTGTTTTTAGTTGTTTAAAACAATTTTAGAGGCTTTTCGCAAAAATCTTTAAGTGAAGAACCTTCATGCAATAGAAAAGATAAAATGTTTTTACCTAAGCATTCTGTTTAAAACATACTAAATGATTCATTTTCTTTGAATAAATACAAGATACAAATAGTTCATTTAACTATAGGAACCCAAATATATTTTCCTTTAGGAACACCAAAATGTTTGATTTTACACTTATTTGAAGTGTGACCTTGTTTCATGCAATAAAAACATGCTTTTGATGTAGCTATGGAATAAGATGCATTATTTACATGACATGCTCTAGTTCCTTTTTCTACCCATACTCTTTTCTTTTTAGTTTTACTCTTTTTCAAAGGAACTCTTTGATTTACATTATTTTGAGCAATTACCATTTCATGCTTCTTAAGATCATCAATTTCTTTTTCCGCTTTGTCTAGCAAATGGTTAAGAATATCTATGTCATATTCATGCTCTTTACAATTTGCACAAGCTAAGTCCTTATTCTCATCTAAGCATACAATTTTCGTATTAGCTACCTCCTTTTCTTCTAAACATGCAATTTTCAATTTTAAGGACTCATTTTCCTTTTCGGATCTTCTTAGATTTTTCTTTACAACTTTATATTCTTTTTTCATATCCATAAATGCAGTAAATAACTCATTATAAGCATTTTGCAATTCATCATGGTCATTTTCTTCACTAGAGGATGAATCGGAATCACTAACCTCAAAATCCGAAGAAATTTTGTCATTTGCCATTAAGCAATTGTTTGCTTCTATTTCCGAGTCGCTTGATTCTGAATTTGAATCATTGTCATCCCAAGCAATATATGCTTTCTTCTTGAATTGCTTTTTGCCCTTGTGTTCATCATTTTTCTTGTTTGGGCATTCGGTCTTCATATGCCCTGCTTCACCACAACCAAAGCATTTTATATTAACGGAAGAATTTTCTTTTACCTTTCCCTTACCTTTGAAAGGATGTCTTCCTTTTGCTTTCATCATCTTGGTGAACTTCTTTATAAAAAGACTTATCTCTTCTTCATCAATTTCGGAGTCTTCTTCTTCTTCTTTCTTATTTTTGCTTTTTGAAATCTCGGTCTTGAAAGCTAGGTTCTTCTTTTGATATTGACCCTCTTCCTCATTTAGTCTTCCAAGGTCAAGTTCATGCTCCCTAAGCTTTCCAAATAACGCCGCCATAGACATAGTGGCAAGATTTTGTGACTCCGAGATGGCCGTCACCTTAGGTTGCCATTTCCTATCCAAAGATTTCAAAATTTTAACATTTAATTCATCAACGTCAAATACTTTACCTAATCCGGTGAGATGATTCACAATATGAGTGAAACGCTTTTGAACGTCGAAAATTGTTTCGCCGGGTTGCATCTGGAACATCTCGTATTCTTGGATTAAAGAATTTTTACGTGCTCTTTTGACGTCGTCAGTTCCTTCGTGGGTCACCCTTAGCATTTCCCACATTTCCTGTGCACTTTTACAAACTGAAATTCTATAAAACTCATCAAGGGTTAGAGCAGATGAAATAATGTTTCTAGCCCTAACATCAAATTGTGCTTTTCGACTTTCTTCTGCAGTCCATCTAGAAATAGGTTTAAGAACGTCAACACCGTTCTCAGTAGTTTTAGGAACAAATGGACCATTTAAAATTGCGTCCCAAACGCCTCTATCAACAGACTCTAAAAATATTTGCATACGTACTTTCCAAAAAGGATAATTTTGACCCGCAAAAAGTGGGGGTCTGTTGATAGACGCACATTCGGCAAAAGTTTGATTTTGTCCGGCCATTTTTGAAAAGTTTGAATGACTATCAAAGCAAGCTCTGATACCACTTGTTAGAATCGCGCAGCGGAATGTTCGCGTGGTCGGACAAAAACCAAGAGGGGGGGTGAATTGGATTTTTAATAAAAATTAGGTTTTCAAAATTTTCCCCAAATTTTACCGATTAAAAACTGCGTAAATGTAAATAGAGAAGAGTAGAGAAGATTACACAGTAGGTTTATACTGGTTCGGATCAAAAGACCCTACGTCCAGTTGCTAATCACTCAAAAGAGGATTAACGCTGTCACTAAGAACAAATTGTTACAAACAGATTACAAATGAACAGATAAAGATCAGAAAACACCTCTCTTGAAATCCACAAGAGATGAAGAACAGCTTTCCCTAGAGACGGCACAGCACACAATCCACTAAGAACTCCACTTAGTGATTCTTATCGCTTCTAGCCTCACACCAGGTTCCAAAAGCCCCCTTTCCTTGCAACAAACAGTTCTCTGGCACTCACAACACTTAACTTTTGTATGGAAAGAGTTGTTCTTCTTTTTCTGAGTGCCAAAGCAGAGTTTAAGTAGGGAAATTAGGGTTTAGGAATTGGGGATTTCGAAACTAGGGTTCTTGGTAATTGGATTTTCGAAAATAGGGTTAATTTAAAATTTAAAATAAAAAACAGACTGAAATAATCGATTATTTGGAGTGATAATCGATTAAAACAGAGCCAAATACGTCAGAACCCAAACCTCTCTGGAATAATCGATTATTTGGTGAAATAATCGATTATCTGTACGGAACAGTACAAAACAATCGATTATTTTGCTGTTTTAATTGATTAAAACAGTGAGTTTGTATAGAAAGTGTTTTCTCACTGTTTTAATCGATTATTTACCTATATAATCGATTAAAGCCGAGCCTAAATGATAAATTTGAGCTTTTTGAAGCTTCTAAGTTACAGACTATGTACCGGCTATCTTAGACTCTAAAAATACAGACTCAATCTTAAATAAAACAGAGTTATTACAATATAATTATCACCAATCTTCAATCTTCAATATTCTAAGTCTTTAGTTCTTGGATCATCATCAAAATCCATTCTTCATATTCATCAAGTGCAACATCAAGTCCTTGAATTGTCAACATATGGGACAATAGTTGATGGACTATTACAAGATATTGGATGATCTTGAGAATATTGATATAAAACTTGAAAATGGAAATAGCTCTTTTGCTTCTTCTTAATGCATTATTTAGAACATTTAAAAAATTTCATGTTCACATTAATTTTCAAGATGGAACAAAACATTGCTTTGGAGGAGGTTTGAACCTCAATTCAGACTAAGGAGCTCCAAATGGTTCAAGAGTCCAAGAATTATGATAATGTGGTTGACTTTGGTATCTCAAAGTTAAAAAACAATAAGAAGGGGGAAGGGGAAAGAAGTTCAAGAAGTCTTTAGAAGAGAATGTAGAGGAGATAAAAAAGGACAATGACATAAGTATTATAGTTGCTTGAAAAAAGGTCACAAGGTGGAATTGTCCCGAAGAAAAATTGAGTTCTCTCCTCTTATCAGAGAGTTAGTAGATGTTGATATATAAGGATCTTGATGACATCAATCCAAAATACATAAAGGAGTTGGATCATGGACTTGAGTTCTATCACATATGTTCTCCGAGGAGAATTTTTTGTGATGTTTGAACTAAAGCAAGGAGGTGTGGTTCACTTTAAGAAAAATATAACCTATAAGGTTCAAGACAAGTGGTCAATCAAATTGAGAATGTTTGACACTAGAAAATGTTATTGCATAATGTGAGGTTTGTTCTAGAGTTGAAAATAAATATTTTGTCAATAAGTAATGTTCAATCTTTTGGGTGTGTCAATCAAGATTGAACGTGATATGATACAAATTTCAAATAGGATTCGGGAAGGGAGTCAAACAAAATGATCTTTACATTCTTGATGGTTCAACATTGAGCGCACATTCATTTATGACTAGTAATATAATATAAGACAAGAAAAAATTGTGACATCTAAGGTTGGACATGTAAATGAGGCAGTTTTGGGGGAGTTGGAAAAGTATAACGGGTTCGGAGATGATAGTTTAAAGAAATACAAATTATCTGATCAATGTGTACGATAAAGTCTCATAGATTGAAGTGTTAGACTAGCATAAGCACATGTAAACATTTATTTATTTATTTATTTTAGTTTTAGGGTCTTACACGAACTCAAACTCATAAAGAAGGGTTTCATTTTTTACTATTTCAAACGATTTCTCAAGGAGGATGTGGATAAACATATTTAAAAGTAAGAGTGAAATTTTTTAGTTGTTTAAGGAATGACATACCATGATGGAAAATCAACAAGATAATAAATTAAAGGTGTTAGAATAGAGAATGGACAAACTCATTGAGAGGCTTTGAAATAGGTGATTGAAATGATATCATTTGGTAGGATATATATATACATTCTATTCATGGTAGTCAATACACTCTTGACGAGGAGATATTAAATGATTTATATATATAGATAATACTTTGAACATACATAGTAGAAAGTCTCTATGGTAGAAGAAGATAATAGAAAATTTGAGTATAATACAATACTATGTGACTATTTATTGTGATAATTGAAGTTTATAAATTTAGCTAATCATCAAATATACCATGAAAGGACTAAAACATTGATATCAAACAACACTTGATTACACATTGGATGGAGTGTTGGGAGTTAAGGATTTAGAAGATAATATCTAAAGATTATTTGATTTTTACATATGTGTACAAAGTCTATACCAAGATTTCAGTTCAAATGTTATTTGGAGTTAATAAATAGGATAAAAAATACCAAAAAAAATAACGATGAGAAATACTTCTTAAATTTGAAGTTATGGTTAAGAATAATGACAATAATTTTAAAATCTTTAAGATAATTATAATAATAAATAATTATAAATAAATAATTTGATAGATACATTAGATAATATAACATGAAGTGGTTTAACACATTGTATGATAGATAATTAGGTAGACTACTAGTTAAATAATATGATATTTCCTTTTTAATTAATTTTTTCTCTATACTTATATAAGAGTCTTCCCAGTACTCTATAAACATTGATTACGTGATGGATAGACATATATTCGTACACAAGCACCTCACACCGAATATTTTTAATAACTTAGAAATTATTAAAAAGGAATTATTGATGAAGAATTTAAATGATTAAAAATTTAATTTTAAAAATTGCAAATAACATAAAAAAGATCATAATTATATTTATTATTAAAAAATATAAGACATCTATGATGAAATTTACCCTAACAATAATTTTCTTTGATAATTTTCTTGTTTAATTAACTATTAATGTCACTATTTTTTAATATAATTGTGAAACTTTGTAATTATTATTATTAATATTAATATTAAGTCATTTAAATAAAAATTAGACAAAAATATCTTAAATCACCCAATTCTTTCTTCAAATATCTTATATCAGTATATTTTGCAACAATAATTAAGATAAAATATTGGATAATGTTATATACATAAAAAATGAACTAATATTTGCAGTACTTTAATTTATCCAACTGAAAAACACAACTTTTTGACCCTACAGCCGACTAAACCAGATTCCAAAATAAACATGCACATTGACTGCATCAGTCAAACATGGTTGCTAGCTGTATACTTCCTTCACATTTTCTCTCTATTCATATTTTATACATCAATCATACCCCTATCATGATGACTTTGACTTGGTCCAGAAAAACCTAATCCTTTACTTTTCTTTGAACATTCAACGTACCTCCATAAAAATATACAAAATAATCAACGTAAACTAATATAGTAGCCATTATCACGTGTTCAAAGCACTATCTAAGCTTCTTCACAGCAACACCTAAGCTCTTTCTCAACCTTCTCACCAAATATAAATACAAGTGAGTTCCATATCCATTTTCCACACTCATCCTCACAGATCAAGATATATATATTATCTATAGCTTGGTACATACAACTAACAAGAGCAATGGATGTTTTGTCCTTAAGCTCAAGTTCAAGCCTAAGCATGTGCAAACCCTTTCAATCTCATGGCCTTCCACTCTCTAAACAGCAAAGAGTTTCTAATGTGAAGTTTGGTGCAGTTTCATGCAGAGTCACAACCCAAGAAAACTTGTACAAAGTACTGTCAGTGAGTCCAGGAAATGCAACAATGGATGAGATTAAGAGGGCTTATAGATCCATGGCTCTTCAGTACCACCCTGATGTGTGCCACGATCCCTCCATGAAAGAGGAGTCTACGAGGATGTTTGTGGAGTTAAATGCTGCTTACAAGACCTTGTCCAATCCAAGGCTCCGAGAACAGTACGACACTGAATTGGGTCAGAGAAGCAAAGTCATGAGTGTTGGTGTTGATCATGAGAGATGGAGGGGAAGTAAGTTGCAGGAGGAAATGATTGAGGTGAAGACAAGGTCTCGAAGACGAATGGCACAAAAGAGAGGAATATCGGGTACCAGAATGAGATCACAAAACATGAAAGACAGACATTGATTTTCTTGAGTCATATGTAGTATTATTATTGAATTGAATTGGATTAGTTTTAGACATTGATTCTTTCATGTGTTGAACTGTAATCATTCTGATACATTAGTATATAATATTCGGTACGAATTCACATTTAGCAGGTACACCTTTGGTAAATGGTTATCTATTTAGGTAAAATTTTATGCAATCATTAACGTAATTAAATTATATTATCAGAAAATTTTCTTAAAATTTACTGAAATGAATAAATTTTTTAAAAAGTACAATTTTAGTAATTTATATTATATTTTGTAACACAATTTCAATTTAAAAATTTCTTTTTTCATGTTAAGGTATTCAACCAGAGGTGTGATAAAATCTAAGTAGGACGTAAAATATTTATTGTAAAATTTTATTATTTTTATTGAGAATGATAAATTAAAATCATGAAATAAGTTGTGTTAAAACTCCTCAATAAAATAGTATTATTAGAAGAAAATATCAATGCTTATTAAATGTTTGTGAAACATTATTCAAGAAAACGAAATTACTGAAACACTACAAGATAAAACATATTTAGCCACCGAAATTAGCGACCGAATTTTTTCGATCGCAATTAGCGACCGATTTAATTTTGGTCGCAATTAGCGACCGATTTAGCGACCACTTTAATTTGGTCGCAATTAGCGACCGATTCAACGACCAAAATATGATTTATTTTGCACTTTTTTATATAGCACTTTTTTATATAGCGATCGAAATAGCGACCAATATTTTGCGTCGCAAAATTTCGATCGGTAAATCGATGGCTATTTCATACTAAAATAAAAAAATCATTTAGCGACTGATTTAGCGACCTAATTATAAATTGAAATAGTGGCCGAATTAAAATCGATCACTAATGAGAAAATAGCGATCGAATTGAAATCGGTCACTAATGAATATTATTTTTTTATTATATTTAAATTTATTTTTTTATAAATATACTTTAATTGTTTTAGTATATTTTTTACAAATTATTTTTTAAAAGTAATTTATTTTTAAAAAATAATTTAATTTTTAAAATATACTTTAAAAATAAACTTTGGTCTCAATATTAACAAAATGAATTGTAATAAATCAAATTTATTAAAAATTTAAATTGTAATAAATTAAGACTAGAGTGATGTTAACTATTCAATACATTGTTTAAGAAAAGTTTAATAACAAATATTCTTGAATTTTTTCAATTGAAAATTTCAATTGAAATTAAATTATATTTTAAAAATTTATATTAAAAAAATTGAAGAAAATAGAGATTTAATTATACTTTTAATAAATTTAACATAATAATAGTTTTGATTTGTATTTTTAAATATTTATTTTAATTTTTTAAAACGGAGAAACTATAATTTTAGTTTCTAAATACTAAATTTAAAGAATTAAATTTATTATTATTTAATCTTTTAATTTTAGTATTAAAAATTTAAATTATATTTTATTAAATTAAAATAATTACAATATATTTTTCTACTTTGAGAATGAAAAATATAATTAAACTAAAACTGAAAATATTATAATACATTTTTGAACTCTTTTTGATTAATTTTTTTTCCTAATTTTTTATAAAGTCAATTTTAATATTTAAAAGTATTTAACATTTTGTTTTCTGAAATGTTTTCTCGTATTACCAAATTCCAGCTCTTAATAACCTCTACAACCAAATTCCAACTGCAGAGAAACCGAGTGCCCAAATTCCAAGCACCAAACAATACAAAAAGAATGTAAAGAAATGAAAAAGAAGAAACTAGAATGCTCAAACCAGATTTATGCAATTATGCTTGTAAGTGTTTCTTCTTCAAAAGAAATAAAGTTGCCTCAAGAAAGATTTTCAAAGAACTTCTCAAAAGCTGATGCGAATCTTTCTTGAAAAGAGTGCTTGAAGTTTGCTTGATTGATTGCTCAAGGATGTGTAAAAGATGATATTCAATGTATGTTAAAAAAGTTCAAGCCAAACTGTTTTTATAGAAGATTTTCAAAATTGCTGGTTTAATTAATCTGTTAAAAGATTCTTTTAATCTGTTAAAAGTGCAGTTTTAATCTGTTAAAACTTCTTTTAATCCATTAATACGTTCTTGATTCTTTAATAGATTTGTTTTAACTGATACGACAACGTTTATATCAATTAAAACACTTTACAAAAATCTTCTAAGTTGATTTAATCGATTATTTCGCGATTCAATCGATTGAAATACTTGCAAAACTTTATTGTAAAACTTTTCAAGTTATTTTAACTGATAAAAATAAGTTTTAATCGATTAAAATGCCGTGTAGAAATTTTTAAGTTGTTTTAATCGATTGAAACGAGATTTAATCGATTAAAAAAGTTCTAATTGGTCATAACTAAATTCTGATCGATCATAACTAATTTTGATCGGTCATAATTGCATTCTGATCGATTATCCTGAACCCTTAAGAGGTTTTAATCGATTAAAATCAAGTTGTATCGATTAAAATATTGTAAAAACATTTCACTTGACATTTTAAGTAATTTTAATCGGTTCTATCAAAGTCAGTATCGGTTAAAAACTTGTTTGAGAAAGCTTTTGTCAAAATACTTTGTTTTTAATTGTTAAAAACATTTTTAGAGGCATTTTGCAAAATCTTTTAAGTGAAGAAACCTCATGCAACAGAAATCTTTTAATTTTAGTATTAAAAATTTAAATTATATTTTATTAAATTAAAATAATTATAATATATTTTTCTACTTTGAGAATGAACAATATAATTAAACTCAAAATTGACAATATTATAATACATTTTTGAACTCTTTTGGATTAAATTTTTTTCCTAATTTTTGATAAAGTTAATTTTAATATTTAAAAGTATTTAACATTTTGAATTCTGAAAGGTTTTCTCTAATAGCAAATTTAAAAACATAATATTCAAAAAATTAGTTAATGTAAGTTTTCATTATGATCGATTATATTTTGAAATGATCGATCATAATTGAAACGATATAATAGCGGTTCCAAGTTAACCGCTATCTAAAATATATTTTAGATAGCGGTTAAGGTTTAACCGCTGTTAGAAGTGCGCTTTTAAGAGCGGTTCCTGTGGAACCGCTATCTAAAATGTATTTCGCTTGAGCGACACTGGTCTCGCTCGAGCGAAACGCCCCCTACACAAAATTGGCATTCTCGGGTTGTATTTCGCTTGAGCGACTCTAGTCTCGCTCGAGCGATATCTGATAAAAAAATGTATCAATAAATCAATAAAATATAGTTAGATAGCGGTTAAGGTTTAACCGCTATTAGAAGTGCTCTTTTAAGAGCGGTTCCAGTGGAACCGCTATTATATACAACCATATTTTAAGGTTCAGATCGATCAGATTTTCTAAATGATCGATCATATTTGCTAATTTTTTCAAATAAGTAATTATAATCGATTAGTTTTCTAAATTATTGTTTAGAATTGATTAGTTTTTCAAATAATAGATTAGAATTGATTAATTTCTAAAATATATATTAAAAAATTATAATTAAAAATATAGATTATTTAATAATATTAACTATTGTAAAGATAAAGTTGAACATAGGAGGAGATGAGGATGATAATATAATGATAGAAGTTCAAAAAATGTAGAATTGAGAAGTTTGAAACAAAAAAAATTAAGAAAATAGAGATTTAATTACACTTTTAATAAATTGAAGATAATACTAGTTTTGATTTTTATTTTTAACTATTTATTTTAATTATTTAAAACAGAGAAACTATAATTTTAGTTTCTAAATACTCAATTTAAAGAATTAAATTCATTATTATTTAATCTTTTAATTTTAGTATTAAAAATTGAAATTATATTTTATTAAATTAAAATAATTACAATAAATTTTTCTACTTTGAGAATAAACAATATAATAAAACTCAAAATTGAGAATATTATAATACATTTTTGAACTCTTTTGGATTAATTTTTTTTCCTAATTTTTGATAAAGTTAATTTTAATATTTAAAAGTATTTAACATTTTGAATTCTGAAAGGTTTTCTCTAATAGCAAATTTAAAAACATAATATTCAAAAAAATAGTTAATGTAAGTTGTCATTATGATCGATCATAATTTGAAATGATCGATCATAATTGAGAGGCTATAATAGCGGTTCCACTTTAACCGCTATCTAAAGTGTATGTTAGATAACGGTTAAGGTTTAACTGCTATCATATACAACCATATTTTAAGATTGTGAAGTCTCGGGTTGTATTTCGCTTGAGCGACACTATACTCGCTCGAACGACATCCGATTCAAACATGTGAGGTCTCCCATGTTACATTATCCGGCTAACTTTGATCGACGTTTACGCAGGTCAACATTCGCTCAAGCGAAAATAGCATCGCTCGAGCGACGCGACCTGCACAATATTGGCATTCTCGGGTTGTATTTCGCTTGAGCGACACTAGTATCGCTCGAGCGACGCCACCTGCACAAAATTGGCATTCTCGGGTTGTTTTTCGCTTGAGCGACACGATCTCGCTCGAGCGACATCCACATTTTTTGGTTATGATCGATTACATTATCAAATGATCGATCATATTTAAAAATATATAATAGCGGTTAAGATTTAATCGCTATTAGACGTGCTATATAATAGCGGTTAGGATTTAACCGCTATTAGAAGTGCTATTATAATAGCGGTTAAGATTTAACCGCTATCATATACAACCACATTTTTTACTTTCCTATCTCGCGCCACTTATCCCCAAATAACCCTAACTCTCGCACCTCACTCACCCATTCCTCTTAACCTTGGCCAGTATCTCCTCCTCACTCCCGACGAGCCCTAGCCCCCTCACCTGCTCCCCCAAGTCAGCCCTCACCCTAATCCAACCTCCACCAAAGCTCCTCGTCAACCGCACGCCACCACCGTGAGCCACCGCTCCATCGCGAATCCCGCGCTTCTCGTGAGCACCGCACCCCAACACTCGTTGTTTAGACCCCCAAACCCCGGTCATCACCACCGCCTCCCTGGCCACCATCGTGGCCATCCCTAAATCTCAACCTAACCTCCACCATCGAGGTCTTTCCACGCCTCAGTTGCCCCAATCGTGCCATTGAGTTCCCCGCGAACTAGAGGTGAGTCAGAGGGGTCGCGGGTCAAGGGATTCGGTTCACATTTTGCTGCTATGTTCTATTTCTTTTATGTCTTTTTACTGTGGATTGTTCTCCTTGGTTAAGGATGAATTGTGTGTGGGTCTGGTTTATTTTCGTATGAATTGTCAAACTGACTACCTCTATTGGTTGAATGGGGTTCCTGTTTGATTCTGGGTCTTATACTGTTATTTCCGTTTAGTTTTTTTTCCTGAATATGTAGTTTTCATGTTGGCTGCGTAATTTACTAGACCTTACCATCCACAAAATGTTTGCCACTCGTTCTTATCTGTATAGAACAGTTTATACACATCCAAAAGTGAAGGTATGAAGTATGTTCATTTTGTTAAGAAGATTATTGAATTTAAGGTAGATGTAGATACCTGCCTTTTTTTTCCTTACCTGTCTACTTAATACCCATGAACTTACCATTCTTGGTTTTTACAGTTTCTAATTCCATTTTATTTTATATATGTATCCGCGTAAGAGTGGTGGAGTTACTCCGAAAGAGGAGGATGTAGTTGTTTGTAACGTCAAAATTGATTTGACTAGTGGAAATCATAATCCTCTTGAAAGGTATTCAATGAAGAATAATCACGCTTGTTGAACATAGACATTTAATTTGTTTTAACTTACTATAATGTTATCCTAATGCATTATTTTTCTCTCTTATGGTGCATGTTTATGTGGCAGCATCCACTTTTTCAAGGTACATCGCCAAACCTACCTAACTATCTTTCATCAAGATATTTCTTTAATCTTCTTATATATTAATTGGTTTTGCCTGTGTCTATATTGTATTAGTGGATTATATCTTTTTTATTGCACTATTAAACATCTTACCTTATGCAGTTTGACAGTTTCCTTGCTAATAAGTTTTAGTTTAAACTGTTTTATATTACTTCGTTGGGATACTTGGGCTGCAATTGTTCAAAATTATTGAAATATTTAAAGTGGTTTAGTTTGGCCCATTATTGGTGCTTAGTTTGGAATTAAATTATGCTAGTCTGTATTGAGTTACCTAGTTTCAATAATCCATTCAGGATTATGAAAGCAATGAGAAATTTACAATACCCGATGACTGTGTAAGCCACTTGCTACATATATCTTACCAAGATATGATAGTTAAGGTGTACTCCAAAAAGGCTGAACTGGTTAGTTATCCTGTGCATGTTTAAACTTCTTTCCTTTACCCATTCAGGTTGGATTCACTAATATATTGCTTTGTGCAATCCTATAGGTGCAGACAATTTCAGAGGCTTTTGAAAATTTTCAATTGAAGACATATGGGATCAAAGTAAAGGCACATTCAACACCACAAAAAAAGCGACGTAACAAATCAGTTTTATGAAGGGAAATGTATCACTACTATGATACTATTTTTTTTTGTTCACCTTTATTGTGTCTCACCCTTTCTTGGTATATATGCATTTTCTACAATTGAAATATAGTCTTAAGTCCACAGAAAACAATATTGACACCCTCTTAAGATTGTGCTAGAGTTACCATATAAAAAAAGGCAATTATGTGTATAGCAGTGTTTATGTGTAACAATTTCATTTAAGTAGTACTTGGCAATGAGAAATCTTTTCATCACTCGTTAGTTGGCAGTTTCAATTTGCAAATGTTTCTCAAATCTTAAGTTTATGACAAATTGGTCCACATTTCATGAATGAGAATGCATCTTAACTACTAACTACTAAACATTCATTATGTAACACAATTGTGTCCAATTGGAGAAAAAAAGTTGTCTAATGAACTTGATATAATTAAAAATGTAAATAAATAAAAATAATTAACTTTGTTATTAATTTAGCGATCGATTTAGCGATCGAATTTTTGGTCGCTACAAATTTATTATAATATACAATTCAAATTTAGCAACCGATTTAGTGACCGATTTAAATTATTATTTAAATAATTCAATTAATATATTAGCGATCGATTATATCCGTCGCTATTATTTTTAACTTTGTCTCCCATTTAACGACCGATTTAGCGACCGATTTTAATTATTATTTAAATAATTATATTAATATATTAGCGACCGAATATATCAGTCGCTATTTTTTAAAACATTACCACAGATTTAGCGATCGATTTATTATATTAATTTTGGTCGCTATTTTGGTCTTCAATGAATAAGTGACCAAATTATTTAGCGACCACTTTAGCGACCACCTCATCGGTCGCTATTTAGCGACCGAAATGTAAATCGGTCGCTAACACATTAGCGACTTGCCCTTTTGCGACCAACCATTTCAGTCGCTAACAGATTAGCGACCGATTTTTGGCCATTAGTGACCGATTTTTTCGGTTGCTAATACCGTTTTTTCTTGTAGTGAAAGAAACAATAATTTTATTATTGGCCTAAACCTTTTATCACTTTCTCAAATCACTCTCTTATTCTCCTCATATGAAGTAAATGTAATTTCACTTAAAAAACTCCTATAAAAAGATAATTATTCAAGAAAAGGAAAGAACTAAAAAAAATGATTTAATCTGAATAAAATTAACAATCCACAACAAAATCAATATTAAAAAAAAATATGTAAATTCAAATTCAACCGCATCCGACAAAATTGTAACATACCTTATTATAATAGACTAAAGAAAAAGTGAAATAGCTAAAAAAAAAATAAAGAAAAATTGTTTAAGGATATGATATCCCCATATCATGTAATAATTTATGTCTCAACTCAATCATGCTATTGGGATATTTAATATTTGAAAATATCCTTCTCCCACGATGACCCGACAACTGAAAAACTATTTATGAAACTAAATCATGCTTGGAGTTATTTGTTATTTAAAAATAAAATAAATAAAGTTCCCTTTTGGATAGTGTGATTCTATGACAAGGAATGGATGATATCATCTATTAATTAAAGGAATGACATGAGTCATTTTAAAAAATAAGTCTTAAAAAACTTATTATTATTATTATTTCCTATTTGTTAATGTCTAGGACCAAAATAATCCATTAAAACATGATATTATTTGGTAGAGCTAAAGTCATGTTAGCACCACTTTAGTTAAAAAATAAAAAATGAAAACCAAAAGTGTGATACATAGCACGAGTTCAACCAAAATAAATAAAAAAATTGTATTGAAATTGTACAAAGTTACACAACTCGTAGAATATAGCACGAGTTCTTCGTTATGAAATTGTATATCCAAATACGATTTGATTTTCTTTAATAAAATATTTTGAAATCGACCTTATATGTTCTTTCAAAAATCTCATAAACCTAACCTACATGACTTAAAAGTTTTGTTGTTGTCTTGTTTATGCCTCAACTCTTGTTATTGGAAGAACAAAGTTAGCTCATCGAGCTTTTAAATATATTTTTCTTTTATATAAACTTGACACTAAAGGATATATGATCTTTACAATTAACATTCCAAATGTTTTTTTTTTCTTTATTTAGGAATGTTGTTTTTTCATGAAACTATATTCTGATTTTCATAAATTTTCATCATCTAACTTTGATGTCATTCTCACTGAATCAAATGTTAGTTTTGTATAGTATGAACTTTGTCCCTCTCCCATGATTGTTTTGAAATCACTAATGCACACATATTTTGGTGAACAATTACAACAACTTTAACAGAAGAAATGCAAGTCATTCTTGTGCAGTTGAGGGTTTCAATAATATAAAAGTTTAGACCTAATTACCTAGACTAGTGTCATTGTTCCAATGCCACTTCTTCTAATTTTATTTTTAATTTTGCTTGCCTTTACTACATTTATTCCTATCTTATAATAACTACACTATTTTTTGTCTTTCTATCTTTGCACAGGGTGAATCTTCAAATTGCACACAAGCTATTATTCAAGATTCCTAAAACTGAATTTGATGCTTTGATTCAAAACGAACTTGGTCTTTGGTTCCAATTCCTCCTAGCAAGAAGTTGATTGGATGCAAGTGGGTATATAGAATTAAATATAAGGTAGATGATTTTGTTTCTATGCATAAAACCCATTTGGTAGCCATGCCATTCACTCAAATCGAAGACATACATTATTTTCAAACTTTCTCACCAGTTGCTAAATTGACTACAGTAAAATTTTCCCCGGCTCTAGCTTCCACTAACAACCGGCTTCTACATCAACTTGACCTAAATAATGTCTTCTTACATGAAATTTTAGAGGGAGAGGTTTACATGATGCCTCCTCAACTACTACAATTACTCAATTCTAAATTTGTTTGCAAATTGAAAAAGTCATTATTAAGCGTAAAACAAGCTAGCAAAAATTGGAATAAAAGATTGAATTCTAACTTACATAATTTGGGTTATAAATAAAGTCTAGCTTATTATTCTTTGTTCATCAAGAAAAAAGGTTCTTCAATCACAATTATGCTTATATACATTAATGATGTTGTTTTGAATGGTAATTATTTTCCAGAAATGGAATTTGTTAAACATCTTCTCCAAAAATTTCGGATTAAAAACCCTCGTTCTTTACAATTTTTCTTTGGTCGTGAAGTGACTAGATCTAAGAAGGGGATCATTTTTTAAATCAAAGAAAATGTTGTTTGGAACTTATTGATGAATACGGTTTACTTAACTATAAAATAGCACCTACACCAATTGAGATCCTGCTGTGAAATTGCATGATGACCATGGTTCCCTCTTAACTTATCCAACTAGCTTCAAAAGACTAATTGATAGATTACTCTATCTTACTAACTTTTTCATTCAATAACTAAGTCAATTTGTTTCTCAGCCCTATGAACCATATTTACAAGAAACCTTGAAAGTTATTAGATACCTTAAAGGAGCAAACCCTTGGTTTGTTCTATCTAGAATTCAAGATTTTTCTAATTCAAATTAGGCCACTTGTTCTACCACCAGTAAATTTGTCATAGGTTATTGTGTTTTCCTTAGAAAATCACTTGTTTCATGGAAATCAAAGAAGAAGTCTATTGTCTCAAGATCTTTCTATGAAGTTGAGTATAAGCCTTTAACTTCACTTACTTGTAAACTCTAATAGTTGATATTTTTGTTTGATAGTTCTTTTATCAAGATTTCAATCTCATTTGTTGTTTTCTCGTTAAATTGATATAAATTCTATCTTCCGTAAAAGAACAAAACATATTAAAATGGATTGTCATAAAATTCGTATCAAACTTCAGAAAAAATTAATGTATCTCCTTCATGTTTCTTTAGCAAATTAGCTTATTGATGTTTTCGCCAAGTCCCCGTATTGAATGTTTTTTCTTCATTCTATCTCCAAGTTGAGTTTATCTAATTTACATAACCCAACTCGAGAATGAGTATAAGGATTAATGAGACTTCTCTCATTAGTTTTGCATAATTAGAAGGATTAATGAGACTTCTTTGATTAATTTTGTATAATTAGTTAATTTGTTAGAATAGTTATCATGATTTGTTAATTAAATAAGAAAATTATTTGATGATAAGTGAAAATCTATACAACTTATTTTTTATATAAGTTGTCATTATATTCTTTATAGTATGATTAGAATAATACAATTTAATTATTTATCTTATATTATTTTCAACACCTTACCTTCTAACATTAAGCTATAGATTAAAATACTTGAGATTATACTCTCATATTTAAATTAATAAAAATAATAATAAAACTAATATAAAATATGAATAAAATACAAAACTTTATATTATCTCTTATATAAACAATTATTATTCATGAAATATTTTTTTAAAAGTTAATTATTTCTTCTTCTTATTATTATTATAAAATATTTTTTCTCTTAAAAGAATATTTTGAGTGTAAATATTTATAATAAAATTGTTATGATTAATCACCTTGTTTTATGTTAAAATTTTAAGTTATCTCATAATTATTCTTAAAAATGTTTCATTTAACAAGAAAAAAATATTTATAGACTATTTTTTAATTTGTACTCTTTGCAGTAATCTTGAGGATATAAGATTTTTTAGCATAATTAATAATTATTATATAACTAATTTGGGGTTACAAAACCTATTCTAAACATTTTCGGATGTTAATGAAATCCTATTTAATTAAATAGCAAAGTCAATGGAATAATTGTCTAACCTATTGTGCAGAATGATATAAAAGAGGCATTCGAGAACCTTCAATCATTGTTGAGATGAATGAGACACTAAATAATATTGTATCAAAGACCCAACTTGAGGTCTGTTATTTAACCCTTGCAACGTCTCTTCATATAAAGCCATTACAAGTTGTTGATAGCTTAAGTTGAGTGTTATGGGCTTGAGTGAAACGACATAAAATCAGTATATTAACTCCTTTCCCATCACTCTTGTACGCTTTTGGGATCACATTTGTGTTTGTGAGTGTTTTTCATTTTCTTTTTGCGCTCTACTTTGTTTGAATCATCTTATGTTTCTGTAAATCAGCCTATTTACTGTGTTCTTTGAGACTTGTTGAGTGTAACACTACACTTCATGTTTCATACGGGCCCATTGCTGGAGTTACAACTTGATGACATTCTTGGTACTAGGAAAAAACTACTTCACTAATTCCAACAAGGGTCTCTGTCAAAAAACTAAATTAATAGAAGGTATCTGCAGAACAATTGCCACATAAACCTTGCTGCATGCCAATGACGCAACATATTTAATGCTAAAATTTAGAATAGTTGTCCTTGGTGCATAACTATGACAAGTCTATTTAACCGTATAAGCAGAAGTGAATATTGTATTTGACATAAGACAACGAGACATTGCATAATGAGACTGACACCTATGTTCTGTCATCTTTCTCTTGTATTCATTTATGGAAATTGGAAAATTTCAAATGTAGTAGTGTAATATGATGCAAAAGAAAGTTCAAAGTCAAGGAGTGAAACAGCTTTTTCCACTGTGGTTTTAAGTATTGCCACTATAATTAGAATGCCATAAAAGAAAAAGAAATTGCAAAGTGGAATGGGGGTAGATACCATTAATTGGTCATTGAACACCATCACCAGAACCAAGTCGCTTGAGCAGAGTTCTACCCACCCCATATTCCCTAATTTTATTGTGCTGAGGACCACCAGGTCCACCACCATATAAAGATGTTAACAAATGAGATGATTAAGGCAATCTTTTAACTTTTTGGCCCAAGCTCTGCATGTTCTGTACTGCCCTTTAAGCTTCTCTGAAGTGCTTTAACAAGCAGTCCAGAACTCTGCCCTTTTCACCTTTGAAATACTCTCAAGAACTGCCACTGGTGAAATGTGCCCCATCACTGTCACCCTCTTAGACTCTACATCTATACTGAATGAAGTAACTCCTGAAATTGCAGTTTTAAACATTTTAGAAGAACCCTTTCAAAAAGATGTTAGAACCTCAAGTTTAATTACTAGTCATTTAGCTGAACCCCAAAACAGAAATTCCCACTTAATAAGATACATTCCTATATGTATTTTATTTCAGAATACAAAAATATATGATGCTGAAGTGTTACATGTATATTTTTCTACTTTTTACCCTATCATCAAGGGTATATAACTAGTATTGATGAATACCTTCCATCTTAGACAGATGTTTTTTCACCTTTCCAGCACATCCTTGACAATGAATTGCAACTCGCATCACAACCACCTGCATTTAACACCCTTCAATAATAACACTTCAAATATGATTGAGTACACGTGAAGTGTGCAACATTTTGTTGTAGTATGTCACAATCAATCATAGAGAGATTTGAATATGAGATTCCATTATTCCGTTCAAAATTTAATAAGTGAGTGTGACCATATGCTCTAGCACAAACCTTCCTCGGTGGCAAACTAGAAAGGAAAAAGAAAAAATAGACGTTTTTATAGAAGGGTTATTTTATGTATAAGGGACAAAACTCGACGTGGCCTCTGATAATACCATCCATATTCATGTGTATTGTTCCCTAATAAAATTCCCATTTGCATAAAAAGGACATAATCATTCTGCTTTGTCTGTAGAATATGCATGGGACTCGGTCAAGTAATATGCATGTGAGACATCTTGAAACCTCTGCAAATGACAAATATGAGGAGGACAAATAATGGGGATCATTTGTTTCCTTCTTGAATCCACCTGACACTAGTGGTTGGTACAGTCCTAGATTTCTCTTAATCTAACAAATAATCAATTAAAGGAAAAAATGGATCAGACTCTAGTGAGTTGTGTTGACCCAATAGCAACTGTAGCTGAAAAGCTAACAATACCAACATTTATGAATCATATCAGTCTACAATCCAAACTCTACTTTCATTTCATATATAGCTTCTTTATGGTCCTGGTTTTGATTATGACATACATCATTTTGATTACTTTCTTGATTATCAGATAAATGTAGTTTTCTACCACACTTCTGGTATTGTTTGATTGCTTCAATAACTTAAATTTAATACTTTGAACAACTACTATACAAGATCTACTCCATTTCCCTGATAAGTTGGTGTTATGAAGGCAGAAAGCATGAAGAAGTGCAACATAAGAACCTTCATGAATTTGCAAGATAATAAATTCAATAACAAAAGAAAACATGTTGGTGACAGAATGACATTTGCATCTCACCAAGTGAAGGAGAACAATAACAAACCTGAAAGGCATTATTATCTGTCTGTGTTTTCAAAAGCTCCCTTGGTTCATTTTTGGCTTGATCTTGATCCTGCCCTCTAAGCTTGATCTTTGGAACTGGATTAGACCTTGGAGGCTCAACAAGTTTGGAGTACTTGGCATAGTTGATCAACCTTGTATCATCAAGAAACACACTTCTTTCCAACCTCCTTGGCACAACCACAGATCGAGGGTCGCGAGTGCTCATGCACACAGCTGTTGAAGCCTGAGAGTGGCACATGAAACCTCTTCTCATTTTCCAGTCACTGCTTTTCAGGCTCATCACAGGTTACTACAACACAGATATGAAGAGTGGAAACTGTGGAAGTTTTGAAGGCAACAAAAGAAGAGGTGTGGTGTGCAAATATTATACAGCTGCAATGCTAATGCTGGCTTTATGAGTTGGAGAGAAATAGAAGAAAGAAAGTGACACACATGCTGTCATTAGCTAACTATAGGTTACTGTGGGTGTAGAAACAGTTTTGGCAATTTATCTATATTATGCAGATACACAGGACGTAACTGTCCAAAATCATGTCCTTGTCAATGTTTAATGCCAAGAAATTGCAATAACCTTCTTTTGCTATGAAGAAAAAAGACATCAAACAGAAGCAAGTTAATTCATTAGGGTAAAAATTAGGCACAAACATAATGAACATGGGGTTTTGTGTTTACTTTGCCAAAAAGAAAAAAATAATAATACTTTGACTAGATAATCAAACTGGTTTTCAAAAGTTATAATGGATATTGATTTCAATATTTAACTATTTCTTCAGTTATTCCCCTGCATTATAAGTAAAAGAATATTAACAACTTACTTTGAAAAAACTAATGAAAATACCCTTTGTTTGGATGAAGAAAGTTGTCTTTAGAGCAATATATTTTTGGTAGAAACTTGGATATCCTTCAAAGAGATAAATAAATTCAAAATTGCATTTATTAATTGGAATGAACTAACGGTGTAAAGTGATTGAATTATGAATTTTTATATAATTAAAAATATTATTTTATAATAAAAATAATGATAATAGTTTTAAAAGTTATATCTAATTAAATATAATTAATTGGTCAAGTAGTGCTTTTTTTCATTAAATAAAGTCTTAAAAACTAAATAAAAAAATTGTGATGATCTCCTTTGAAAAACAACTTTCACTCCAACACGTATGATAACCTAAGTTTATCTATCTAATATATTTTTTAAAATAATGAAATTCGGAAAATATTGATAATAAAATAATAAAGACTAACATGCTTGATTTACATTATATCTAACCATAATTAAGAAAGATATAAACTATGGTTCGGGTATCCAATTTTTTTAACCGTTTCTGTTTCTATTCTCATCTTCGATCCCTACTAGGATTAAAAATTAAGTCCCTATCATGTTGGATTTTGGGTTTTTCTTACCAGTCCATCTTTGATCTATATTATTTTGAAAAAAATAATTATATTTATAATAAATTAATTTTATTATTTTTAATATATATTTTACATAAATAAATATTTATAATTTTATAATTTATAATTATTATTAATTAAATATATATTTTAATTTATTTTATTTATATTAAAATATGTATGTAAAAGAAACATTTAATTATTTTTTCTATATATAAATGTAAAATATTTATTATATTATTATTATTATTATAATACTGTATTCAAATATTTTAATATTTACTATTATAATAATAGTATTATTATTATAATATATTTAAACATTTGATTATATATATAAGTTAACTTTTTTTAGGTTGTTATTTTAAAATATGAAATGTATAAGTTATAAGAAAATATTTAATAAGTTAGTTCTTATTTAATTAGTTCAAAGTAATAAAAATTTAAATTATCAATTTTTTAATCTTTTAAAATATAATTATTTTATTAAGATAAAATTTGATATATATGACAAATAAGAATAGTAAGATAAAAAAAATATGATATAATAAAACATAATAAAGATAAATTATAAATAAAACAATATTAGTTACTACTAATATTTATGTAAAATATTTAGAAGAAAAAAAAGATAAAGAATAAGAAAAATTAACTGTGTTTATCAAATTAGTTGAAAAGATTGAAAAAAAAACAAATTAATTGGAACAATTAAAGAAATGTAGAAAAATGAGATGAGAAAGATAATAATAATAATGAATTAATTGATATAAAATATTAAAAAAGACAAGAATTAAAAAGTGAGTAAAAAATAATAATGATAACATATAAAAAAATTACCTTATATGTAATGAAAAAAAGAAAAGAAAATACTTTTAAAATATTAATATTTTAGAATTTAAATTTAAATATAAAGTCGGAGCGGGAACCAAATAGGATCGGGATTGCAATACCTATCCCAGCCATCGGTGGATCTTCTTGGGAGCTGAGGGCCGTGACCCCCAAAAGTTTTGTAACTTTCATGTAATTTATGATTTTGGCCCCCCAAACTTAATGAATATTTAATATATTTACTTATTTATTTACATTTTTATCCTCTCAGCCCTCCTCGAGTTTTATAACTCTCATATAATTTATTATTTTGTCCCCCTCAAACTTAATGATCATTTAATATATTTAAGTATATATCTACAATTTTATCTTTTTAACATTTCATCTTCTTTTTATTTATTTATTATTTATTAATAATATATTATTTGACCCCCTCAAAATCAATGTTCAAGATCCGCTAGTGTCCCGCCTTCATCAACTTAATTTTTCCCTCTCAAACTCAGGTTGAAATATATCAGTTCCTACGAGTTTAATTGTGATTCTTAAAGTATGATTTCAGTGCTTAGAATATCACAAAACCTAATTAAAAATTAGGACAACAATTTAAGGATGACCATTACTTAACAATAGGACAAAAATACTTAAATAAACTCATAATTTAAGGGTGACAATATATATATATATATATATATATATATTAATCAACTTTTATTTCGTATTTATTTATAAAATTTTGACCGTAAATTCAAATATATTATCAAGTAAATTTTTTAAATGATGTGAATATCATTCAAATATGTTATGTAAAATTTTTAACGACAAGAATAAATACCATAATATTTATATATATTGTTATATACCCTATGGGTCAATTTTTGTTTGAGAACATCAACAACCCGTATTCATGTTAAGATTTACCTAAAATACTTGGTAAAAATTTAATTAGTTTGATATTTAATGAATGATAATAGAAATTGATTAATTTGTCTACTTGAAAAAGAATAAAATTGATAAAATGTAGGTTATAAAATAATTTTTTCACTTCTAAATAAACTCAACTAATATTAAATATTTTAGTATGGGGTGAGTTAGACGAGGACGAAATTGGAACCTTTTACAAAAACAATACACTACTTGCAGAATGAGCATTCAACGTCGGGTGTAGAAGGCTTTCAACGTCGGTTCCAATGACGTCGTTGAATGTCAAAGGATTCTACGTCGGTTCAGAATACCCGACGTTGAAAGTGTTAGACATCTACGTCGGTTAAACAAATGTCCGACGTAGAAATGAGTAAATTCTACGTCGGTTATTGAACTAACAGACGTTGAAAGTCCTTTCTCGCTCAAGCGGCCGGTGTACTCGCTTGAGCGACGAAGCCTTCAAACAAAGAGGACTCTCGGGTGCTGTTTCGCTCAGCGAGTACACGGTCGCTTGAGCGAGAAAGGACTTTCAACGTCGGTTAGTTCAATAGCAGACGTAGAATTTACTCATTTCTACGTCGGACATTGAACTAGCCGACGTTGAAAGTCCTTTCTCGCTCAAGCGGCCGGTGTACTCGCTTGAGCGACTAAGCCTTCAAACAAAGGGGACTCTCGGGTCTTTGTTTCGCTCAGCGACCAGACGTTTCGCTCAAGCGGTCGACGTTACAACGTCGGTTAATGCAATAACAGACGTAGAATATCCCTTTTTTTAAAAAAATTTTGTTCTGTTTTTGTGCTACCATACACGACCTGCTATAAATCTCAGTCCGAAATCTCGGTTCAGCCAGATTTACACAATATATACACAATATACAAAAATCTCAACCAGGTCTTTTCACCTAATCACTATATATTTACACAATACACAAAAATCTCAGTCCAACCACATTATGTACATAATACACAAAAATTATCAATCAATCCTATTATTCCTAACTACTTGTACAAACTTTTTTGCCCATTTGTTTCTAACCATGTCTATAGTATCCATAGGCAAATGTTCTATATCTTTAAATGCACTGTAAGAAGTTCACAATAATAGAATGGTAAACCCTAAGCAATAAAAATAAAGGAATTGAATATAATAGCAAATGTCAACTTACCTCGTCCCAACTATCACTGAATGCTACCAAAAATGATGAGCCACATCCAATACATTACATAGTAGCCGCACTTCGTAGCCTCCATTTTGTTTGTTACACTAAAAATGAGTAAATATGTTAAAAATAACTATTAAATTTGAACGTAAATTAATAGATAGTATAATATATATAAAGACTACTTACTTTGATAAAATTCCAATTTGGAGTCTGTGCTTTTACTTGTGTGTTTTCCATCTAATATACTACAAACCTTTAAATCACTATATATTGAAAAGAAGGGGCTTAGAAATAGAATAATCAAGATGTTTAGACATAATATAATAAATACTTACTCGTTTACAATATTTTTTAGCTCCATGTCCGGTTTTCTTCCCAATGAGCAGAACCAACACACAAGATTCTGCTTTGGACAAATAACTAATAGGCTGCCAGTGGTTTACGTATATACACATGATTAGAATCTATTAAAAAAACTTGTGTAAAACCAGAAGAAGTTCGGGATAACTTACGAATGATGGTATGCTCCAAGGTAAATATCTCTTTTAGAAAGCAGTCATCCAATTCTGCATGTAGCGAGAATTTGATCACGCTTATTCCCAGACTTTTGTATGGATTGAGGCTCGAAGAATCCATACACATGACCAATGCCACTGCTCCACTATCATTTCGTGCATCATCCTAAAATATGCCAATTTAATTGAACTTATAGCTTATATATTTACTAAAATGAAAAGAGTCATGAAAGATATGAACTTACAATGTCCAAAATTGTAAAACGACTATATTTAGACATTGATTGCCCATCCCAATCTCCAGGGCATCGGTGTGGGAAATGTATAGGGGGATATTGCTAGAAGCCATCCCAAATAATGTACAATCCCATGGAACTTGGAATGACTGCAGATACAATTGTGGGGAAAGAGACAAGAGATCAAAAATTGGATTTGGAGAAGTCTCCACAACTGGTGTCTTCTCCTTAGATGCGAAGGAGTGGCAATAGCTTTACCCAAGTCTTTTGGTTGCCGAACATCCTACATATTTTATAAAATATAATCATAAACAATAAATCAATTTATTTATGTGTTAGATGTATTATAACCATACATATACATACCTTTGTCATTATTGACCTAACTAAATGTCGGGGCCAAGTAATGAAGGTCCGAAGGGCTTGGCCCACTGTCTGCACCTCTTCGGTGGGGATAGGGACACTAGCGCGGCGTCAACCACCTTTTCAACCACTACTTTGACCAAGTTAGGATCCAAAGGCACATTGTGGATGGTTGAAACCCCTTCATGAACTGATCCATGGGCCACTAGCCTTAGACTTTCATCTACCTCAACCCACAAGTCATATCGATCATCCTTTGTGGATTCGGGATGAATAGATGCCACCTCGAGTGTGACCTCGATAGTGGCTTCAGCCTAGCTGCCCTTTGTGCTAACTCTTGGACCTACAAATACGGTAAATTCCAATAAGGACTAAGATTTTAGAAACACAAGTCAAGTACCAATTTGTGGTTGAAAATGCACACGATGGAGGATGAGCATCAACAAATGAAGTACCCATGGAGGTCATACGCGAGAGCTGCTCCGCACACGTGCGGTGATGGTCTCCTCAAGTCGTGCGGCTGATGGCGGGAGTCAACTCTTCCTCCAATTTTGCCACGATGGGCTGGTGTCAATTTCTCGTGAGAGTCATCTCCAAGGCGGCAATATCTTCTTGGCTCGGGGATGTGGAGGTGCGGATATCCTGTGATGGTGGTCCAAAATGCGCTCGGACACCCACACCTTGGCCAACGGCTCGAACACGACCTGGATGTTACGGTCGTCCAATAGCGAGTGGTCAAGATATCCTGACGACCAGAAGGGATGAAAGTTCCCTGTGTACCTTGCTCCTCCAAGGCATCCTACATTATAAAAGTTAATTTTATTAATGAACATGTTACATATAACTAATTCAAAGTAAATTAACTTCTTTTACTTACAATCCGAGCAGCAATTTCTCGGGCTTCTAGCGACGTCATGTCACCAGAAGGCTTTGTACGCGCCCTCTTCCACTTCTGGTGACGTTTTGGAGGAGATGGTAGAGGAATATGCTCTTCGCTTAAACCAGAAGAGGCTAACTCCGACTGTCGAAGTCTACTCTTCTCCTCCATCATCTTGTTAGTCAATAAGTCGTACCCCCACGAGACAGAAGGTGGGGGCGACATTCTTCCTTTGAATGTCTTTTGCTTTTTGTCTTCTTTCCTGCAACATAATTGAACACAATATTAGATACACAACTCATTATGAAATATTCAAGTCAATTAAGCCATAAGCTATTACCTCCCACTTTGAACCAGTCCTACTATGTACAAACTTCTTCCAAGTGTCCTCATCTATGCCATATCTTTGGCAAGGGGTTAATCCCTTGCTAACTTTGTCCTCAACATACACCCATTTAGTGGTCAATGTGGACTTGAGCTGTCTCCACATTTTTGCTATGGTCTGTCATTATCTTCCTCCTCACATCCTCAGAATTAACTAAATCAAAGTGTTCCTACGATAGCAAACAAGTTTTAGTTAACCAATTGATAATAATGTATAAACAATATAAACAACTAAATACACATACTTACAAGAAGATCTTGCCATAACAAGTTCTTCACGGTTTCCTCCACATGATCCCAAGTAGGATGGAGAATAGATATCTACACAACATAAACAACATAAGTATCAACAATATATTTGAAATGAAATTAACTTTGAAATAGAATAAATACCTTCTCTCTAGCTAGTGTACCCAAGTAGCTACTAAATTGGAGTGCTGAAGGGACCTGACACCTTGCCGAGTCCTAGGATCAACGAAACGAGATAACTTCTAGCCGGATATGTGTCTAACGGTCAAGCCTTTCAACCGTGTAGATTGTCGACTCCTCTTCCTGGAAAATGTCTTTCCGAGATGCACTGAGGAGATGGTGGAGGAGATGCCATTTACCTGTAATGAAAAAAACATAGAATTATATCAATACACATGCAAAGTCTCCTCAATTACATGTTAAAAAAATAAATAAATAGAAGCATAACTTAGATTGTATTAATATTTTCCCATATGGCTTCATCATGGTCATTGCGAGTAGCATGAACAAAGTCCTCTTCCAATTGGGATATAGCAATAGGCAACCGTGGTGAATTTTGAATGTTAATAAAATCATCTAATTCTTCTCCATTCTCATTTGTGACATCAATCATTTTTCCTTTGAGGACAACTGACCACCTATCATTTGATGGATCAGTGACATAAAACACTTGTTTTGCCTGGTATGCCATTATGAAGGGTTCTTCCTTATGACCAATCTTGTTTATATCAATCAAAGTAAATCCCATTTGGTCTCTTTGGACACCAGTATTGCTATCAACCCATTTACATTTAAATAAAGGCACTTTGAATTTAGTATAGTCGACCTCCCAAATCTCCTCAATCACTCCAAAGTAACTAATTGATGCCATGATGGGGTTTTTGTCCTTTGCACTAGAAAAGTGCATAGATGTTGCCTCAATAGATACTCCACTATTACGGACCGTACTTTTGTCATCTTGTGCCTTCGTATAGAATGAGTATTTGTTAATGTCATACCCTTGCCAAGTTATAACATTATATCTAGGCCCATGTGCTAGCCATTTCGGTGTATCGGAGGCATTGTCACTTGAAAATATTTTGCTTTGAAACCAATTGATAAAGTTGTTGTTATGCTCTTTCATCAACCACCTTTCACCCATTTTGGGGTTTAGGTCCTTTAACATTGCTTTATGCGCATCTATGTAAGGAATAACCTCTTACTGTATTGTTCAAAATATACAAGTGGGCGGTGGTCAACTCTACATGATCTTTTGTTTGAATTCTAATACCACGAGTTCCCTTACCATTTAGCTCTATCATCATGACGATTTCTAGGTACACCCACATGTACGACTCTTGCCAAGTAATCCGAACAAAATTCTATGGCTTCTTCCGCAATATACCGCTCAACAATTGAAGCTTCAGGTCTATATGGATTTTTAGAATACCCTTTGAAGATCTTCATGTATCGCTCAATTGGGTACATCCACCTCAAATAAATCGGCCCAAAAATTCGTATCTCCCTCACAACATGAACGATTAAGTGAATCATTATATCAAAGAATGATGGAGGAAAATACATCTCCAATTGACATAGCACAACCGTAGCCTCATTTTCCAACTCATCTAGTGATTTTTCATCGATAACCTTGGCACAAATAGAATTGAAGAAAAAACATAGTCGCATAATGGCATGTCTAACATTCTTAGGCAATATGTTACGTATAGCCACGGGTAACAAGCTGTTGCATCAAAGCGTGACAATCATGGGACTTTAATCCAATTAACTTCAGATCTTTCATGGATACAAGACTCTTAATATTTGAAGAGTATCCTTGTGGCACTTTAATACTTGCAAGACAATGACATAAACTACGTTTCTCCTTCTTTGACAAGGTGTGACATGCTTGGTGGTAGATATGTTCTATTGCCTTCGAGGCCTTGGATGTAATTCGGGACGTATTCCCATCTCACAAAGGTCTTGGCGTGCTTTGATCCCATCTTTTGACTTTCCTTGAATGTTTAACAATGTGCCAATGAGACTATCACATACATTCTTCTCCACATGCATAACATCAATACAATGTCGTACTTCTAAATGGCTCCAATATGGAAGATCAAAGAAAATTGATCTCTTCTTCCACATGTTCTTGTCGAGAAGACCTTTTTTGGGTCTTTCCAAATGTAATGCTTATGTTCTTCACTCGATCGTAAACTTCTAAACCAGTAAATGGTTCTCTGGCAATTTCATCCTCCTGTATGCCATTAAAAGCTTTCTTCGGTCTACGGTATGGATGGTCATGCGGGAGAAATTTTCTGTGCACTGTTATAAAGCTGTCTTCTTTCCATGTTTCAATTGTATATAACTGGTCTCTTCTTCACAAATAGGACAAGCATAATGCCCCTTCACACTATACCCACTCAAGTTTCCATAGGCAGGGAAGTCATTAATGGTGCAAAATAACATTGCATGCAACTTGAACTTGCTGCTGTGATACCCATCAAATGCATCTACTCCTTCCTCCCATAATAGTGTTAAGTCTTCTATCAAAGGACTCAAATACACATCTATGTCATTTCCTGGCTGTCTTGGACCTGAAATCATCATACACAACATGACATATTTGCGCTTCATGCATAACCATGGTGGAAGATTGTAAATCATCAATAAAACGGGCCATGAACTATGGTTACTACTTAAATTTCCAAAAGGATTCATCCCATCTGTTGCTAATCCAAGTCTAAGGTTTCTTGCATCACTACCAAAACTTGGAAATAGACGGTCAAAATTCTTCCATTGGGGAGAGTCGGATGGATGTCGCATTTGCCCATCACATGTTTTTCTCTTTGAATGCCAAATTAAATTTTCGGCATCTTCGTGAGCGTACAACCGCCTAAATCTTGGAATAATTGGAAGATACCATAAAACTTTTGCAGGAGGACGTTTTTTACCACTCTTCTGACTACAATCATCACCATCCTTCGTTTTGTAACGTGATACACCACATGTTGGACATTGGTCTAAAGATGAGAATTCTTTCCTGTATAACACACAATCATTAGGGCAAGCATGTATCTTCCTATATTCTAAACTCATCGGATATAGTATCTTCTTCGCTTCATACATACGGTCAGGCAAGGTGTTATTGTTCGGGAGCATCTCCTTCAAAAGTTGGAGTAATTCATTAAAACTTGTATCACTCCAACCAAATTTTGCTTTTAGATTGACCAATCTTAACACGAGATGACAACCGTGTGAAAGTTGTACATCCGGGATACAAAGGTGTCTACGAATCGGTCCTCAATGTATCATATATAGATGCATGTGCTTCAAGAAAGCTCTCTTGACCCACATCACAAAACATGTCCTCTATTCGATCTTCGCAGGTTACATCATCCTCAATAGTTTGTGATACTGTTGGAATATCAACCACTTCACCGTGTCATGTCCATATGGTGTAATTCTTCATCATCCCATCGCAAATAAGATGCTCCCGCGTTGTGTCCATCTCTTGTACTCTGCCATTTACACAATTAACGCATGGGCAGTAGATTTTTCCATTCATTTTGGGAGCATTTTGTTCGGCAAATTTCAAAAAGGAGTCAACTCCATTCTCATACTCTTCTGACATACGACTTGCATTGACCCAAGTTCGATCCATCTAACTACACAAAAAGGCTTGCCTAGATATTCAAGGTTTATTAGAAAAGGTTTAACAAAACAATACAAAAAAAATGTGTACATTGCCTAACAATGCTCTAATGTTCCATACATGCTCTAATGTTCCATATACCACTTCGAAACCTAAACCTAAACCTAAACCTAAACGAAACCTAATGTTCCATATACCACTTCAAAACCTAAACGAACCTAGATCAAATCAAACCATATATACAAAATCATCCATCATCTTTCTAATGTTCCTACGCAGGAAATGCTCTAAATAATCCATATGTATGTTAAATGCATGTTGTAAATCATCCATACAACTTAATCTAACCTGATGAGAGCGCGGCGAGTGGGCGGCGAAGGGGCGGCGAGGGGGCAGAGCACGGCAGTGAGGACTGAGGCAGCAGACCACAACGAATGAGGTAGCAGCGGCGAGTGGGCGGCGAAGGGGCGGTGAGGGGGCAGCAGTGAGGACTGAGGCACAGCGAAGAAGAAGCAGAAGGAGGGAGTATGTGGGACGAAGAAGAAGCAGACGAGGGGGCAGCGCGCCTAGGAGGAGAGGTATAAAGGACATTCAACGTCAGTTATTAAAAAACCCGACGTGGATAACGCTTTCGACGTCGGGTAAATCATGTAACCGACGTTGATTTTGGGAATTCAACGTCGCTTATACATAACCGACGTTAAATTTAAACATTTAACGTCGTCTGTCATATAACCGACGTTGAATTGCAGTTACTACGTCGATTATTATATAACCGACGTTAAATTTTGTTTCATAATTACAAGTTTGCCACCGCGTCTTGTACAACGTCGGTCTTCGTGATAATCGACGTTGGATGCTGTCGTAGAAAGTGTTTTTTGTAGTAGTGATACTATTCTGTTTGTGCTTTTATTATTCCATACATTGTTAGGATCAATACATGCAATTGAAGATTGAAGTGTTACATAATGATTTTGTTTGACACATTTATAATATAACTTGAAGCCACACATCCTATAACGTAAGAGAGACAATTGTTTGAAAGAAGAAAATAAATGTCTTTAATTCAAGAATAAAAAAAACCTTTGAGTGATCTTATTTATTATGAATGACAACTATATTTATATCATTTCTTTGATCTTTAATTTAATTTACTTTAGAGGAAAGGATACTAGAGATTGAATATTCTCTTTTATTTATAAAGGTTTCATAGTTCATAATCAATAACAAAACTTTACCAATAATTTTTCCAAGTCAAAATAACATATAATAAAAATATAAAACTTATTTTCAATTTATTTATTTTTATTTTACTATTTATGAGAAAAATTAAATATGCTCTAAATTATATATATATATATATATATATATATATATATATATAATATTTTATTTAGGTCAAATCATTAAATTTAAATATTTTAAAAGATAAAAATTATAAATATGTAAACAATTTAATAAAATTTTAGAAAGATTATGATTATCTTGTTACCAACTAAGATCCATCTCTAATAATAATAATAATATCAATTCAAATATTTTTTGGGATAACTTATTTATTTGTTAATAAAAATTAATAAAAAAGAATAAATTCAATAAAATTAAAAATATAAATATTCTTATGCTAATTAGTCTACTTCACTTAGGAATTAAAATTAAAAATAATTTATATATATTTTTCTTTTTAATTAATTAAAACATAAAAATAAAATAGTGATAAATTAAAATTTTAAAATAAATTATATATTAAATTTAAATAAGAATTGACCCTAAATAATATTATATTATAATATTTTTATTTTTATATTTCATCACTTTATTTAATCCTTAAATGATTTTGAAACAAGTTTTTTTTTTTTACGCAGGCATTTTGTTCCTTAAAAATATAAAGCAATATTAATTTAATCTCTATAAGAACAAAATTTCTTATTTAATTCTTAAATGTATAAAAAGTATAACAATTACATATTCCATTAAATTTTGTGAAACTATTTTATTATATAGCGGTAATATATAAGATCAATTTGACACTATTAAAGACCAATAGGGCATAAATTGTAAAATTTGCATACCAATATGTATTTTTTTCACATTTTTACGACTAAAACAATTTTTTCCCTTTAAGAATTAAATTGTCTCCAACTTACATATTTAAAAACTAAATTGTTCATTTAGATTTTGTTCCTTTTTTTCATCGTTCAATATTTTTTTTCTTTTTAATCAAGGGATTTAAGCTAGTTTAATTGAATAGAATGCGTGAATTGTTGTAAATACTAAATATATGTTTCATTTCTACTATTAAAATTTTTTTCTCTGTAATAATAATAACTTTTAATATATGTTATGCATAAACATGATTCACCAAAGTAAACCATGTGAATGAAAATGGTTGAGTCAATGCTTGCGACCTACTCTTCAAAAGAATACCTTGCTTCTACGCACTTGTGGAGACAAACAAGAACTACTTCGGAATGATTATAAGTTTATGATATTTTTTAGTTTTATATATTTAAACAATTTTAAATATCATATAAATTTTATGATTTATCCTCAATTTTTATATCATGCAATTATTTATCTTTATTTCAACTTAAACTGTTAGTTTACTTTTTGGACAATAAATACAACAAATTTATTTCAATTTTTTTTACAGAGTAAATAATCAAAACAATGATACTTTGTTTTCTTATAAAATCCTAGGAGTTCGGATTAATATAATAATTTGACGATTTTAAATAATTTAAATGGAAAAAATTGAATTGGTTCACATAATTGCTTTATATATATGTATATTGCCATTGTCTTCATCTTTTCCGCGTCATTTCTTTCATCTCTAACACTTCTTCTGCCTCGTTCCTCCGTTGCAGCACCGGTTAGGAAATTTCGTGGAACCGATTTCTGGTGGATTAACAGTGGGTATTGTTGCTGCGATTGCTTGTGGAGATCAATTTCCGGTATTACTGCATCAGAGCTTGTGTATCTGTTTTTGGGGTTAAGAGGATTTTGTGGTTATGTTTTGTCCAATGACACTGTGTTAATATTTAACTTTACTGTTTTTACTTTCTATAATTATTTACCTCTCCAATGCTGATTTTGGATTATCTCGTACAATTTGCACCCATTTATTTTAATGTAATAATAAATGATTGCTTGATTAAACAAGTTTCTGTCTGTGATTCAGTACGTGTCAGAGTTATGCTTGGTAGTTTGGAAGGTGTGTACCTTCTACTGGCCGGAGCTGTGGTTTAATAAAATTTACGAATTTAAGATCAGTTTCTAAGTTGTTCCCATTTGAGTTATTCAATTGACTTCTGGGTCCCTATTTTTTTTTTTTTAATTATGCCTTTATTCTTAATGGTGTAAATGTGGAGGGAGACTGTCTTGTGTAGTGGATTATAAGATCCTTGTCCACTAAAATGGTTGTTTTTCTTTGGTTTCTATCTGATGAGAGTGCTTCTTTCCCTTTTTGTTTCTTAATTTTACATTTTCTGTCTATGATTTTATTTGAAAACGAATTTCTGTTGTTGACTATGGAATTTTTATTTCTGGTTGAATGTTGGTGTTCTTTAGTATGTTGAATTGGACTGAATGGATGTTTGTAATTTGTGTCTTTGATTTTAAAATTACATGCTGTTTCGTGGCTTTTGTTTTGGAAATACAAATACACTGCTGATAACTTGCTATGAATATATTCACGTTACTTTCTTGTTATTGTAAATTCTGTGTTTTTACCTTTCTGTTTTTGGGCGGGTTGTTCTTTAGTTTTCTTGCCAGGTAGGGTTGGTAATCACTGGGGTAGTGTGGGATGGCTCATGCCACATGGTAGAGAAGGTTTCCTTCTCTGATTACATTTCTTTTGTTTCTAAGTTATACATCAGTAGTGAAGTTCTCTTGTAACCAGAGCTCATTCTCTGAATTTTCATCATCAACTCCTTAAAATACAGTTCCTTTCAGCTCAGTACTTGAGCTCCTTATTCGGGGCATTTTTGTTAGGATCAGGAGTCAAATTGTTGGATTGTACACTCCTAGAAGTTGAGGTGCCCCTTTTGTGATGAGTCTCTCGGGGAACAATTTCCCTTGTGGGATGACTCGCAGCTAGTCAAGCAGACCCGGATTTTGGGTTTGGATCCCCTTTGCCCTTGTTCTGAAAACTGCTAATTCCCTTTCCCTTTCACACACGACTCCATCTCGATCTCTGTTTCTCACTTCAGCAACTCTCAGTTCTCTTTGCTGCTTCCAATCTCAACCACCCCACTTCCACCCTGCATAGCTGTTGCTGTGTTGTTGCCTGTGCTGCCTCTACCTCCTCTTCTCTGGCTCTACAAAGTCAAAACCGTGAACAACTGCTGCTTGGGCCCTGTGCTACTTGTTTTTCATTTCTAGTCTCGTTGTTTTCTCACTCACTCCCTTCCTCCTCTCACCTTGAGTCTCTGCACCCTGTTTTGTATATAACTTATAACTTAGGTTGAGTTGTTTGTTTTGTCAAGTATTGTATTTAGATCTTATGACTTGTGATTTTCAATGTAAGTTTGTTTAGTGTTGTGATATAGAGGTTATTTTCTTTTCTATGGTATTTTTAATGGCTAGAAATAGAGGGCTTTAGTCATCTACCAGGAGCAGTTTGAGCTTCTGTTTATTTGTTTCATTATGCTCTTCACATTTGAAAAGTTCATGTGCAGGGCGATTATGATGGGGTTGAAAGGGAATTAACTGAAGTTAGAATGATGGGGGCAAGAGGTGTATGAATCACAAGGGTGATTTAGGATCTTTAAGGTTAGAACCTTGTAGGAAATTTAGGAATTTAGTGATAAGGTGGAAGGAAAAAATCACTTTTTCCAAGGAAGACAACTCACAAAGGATGTGAAAATCTTTTGATACAGCCAAGGGTTCTTGAATCACTCAAGAATGTAGGAGAATCACTCTCACTAAGATAAAAGAGATAAACTCTAATAGTTCTGAATAAAATTCCATTTGTTATTTTTGATAAAAATGGTTCAGCCTATATAGAAGTTTTGCCATTAGAATTACAAAGATTTAATAAAGGAAAATAAATGTTAATAGTGATTCATTAATCTAGGAATTGAAAATTACTTAATGGAGACAAATAAAGGCTAATAATGATCCATTAATCAAAGAATTGAAAACTACTTAATGATTTATTGTAACTGAAATTGAGGCATCTAAAAGTCAATCAGCTATACACCCTCTTGGTCTCCCAAAGACTGATAACTAAATTTTTAATTGGGCCCTTATTACAACTTGCAATAAAACCAAACTAAAGTCCATTAATTGATTGATCCAAAACACAATTTTGTCAACCAACAATACTTGTTGAAGAGTTTCCTTTGTTTCCCTTGCTTTAGCCCTTATCATAGGTCATGTTCATATCATTCTCTCCATCTTGAAATCGGATTCATCATCATCTATATTAAGAAGAGATAAGTCTGACAAATTAAATGTAGAACAAACATTATACTCACTTTTTATGGCTAAATAACTCTCCCTCACTTCAAGTGTTTCACTCTTCTTTTGATCACTCTTTTTCTTTTGAAGTATTTCAATAACGCTTTTTTTTTTCTCTCTTTTCTTGAAGAAAATTTTCTCACACACTTCTTGTGGACTCAAAGGTTTGAACACAATCTTTTTGTCTTGGTGCATGAAAGAGAACTTGTTGGTGAACCCGTCATGATTGACTCTTTTATCAAATTGTCATGGTCTCCCCAAAAGTAAGTGACTGACCTCCATAGGAACAACATCACAAAGTACCTTATCATTGTATTTTCCAATGGAAATATTTACTTCAACTTGCTTCCTTACTTGCACCTCTCCATCCTTACTAAGCCATTGAAGTTTATATGACCTAGGATGTGGTTTAGTAGGTAAATTTAGCTTTGACACTAATCTAGCACTAGCCACATTGGTGCAACTACCTCCATCTATGATCATCATGCACACCTTGTCATTGATTAAACATCTAGTGTAGAAAATGTTTTTTCTTTAGCTTTCTTTCATAGGCTTCAATTGCCCATCAAGTAATCGCCTATTCATTAATAAATCTTCCTTTGGAATCTCCTCCTCCTCTATGTCTTCACTCTCCTCTCCCTCTTCAACCTCAGATTCACTTATATATTCTCCCTCTCTAAGAACCATAAACCTTTTGTTAGTGCACTCATAAGCATAGTGTTCTAAACCTTGACATTTCAAATACTTCACATCTCTACTTCTTTTAGAAGATTGTTCTTCAGACTTTGAAGGAATCTTTGTAGAATAGGTGTGGAACTACTAGAAGTAACAACCCCATCTTTCTTGCCTTTGTCCTTCCAACTTGAAGATCCAAAGTTGGTAGAACTCTTCTCAGCTACTTCTTTTCTTTTGAGTTATTACTCCACTCGAATTGTTTTATGAAGTAATTCCTCCATATCAACAAACTCCTGCAACTAAACAATATCACGTATATCAATATTCAAACCACCAATAAATCGGGTCATAGTTACCTCTTCATCTTCTTCAATCTTTGCTTGAATCATGGACATATCCATTTCCTTGAAATACTCCTCAACCCCCTTGTTGCCTTGAGTAAGTTTTTGGAGTTTAAATTTCAAGTCCCTTGAATAACTAGCCGGCACATACAGTTTCCTCATGATCCTTTTCATCTCAATCCATGTATCAACCATTGACTCTTCATTTCTACCTCTCTCCTTTTGTAGCTTGTTCCACCAAACAAGAGCATAGTCAGAAAATTCCGTAGTTGCAAGTCTCACCTTTTGGGCCTCCTCATAATTGTTGCATGAGAAAACATGCTCTATTTTCATCTCTCACTCCAAGTATGCCTCCAGATCACTTTTTCCTTTGAACGGAGGAATGTTAAGCTTGATTCCTTCAAGCCTACTTGGTCTTGCTACTTCATCATTCCTTCTCCTATTTCTACTTTCTTCTTCATCTTCGGAATCTCTATTTTCCAACCGGTTCAATCTTTCATGGACCTCATTGTTATGTCGCATCATTAATCCTTCCAAATGTTGTATCAATGCTCTCATTTGAAATGGACTAATTCCTGCTTCTTGATTGTAATTTTCCTCTTCTGCCATCAATTTGATGTTCAAACCTTTAAACTGGGGCTCTGATACCAACTGATATGAATCACAAGGGGTGATTTAGGATCTTTAAGGTTAGAACCTTGTAGAAAATTTAGGAATTTAGTGATAAGGTGGAAGGAAAAAATCACTCTTTCCAAGGAAGACAACTCACAAAGGATGTGAAAGTCCTTTGATACAGCCAAGGGTTCTTGAATCACTCAAGAATTTAGGAGAATCACTATCACTAAAATAAAAGAGATAAATTCTAATAGTTCTGAATAAAATTCTACTTGTTATTTTTGATAAAAATGGTTCAGCCTATATAGAAGCTTTGTCATCAAAATTACAAAGATTCAATACAGGAAAATAAATGCTAATAATGATTCATTAACCTAGGAATTGAAAATTACTTAATGGAGACAAATAAAGGCTAATAATGATCCATTAACCTAGAAATTGAAAACTACTTAATGATTTATTATAACTGAAATTATGGCATCCAAAAGTCAATCAGCTATACACCCTCTTGGTCTCCCAAAGACTGATAACTAAATTTCCAATTGGGCCCTTATTACAACTTGCAATAAAACCAAACTAAAGTCTATTAATTGATTAATCCAAAACACAATTTGGTCAACCAACAATACTTGTTGAAGAGCTTCCTTTGTTTCCATTGCTCTAGCCCTTATCATAGGTCATGTTCACATCAAAAGGTTTGAATGCACTAATGATGTTACTATCGCAGGTGGAAGATAGAAAAACTTGATTTAGACCTTTGGTCATTCGACAAGTATTTGGGCATAGAGAATTGGGCTAGCCTATGTTAAGTGGGAGGTGAACAAAATCCTAAGACATTACTAAGAATAATGGCAGAATGGGGGAACCAGCCACTTCGAAGGGTAACCAGTCATACCCACATGAGACTAGTGCCACAAGGACTAATAAAGGATGTGATGACAGGAACTTGGGTATTATGGGGTGTGCAAGTCCCACCACATCCAGTAATATGGGATGCTTGGTGTAGTATTTAAGGGCTTGGTTCTTCCCCATTAATAGCTAGCTTTTGAGTGTGAGTTCCCCCAGTGTTAGGGTGTTTATCTCAATTAGTATTGAAAGTCACTGAGAAGTCAAGCCCTTGGGGGTTGTACTAGAATAGGGACTTGAGTATTATATGGTGCTTAAGTCCCACATAGAGTACTATGGATGCTTGCCAAGCCTCTATTCCAACTCTCAAAGATCAGTTTTAAGTCGTTAGAGGAGGCACAACGGCCTTCAAGAAGTTGAAAACAGCCATGGAAAGTCTTCTTATTTTGGCTATGCCAAATTTGAGTTACCATTGGTGATAGAGACAAGCGGTTCACATGATATGAGATTGGTGCTATTCTTATTCAACAGGCTGATCAATGAATTTTAATTAGCCAAGCCTTATTAGAGAACAAATAAGGCTAAATCAGTTTATGAACGTGATCTAATGGCAGTAGTGTTTGCTCTACATATTCAGTCACCATTTTATAATCCAAACTGATCAAGAGTTCAAAATGTTGGACCAAGGAATCCTGGCAGGAGATTAATTAAAATGCTTAACTAAATTTCTTGGTCATGATTTTGAAATTTAATATAAGCCTTGATTGTACAACAAAGCAGTTGATGCTCTATCTTGTGTCATGAATTATTGTGATAATTTAATGATCATAAATTCAGACTTGATCGAATTAGCTGAAGTTCTTGAGGATGAACACTTGAGATTTGATTATACAAGAGGTAGTGCAGAATCTAGGTTCTCACAAGAGTGAGTCATACAAGGGAGAAGAGGAATAAGGGATGTATAGGAATTGATGGGGAGAATTCTGTTATGATAGATACTAACAAACACTCAAACGGGACACATGACTGCAAGGGAGAGGAATGGCGGGTGCTGGAATTAGTGACATCTCACCCACATGGAAGTGAATATGAGTGAGGAGATGAAGGGTTAGCAATCACTTGAGTGTTGTGAGGGTGGCTTGTGGCATGAGGAAGATAAGGTTTCTTTTCTCTACATTTCTTAGTAATACTTCAGCAGTGCAGTTCTCTTGTAATCAGGGATTCAAAGTGATAGATACAGTTTCTATCAATGAAATATCAATATTGATGTCATATTGGCCCCAGGGAAATAATAAAATGATTGCTCATTATTTATAGTATAGGATTTGGGGTTTGTTTGGACAAGTTTCCCCATGAGCACTTCTTGGAAAGAAGTATAAGAAGAAAGAAATTAAATGAGCTTCTCCATAAGTTACAATTAACTCATGCACAAATTAAAAATAAGAATTTAGAGAAGTTATATGAGTGAATTTTTATAAATTAACTTATGCATAAGCTAAATTTAGCTTATGGAAAAACTCATTTTATTTTTCTCTTCTAGAAGTTCTTATGGAGAAGTTTTTAGCCCTTGATTTTCTTGAGTACATACGAAATAGCCAATATAGTTAATTTTTTCTTTCTGAAAATCTTAGTCTTTCATATTCTACACACGACATTAAATTTTTAAATGAAAGTTTAAGCAATTGTTAATATAGTCTCGACATCTTTATATGTGTAACTCTACTACACAATCTTTCTCTCTATTGTGTGTGATGAGGTCTATCCTCTATAATATCTTATATATTCAGAACTTATGCAAGGATCTATTCTAGTGTTCTCTTTGCCTTTTGATTGATTACTAATGGAAGTGCTTGTGATAATATCTTATATATTCAGAACTTATGCTTATAGAGATAAATCCATTATTTCAATTCATCAATGCATTTTTCTTGGCATGTACTGACAGATTATTTATAATGATGATTCTGTGAAACAGATTAATATTGCAAGCTTGATTTGCTTGCTTGTTTTTGGCTTGAATTTGAAGTGGTTTTAATGGGGAATATACTGAATCTGAATTCCAAGACTAGATGGAACGACTCCTATGAGGTTTTCCAAGGTGAATCTTGCAAGAGACGGAGGTTGTCATCAAACTCTTGTCAGTATAATGCTAGACTGATTCCGTTCCTTCCTGATGAGATAACAATGCAGATTCTAGCTAGAGTTCCTCGGATCTATTATTTGCACCTGAAGTTAGTTTCCCGTGCTTGGAAAGCAGCTCTTGTGAGTTCTGAACTATTTACTGTGAGAAAGGGCCTTGGAACCATGGAGGAGTGGCTCTACATTTTAACAAAAGTCAAGGATGATAAGCTTTTATGGTATGCCTTGGACCCTCTTTCTAGAAGATGGCAAAGGTTGCCACCGATGCCCAAAGTTGGGTTTGAAGATGAAACAAAGAAAGGTTTGATTTCCCTTCCCCTTCGAATGTGGAGCATGATGGGTTCAAGTATCAGAATTGTTGATGTCATAATGAGCTGGCTGGGGAGGAGAGATGCCCTGGACTGGATGCCTTTTTGTGGTTGCTCCATCGGAGCTGTTGATGGTTGCATCTATGCATTAGGAGGATTTTCAAGAGCTTCAGCAATGAAATCTGTATGGCAATATGATCCCATTAGAAATTCCTGGGCTGAGGCTAGTCCAATGTCAGTTGGTAGAGCCTATTCCAAGACAGGTATATTAAATAATAAGCTCTATGTTGTTGGAGGGGTTACTAGGGGTCGTGGTGGACTAAGCCCTCTTCAATCAGCAGAAGTGTATGACCCTCGTACAGGCATGTGGTCCCAATTACCTAGCATGCCTTTTGCAAGAGCTCAAGTGCTGCCAACTGCCTTTTTGGCGGACTTACTCAAGCCTATTGCCACAGGAATGGCTTCATACAGGGGAAGGTTATTTGTTCCTCAGAGTTTGTATTGCTGGCCATTTTTTGTTGATGTTGGGGGTGAAGTTTATGATCCAAATATAAATACATGGCTTGAAATGCCAGTCGGCATGGGTGAAGGCTGGCCTGCAAGGCAAGCTGGAACAAAATTGAGTGTTACTGTCAATGATGATCTATATGCACTTGATCCTTCAAATTCTCTAGACAGTGCAAAGATCAAGGTATATGATTTTGAAGGTGATACTTGGAAAGTTGCAGCTGGAGATGTTCCTATTCATGATTTCACTGATTCAGAATCTCCTTATCTCTTGGCTGGTTTACTTGGAAAACTTCATATAATTACTAAAGATGCTAATCACAACATTAAAGTGTTGCAGGCTGACATGCAACATGAACATACCGAGTCAGCTTTCTCCCAATTAATAATGTCTTCACCTGATAACTCAACCACTGAAGATGCTGAATCTTCAGCACAAAGTCAGGCAGAATTTTGGAAGGTTCTTGCATCTAGGAGTGGTATATCTGCTGAACTAGTTAACTGTCAATCCCTTAAAATTTGATTTTTTTTTGGGTAGGTGTGGTTTATAGTCCTGTTGTGGTTAGGATCTTTGAGTATATCTCGTTGGTTGGTATGATTGCTTATAAGCCATCAAGTTGGAGAAAATATAGAAGTTGTAAATGATTTTCATTACCATAAGAATATTTGTAACCAAGAAAAAAAAAATAGAACTACACGGAGCAAAAACGTCATTCAAACAAACACTACAAATATTATGAAGTTTTTTTTTTATTTTTTTTTTACACTTTATGCCTGATTAAATCACAGGTTTGTAGCATTTGGTCACTTGATGAAACAAACAGAATTCATTACCACTCACCATTTTGGCCTGTAAGTAGGTAATTTTGTGTTAATCATTTTGCATTATTCAATTACAAAATAAGACATCTGTAGATCATATTAAAAAAAATGCTTTTTTACTGACTTAATAATATGTTATGAAATAAATCCAATTTCATTTGAACCGAACATATGATAAGACACAGAGATCATACAAATGTGTTTATTCCATTATGTTTTTCTTTGAATCATGTCATATATTTTAATTCTTTTTTTTTTAACCAGTAAATTTTAAGTTTATTATAACTTTTAAATTAGTTTTAAATTATCAATATTGCATTGATTTGACTGAAATTGAATTTTGATCTTTTAGCAAGGTCTCAACTTCAAGACTAGAGGTAAAGAAGTGATGGATCGGGAAAATTTAGTGGTTGTCAACCAAATTTTGTCAAGTAATTAGAAGTATTAACAAGGATTTGGTACGAATTATACCTGTAATGTCATTAAAAAAATTATAAAATAAACTAGTTTCTATCCTTAAAAAATGTATTTTTAAATTTATTTTTTTTATCATTTCTAATTATATTAAATTTTGTTTTCCAAGTTACTTCCTCATAACTTTATCTAAAATGTAGTGTGTATTGACCTCTTTTCCATTAATTTTGAAAAAACATGTAGTTAAAATATTACTCATGTAGATATTGCTATAAAAGCAATGTAGAACCATGGTTCAAGTACTATAGAGGAGAACGCAGATTGTATCTCACCCCTCAATAATAGTGGTGACAACAATAGTATTTGCACCAACCTGGTGGTAGTAAATACAGTAACCATTGACTTGGACATCAACTTCCAACTACATGTTTCATAAATCATGATTTATTCCACAATCCACAGTAAACAGTGCTGGTTACACGTAAAAAACACACTTCTATAAACCAGTAGTTCATTGAGAATATGTTCAAAATGTAGGAGTAACATTTATTCAACCTGGAGTGAAGTAGCAGTGGTGGTTAAAGATAGGAATATTTAGACACATGCTATTAAATTTATAATACAGAAATAATATCATTCAATCAATATTTATCTTATTATACAATTTTCAACTTCACTAATTAATATAATTTTTAAAATAAAATAATATTTATTAAATATAAATATATATATTTTTATAGAAAATAAATATATAAATATTATATATATTAAAAAAAATTATTTATATAATTATATGAAATAAATATAAATATATTTTTTAAATAACATAAAAATATATTTATATAATTATATTATTAATATATTTTCATAAATATAGTAAAAATAAATATATTTTATTATATTATTAATATATTTTTATAAAAATATAAATAAATATTTAAAAATTATATATATATATATATATATTAAATATATTTGTTTTTACTATATTTATAAAAATATATTAATAATATAATTATATAAATATATTTTTATGTTATTTAAAAAAATATATTTATATTTATTTCATATAATTATATAAATAAAAATTTTAAATATATATAATATTTATGTATTTAATTTTTATAAAAAATATATATTTATATTTAATTATTATATTTAATAAATATTATTTTATTTTAAAAATTATATTAATTAGTGAAGTTGAAAATTGTGTAATAAGATAAATGTTGATAGGATGATATTATTTTTATATTATAAATTTAATACCTTCCTATCCTATGCCTAGTGAAGAAAAACAAAAATCACCTTTTGTTACTACAAAGTGTCTCAGTCTCTTCCTTTTGTAAACGCTTCTTTCATGGTTTAAAGTTTCTCTCTGTCCAAAAATTATCTAGGCCCTGACAGTTCATCTGGGGGAATATTTGACGTTGAGTCTAATAATGGCCAATAAGCATGGTGGAGATTGGAGGAGTCAAAATTTTGTTGGATCATATCCTCTTTCTGCCACCATTTATCCCATTTTTCTGCCAAACCTTCACCCTCTAGCATTCTCACCACCTCAGACATCTTTGGTCTTTCCGAAGGGGAGCTTTGTGTGCATAGCAAGGCCACTTGGATTAACTCCTCTACTTCCTGCTCTTCATAATTTCCCTCCAAATCTGCATCCACCAGTGTCTCCAACCTCTTGTCTTTCAGAAGTACTTTCACCTGGGATCAAAATAATGTCATTTGCCAACAAAATCCATTAACCATTGATGTTAATTTCAGTGCATAGCTAATGCAACAATAACAAACTAAAAAGCTACCAAAATGAGCTTTTAGAATCTGGAACAGAAATAGGAATACATAGCAATTCTGTATTTTGTTTCAAGCAAAGGAAGTCTTACAATAAAACAAAACCAGAAGAGGTAACAAAGAGAGGTTTCAAAACTTCAACTACAAATATATAGCAAGAATAAACGAGAACTTCTCATTCTCTGCTGAAACAAAGAATATTTTGTGCAGAAATTTTCCTTCAACTATATTATTTCCTTCCATTAGTTCATCTCCAAATTCAAAATTCTAGAAAAAAACGCATGGCTTATAATTGAACAAGAAGTACTAGTAGCATATTAGCTTTTAAACATAATACCTACCCAATCAAGCAACATGACATCATCATCATTGGCAAGTCGTGCTAAATCAAAAGCCCTCTGTCCAGTTATTATTTCAAGAAGCATCACACCATATCCAAAAACATCAGTCTTCTCTGAAGACTTTCCAGTTGAGAGGTACTCTGGTGCTATATGGCCAATTGTACCCCGTACCGCAGTAGTAACATGAGTATCTTTGTAATCCATTAGCTTTGCTAAACCAAAATCTCCAACAACTGCTTCAAAATCCTCATCCAACAATATATTTGCAGCTTTGACATCACGATGAATAATCTTTGGGTCACAATGATCATGCAGATAAGCAAGCCCTTTGGCAGCTCCCAGAGCAATTCGCTTCCGTTTTGCCCATTCAAGAGGTGGCTGTGCTTCCGGACGATCTGCAGAATACATTTTGAAATTTACAGCGGAAATTTTAACAGCTTTTGTTCTATTTAGCGGAAGAGCTGATTTGGAGTCTCTTTTTAGACCACAATAAATGACGTGATCAAACCAAATTGGATGCATGTGTGAAAAAAGTTGGCACTAACTTAGTATCGAATTTAACCTACTGATATAACATGTCAAACATACATAATTTTTATTTTACAAAGAATAAATAAGAAATCTTGAAAGAAATTTGAAATGAAAAGGCTTGCATAGCTACCAGAAAAGGATACCTCGTAAGCATGAAGCTACACTTCCATTAGCCATGAAAGGATACACAAGCAAACGTTCAGTAGGTGTCATACAAAAACCGTCCAGGCGAAGCAAATTTCGATGCACAGCCATGCTGATCATTTCCACTTCAGTTTGAAACTGCATCTCCCCACCCTGGGTGCGTTCCTCTTTGAGTCTTTTTACTGCTACAAGATCTCCATTTGTTAACCGCCCTCTATAAACCTTGCCAAATCCACCTCTACCAAGAATGTTTTTGTTGTTAAAGTTATCCGTTGCAACTTGCAGTTCGCGTAGTGAAAACCTTTTAAGCTGACCAAGGTGAACTTCAGGGTCCTCCTCAGCTGCCAGTGATGGACACACAAAAATCAGCCATAGCTATCATATGAAGCTTTAATGAGTATGTAAACAATCTTTTTTGTTAATCAACAGCCAACCTGCAACATCAAAGAAAAAATCCCGTGGTTTCCTTCTTTTACAATAAACAAGTGCAACTACAGGGGCTGCAAACAATATTGCAGCAGCCACAGCAACTACTCCAGCAATGGCTCCAACAGAACGTTTATCATTACCTACATGGATTAACAGAATTAATTGGGAAACTATAACAATTCCAAAACCTCGCTTCCCATTGAATAGCATAGGAAAATGTTCAACATTATTATTAATCCCACTTTTCTTCTTTCTTGAATATACTCTGCAAAACTCCAGGTTTCTCCCTCTGCTGAGTCAGCATAAGATCATGAGCACATGCACCTTAAGAAACTGTATACTTAAGCATGCAGAGGGTATGCTTAAGGTATCTATACCATCAAAGATCACTGTTCAATAACACTAAGTATGTCTTTCTCAATAAACTTATGTAACCTATTAATTATCAAAAGGATGAAGGAAATATTTGAAGTTGGAATGGAATGTGTATGTATCACGTTAAAGAAACATAACTAAAATACAAACAAAATAATGGAAAGTGCATTTTAGTATCCCAGATAATGTAGAGGACATTTTAAAAGTTATATTTTAATACCAACCATAACAAATACCAACAAACCTGGAGGTCCTTGTGTTGGTGCGGCAGCTGGTGGAGGTACAATGCTTATATTTTTCAATAGGGGGTTACTCCTAAAACTGTAATGATAAATAAATAGGTTAATTAAAATTTGATATCTCATCCCTTTTTATTAGTATATATAAATATAGTAATAATTGTAATGTAATGTCCCACATAAAAATTATGGGATTCTAATTTGAGGGTTATATTGGACTCTTCATAATGGTTGTTGGCTAACAGTTGTAGTGTGGTTCTCCCAATGTGCTTATGGAAACAAACAAATTTATTTGTACCAATACAAACCTGATGGGAGTAAAAGCTTGAAAAGAACCATTGGTTGGGACATCTCCTCTTAAGTTGTTGTTCGATAAATCACTAGTTTCAACAATGACCATGTGTCAGGTTACACAAAATAACACAATCTAGTATAGCAATGTATCAAGACATAGGAGGAAAACTCACAGCACTTGCAGAGTATCAACTATGGTTAAACGCATAGGAATTTTTCCTGACAAGCTGTTATTATTGAGACGCCTGGTTCATGGAGCAGAGCCATTTAGTTTGTCAGATAATAAACTAATAACAGAAGAGTGACAAGACAAAACATCAAACAATCATTAAGTAGCAAGAGTAGTGAATGTGTGCTACAATAACTTGTTGGTAACTTGTATAAGCATCTATTTCATGTTATTAAGTTGAGTGATTCTTCTCGTGAGCAAGAAGATTTGTTGGAAATCATATACGCATAATTTGGGTGCACAATCTGCCACCATTTTCGGTAGGAAGAAACTGATTTGATAAGTTTTGCTGATTAAAGATATGAGATAAGAGATAGAGGAAAGTTTGTCATACAGGAATTTTAGATTTTCAAGGTTGGCCAATTCGTCTGGAATGTAACCAGTAATCTTGTTAGAGTAAAGATCCAAGCTCACCAAGTTTTTCAAACTTCCAAGCTCAATTGGGATTTTCCCAGTTATATTATTACTATAGAGTTCCCTGTCAATGAAAGAAAAAATATTCAGATTTGGGCAGCGAAAAAGATCCAGTGAATAACAAAAATTTGAATGACCCATTTGTATCAATAGAAGTTAATATGGTAAAAATTGGACTACACAGAATTTCAAGGTATCTGTGTTATGCAAAAGCAGAGGATAGAAGAATTGATCAGCTTATGAGTTTATGAAAAAAAACTCAAATAGTTTAGCTTCCTTTTACAGGCATCAAGAAAAAATTTGGACCATTAAAATAAATTATGGTTTAAATGAAAATTAAATCATAAACCTTAGTATCAACGGTTTCAACGAGTGGAAGAATTGAACCCTCACCCTCAGTCGAATTTGACTACTAACTCAATGCCAAATCAGGCCTCAACCAACTACAAGAAACATTGACATTTGGCATTCAAGACTAATTTAGTAAGTATATCTTCTGGATTATCGAACATATGTTTGCACTACAACTTTACCAACAACAACTGCATATCAAATGGATCTTTTACATCAATGTATTTGGTCTTGTGATAACGATTATTCTTAGTCAAGTGATAGGTGCTCTGACTACCGCAAAATACAACAAGAACATCTTGTGTTAGACCAAGTTGATTAACCAAATCTTGAAGCCAAATAGTATCCATTCACACCCTCTATTGCTGCAACATGTTCTACTTTAGTCATAGATAATACAGCAACTGATTGATGTGTAGCTTTCAAACTTATAGCACAGCTTCATAGACTAAAAATATCGCAAGAAAGAGATCTTTGATCAAGACCACCACCATAATCTGAATCATTACTAGCTCTATCTTTAGTCTCATACATCTTCTCTCCATGTAACATATGCTAAATTAGGTCTAGTGCACATGAATACATAAGACTGTCGACTACACTAGTATAAGGAATATGTTACATTCACTTCATCTCTTGCATCATTTGTGGGAAAGGTCTGAAGCAAACTTAAAATATGCAGAAAAAAGTGTATAAACATTTCAACTGTCAAGAACTTTTTTAATATATTACTTTCGTGATACGAATACTTTTTCCTGCTTGACTGCCCCTATGAATCTCCAAACCAAGAATTTTCTATGTTGCACCCCGTTCTTTCATTTCAAACTCATGGCTGAGTTGAGTTGCTAACTTCTTGATCAAAGACTTCTTAATCGATGTTATCAACATAAAGGGACGAGTATATAAAAGAACTATCAGGAAATTTCTGAATAATAGTTATCATATTGATTTTTAGAATAATCATGGCTAATAATATCATATCTATTTCTTAACTTACAGGTATTGCAAACTTGGGAGTTGACCAAGCTGTGGAACCAGTTGACCAGAAAGGTTTGCATTTCCAAGATCACTAACAAAAACAAAAGTGTTTTTCAGTATATGCACAAACTGTCACGAACCAAGAAATTTTAGGACCTATGATAAATTTTCACAAAACTACAAGTAAAAATAACATAGAAATCTTACACACGGATCACGTTATTTTCATTGTTGCAAGTAACATGAAACCACGTGCAAGGATTGACAAGGGTAGAATCCCAACTTTGAAGAACATTGTTAGGATCAGCCACACTGCTCTTCAATGCAGCCAGGGCTGCACCTGTCATAGAAGTAATATTCAAGTGCAATTAAACACAATTCATATATTAAAAAGATAGGAGTAAACAATTCAGAACAGGTGTTTCTAATGAAATTTTGTGAATTACAGGAAGTAAAACCATGAAATCCAAGTTCCTCAAGTACCTTTTACAACCTACAAACAGCCAAAGCTCGTATAGGGCACCAACACACTAGAAATATCTAATAGGCAGCTATAGTATTCTCGTCGTGTTTCAATTTCGTCCTCAACTTTTTTTCAATTTATTCCCCTAATTTTTGTTTTCACATTGCATACTAACTCCTCCAGTTTTATTACTCAATCAAACATATGAGCCAGAAACAATATAGTTGAAAGGTAAGAACAAGAACATTAGACAGTAAAATGAAGTAAAAAATCATCAAGTCAAGCACCTTCTTGGTTGCCAGAAACCTTGAGCACCAAGTCAAGCACCAAAAATGCCCAAAGAAGAAACAAACACCTGAAAGATGAAATCGCTAGCTTCATGTTGCCCCTCTTCTTCACTCATGCGCATGCACTTTAATATCCCTCATCCACAGCCCCTCTTAAGTACTAATTCATCTCCATTATACCCTTCAAGCATAAAAGCAAATTGACCAAAAGAAATAGCATTCAACTCAGAGTTATAACATCACTGAATTCTGGATTATTCTAACTTCTCCTTTTCCTATATCACTTCTTACAATGGAATATGGAGCTAGCTAGAATAGAATCTTATGTGGGATCATCAACTACAAATAAAAATGCTGCAAGTAGCAACAGTTTTTGGTAGATCAAGAGAGAGTGATTCTCCAGCCACAAGCCTTAAACGTATGGTAAGTTCGGCCATGGAGAGAAGACTGGAGAGGCAAGTCAATGAATGTTGCATTCTTTTGCTGGGAAATTTCTACTTGTTGTTATTCTTTTATCACTTGTTTTTAGTTTTTTATTTTTTATTTTTATGAAAACTGTGATGAGATAGTGAGTTTTCAGATGAAAATGATGTTGAAAGAGGAGAAAGACTTTGTAGCAGTTTGAAGTTTGAAGACAGAAGTAAGAAGAAAGGGTCAAAGACGCGCCCTTGGAGACTTACCACTCACTGTCCCCACCACATTGCCCTGTGCATACGAAGAAGTTTCTGCATAATTAATTACGACATCTTCTTCTTCTGTGTTTACTTATTTGTGGTCTCACACTTGAGTCAACGCAAGCTCTTGCCTCTGCATTTATCAACTAATTCAGACTTACTTTTAAAGTAATTTTAAATGTAATGCGATTATTATCATTATTATTACAATTTTTTTATAATATGATATCGATACAAATTATTTATTAAAAAATAATAATTAATATTATCGACAATTTGAAAAAAAAATTATCATGATATATTTTAAATCTAAAGTGTTATAATTATAAATATAATACTTTTATTATTTAAAAAAATTTTGTATAAGAATTTTTAATTAAATTGTTATTAATACTACTAATTACTTTTCATTCATTTATTGAATAATTTAGTTGAACATTGAGACAAGTATATTTGTTGTGTTATTAAAATTTGATAAGAGCTAAGATGCAAAGTAAATTATTCATATCAATTAAAACAAATTATTCACCTACTTAATTTATATTATACTTGATTTTGAATTTACAGATTTGTGTATTATCTTCACGTGAGATTTTTGAATATTATCTTATACATTAATTGTATATTTAAATAAGTCCTCATCTCTGATAAATCAATTATATTATTATCAAGAGATAAAACTTAACCAATAGACTCTTATCTCTTATATATTATTTAATTTCAATAACTTGATATAACCTAATATGATAGAATATATTGTATAGAAAATATTTAAAGATAAGGTCACAAAAATATCATGACTTCAAGAGTTTCTCTCTTCAAAGATCATCTAGGACCTGACAGTTCATCTGGTGGAATATTTGAAGTTGAGTCATAAGCAATGTAAACATTGAAGGGGTTGTAATTCTTTTGAATCATATCCTCCTTCATCCACCATTGATCCCACTTTTCTTCCAAACCTTCACCCTCTAGCATTCTCACCACCTCAGACATTTTTGGTCTATCCAAAGCTGAGCTTTGTGTGCATAGCAAGGCCAATTGGATTACCTCCTTTACTTCCTCCTCATCATAATTTCCCTGTAAATCTGCATCCACCAGTGTCTCCAACTTCCTCTCTTTCAAAAGTCCTTTCACCTAGGATAAAAAATAATGTCATTTGCCAATAAGAACCATTAATCATTGATGCTAACATCAGCAGATAGTTAATGCAACAACAATAAACTAAACAACAACCAACTCAACTTTGTATATTTATTATCAAAGGCTATAGATATGACAATAAAAAACAGAATAGGAAAAAAGAGGTTTCTAAACTTCAACTAGGAATTAATAACAACAATTAATAAACAACTAGTAATAACAACAATTATATGATTTAGTTTTCTATCTTCAACCTCATAATATTTAGAAAAATACATGTAGTTGCTGATTGGACTAACTCTAATAGCATATCTTTAGTAAACATGATACCTACCCATTCAAGCAACATGACCTCATCATTAACGGCAAGCCGTGCTAAATTAAAAGCCCTCTGTCCAGTTATTATCTCAAGAAGCATCACACCATATCCAAAAACATCAGTCTTCTCTGAAGACCTTCCAGTTGACAGATACTCTGGTGCTATATGGCCAAGTGTCCCACGTACGGCAGTAGTAACATGAGTATTTTTGTAATCCATAAGCTTTGCTAAACCAAAATCTCCTACAACTGCTTCATAGTCCTCATCTAATAACACATTAGCAGCTTTGATATCACGATGAATAATCTTTGGGATACAATGATCATGCAGATAAGCAAGTGCCTTAGCTGCTCCTAGAGCAATATGCTTCCGAGCTGGCCATTCAAGTGGTGGTTGTGATTCTGGTCGCTCTACAAAAATACAATCAATATACATAAAAACATTACAATTTGATAAAAAAAATAATGATGTTTAATTACAAGAAATTTTATTTGTTTTTATTCTATTTAGAAGAAGAGTTTATGTGTATTCTCTTCAACCACATCAAATGATGTGGTCAGACAAAATTGGATAATTCTGTGAAAAAAAGAAAAAGTCCCAACAAAGGATCAAATTTAAGCTACTCGTATATCCCCAACTTGTTGACTGAATGTGCTCCTGCCAACATGTCAGACAAAGTTGAAAGAAATTTGACATGAAAAGTAAGGCTTGCATAACTACTAGAAGAGGATATATAAGATAAAAGATTTTTACTCATAACAAGTTGAGGTAAATTAGTAACAAAAAAGTCATGCATTTCAGATTAATCATGACAATAGAGTAGCCTAATAAGAATACCTCGTAAACATGAATCTACACTTCCATTAACCATGAAAGGATACACAAGCAATCTTTCAGTAGTTGTCATACAAAAACCAATCAGGCGAAGCAAATTTCGATGCACAGCCATGCTGATCAGTTCCACTTCTGTTTGAAACTGCTTCTCCTCACTCTGGATGCGTTCTTGGTTAAGTCTTTTTACCGCTACAAGATCACCATTTGTTAAACGTCCTTTGTAAACCTTGCCAAAGCCACCTTTACCAAGAAGGTTTTTGTTATTAAAGCCATCTGTTGCAACTCGTAGTTCATGTAGTGAAAACCTTTTAAGCTGACCAAAGCTAACTACAGGATCCTCCTCGGCTGTCAGTGGAGAACATAAAAGTCAGTTATGATTATAGTAATTTTCATAAGTGTTTATACTCTCTTCTTCTGTGAATTAACCAACCTGCAACATCAAAAAAATAATCTGGCGGCTTCCTTCTTTGCCAGTAAATAAATGCAATTACTGGAGTTGCAAACAACAGGGCAGCACCCACAGCAACTCCTCCAGCAATGACTCCAACAGATCTAATTCTATTGCCTACAAGGATTAACAGAATTAAATGAGATATTATAATGAAATTTCAAAACTTTACTTTACAACCTTGACATTATTATTTACACCCTTTCTTGAATTTGAACATCAGTCAAATTCTGTTAAAATACCAAACAGAAAGCCAAAACTAGCACCCCAAATGGCTGAAAAATATAGTGTGGTATTTTCCAAACAAAAGGGCAATACAGTGGTCCAACCTCATAAAAAAAGTCAATCAGTCCAAATTGGAAACTCTTCTCTAACCCTCTCCTCTCATTCCCTCAATCTCTATCACACACGTCTGTTTCTTTTCTCCTAACATAATGCTAACAACAGGCCTCACTAAGTCCAAGTAACTCTTCCCCTGCCCCCTTTTTTTTTTCTAGGATATATGCCCCTCCACACTCTAATCTTGTTCCTTTCTTGACTCAAAGTAAGGTCGTAACACACCTTAAGAACTATATACACTTAAGCATGCTGAAGAATTTATGCTAAAGGTATATACATCGCAGAAGACCAATAAGAATCAAGTTGTCCTTTTCTATAAATTTAAAGCTTCTAAAATACATAACAAACATTTGGAAAAAAATCATGCATTTATCCATTACCAGTATCTCCATTTCTCTTTGCCTTTCGGAAGCAAAGGGCGAAGGAAATGTTAGTAGTACATGGAAAAAAGGGGAGTGGCTTCAGCTTGTAAAAGAAAAAAAAATAGTAAATACCAAAAAAATTGAAAACCTTTTAGATAGCATTAATTTGGAATTGTATAACAACATTTTCAAGCACTTAGTTGCAAGACAACAATTTGAAACCAAGTGGACTCTCAGATGAAGATAATTTAACAGATATATCTTCAGCATATGCTTTTAGGTTAGGTTTTAAATTCATTATTGTTTGGTTAGTGGGAGGAAAAATGACATCCCTTTCAATATAAAACCTTACGATTAGCTTCGTAAGTCTTCCTGCCTTAATTATTCAACTTTTTCATTTCTATTCGTGAGACTCTAACAATTACCAATAAAAAAAAATTTCAACAAACCTGAAGATTTTGGTTTCTGTGTAACAGGTGGAGAAGTTGGAGTGGTTTGCTTCAAGAAAGTATTATTGATAAAACTGTAAAAATGGATTAAAGGGGTTAGTAAAATTTTGATATCCCATCCCTTGTTAATAGTAGTAATGCGTCCAACATCAGAAATATGTGAATCAGATGTAAGGTTTATACTGTCACTCAAACTATAATATGACTATTGGCTGAATGTTGTTATTTGGTTCTCCAAATGAGCTTACCATAATAAAAATTCTTATTTGTACGAACCTCATGGGAGTAAAAATTGAAAACGAACCATTGGCTGGGAAAGTCCCTGTTAAGTTGTTGTTCGATAAATCACTAGATTCCATAATGATCATGGTGTCAGGCTATACACAAAATAACACAATACTAGCATAACAACATGTATTGAAACATATAAACATAGGAGTTAAACTTACAGCACTTGTAGTGTATTAATAGTGGTCAAACCCATAGGAATCTTTCCTGACAAGCTGTTATTGTTGAGACGCCTAGTTCAAGGAGCAGAGCCATTTAGTTTTCCAGATAATAATCTATTGACAACAAACAATCATTAAGTAGCAAGTGCAGTGGGTGTATGCGATAATAAATTACAAGATGTGTTAGAAATACAATAGGCATATTTTGGGTTATAATGTGCCACCATTTTATGTGGGAAAACAAAACTTCTGAATGCTAAACAGGAAGAAACAAAATTGAAACTTAATTAACAAGTTTTGTTGATTAAAGAGATGAGAAAAGGAAAGCATGTCATACAAGAACTGTAGTTTTTTAAGGTTGGATAATTCATCTGGAATTGGACCAATAATGTTGTTCGAGTAAAGATCCAAACTCAGCAAGTTTGTCAACTTTCCAAGCTCAACTGGGATTTTCCCTGTTATGTTATTGCTATACAGTTCCCTGTCATTGAAAAAGGAAAATATTTACATATTGATAGAGAAAAAATGTCCAATAAATAACTTCAAATTGTATTACACATATGCTAAATTAGGTGTAGTCACCCCATAGCATACATAAGGTTATCAACGTATAAGCTTCATCTTTTCCTTCTTTTATGGACAAAGGTCTAAAGATAACTTAAAATGTGCAGCAAATGAAAAAGTAGTTTACAATTAATTATATTAATCATTTCATCTATCAATCACTTTTTCAATATATTTCTTTTGTTTTTTGTCATATGATCCTTAATAGTCATACATACCAAAAATTTTCTTAGCTACACTCAGTTCTTTCATCTCAAACTCATTACTGAGTTGAGTTCTTAACTTCTTGATCAAGGACTTACCATAAAGTAACAAATATATAAAGAACCATCAGGCATTTCTCTGAATAATACATTATGTACTTTTAGAATAATAACTTACAAATATTCCAAATTTGGGAGCTGACCAAGCTGTGGAACAAGTTGACCCGAAAGGTTTTCATTTCCCAGATCCCTAACCAAAAAAAATTTTCACTATAGGCATAAATTTTCACAAATTTGCAAGTAAAAATACCAGATATCTTACACACGGGTCACGCTACTTTCACCGTTGCAAGAAATATGAAACCATGTGCAAGGATTTGTAATAGAAGGATCCCAACTATGAAGAGCATCATTAGGATCTATCATATTGCTCTTCAGTGCATATAGGGCATCAACTGTCATAGAAGTAACATTTAAGTGCAATTAAAAATCTACTGAATACATCAATTTGATAGGAGTAAAAAAATCAAATAGGTGGCAAACATTCATGTTGCTTTTAATGAAATTGTGTGAAATACAGAAAGTAACAACATGAAGCTCAGGTTCCTCAAGAACTCCCCAAGCATAACATCCAAACTTTTTCAGTTTACAACCTACATACAACCCAAGCTAGTCTATACACCACAGATAATTTAAAAAGGAAAAAGTTAGTACTTTTGTCCTCTAAATTTAAAATTGGTTTCAATTTTATCCTCTAACTTGAGTTCAACTTAACCTCCTAATTTATGCTTTTATATTTCTTACTGTGCTAGTTTTCACTGTCAACTCACCACAGCCTCACCAAACACTAGGATTTTGGTATAGAACCCTACCAGATCATCTTGCCCCATTTGATTCTCCACATATAGACCGTAAAAGCACAACAAAATTTTAGAGTGAAGGTTGCATGTTAATGGGTCGTGAAGAAGAACAATCCAATTCATTCTCATTTATAGCTTGTGAAATCACTCTTTTTTTCTTATATTGGTCACTAACCTACACATACGGAACTTCTCAACCAATTTCAATAATCATTAAAAGCCTAGTACTAACTCCTTGTAAAGTTTTATGTCTCATTCAAACATATGAGTCAAAACAACAAAACTGAAAAGTAAACAATTATAAAAGAACAGAAACAGGAAAATAAAAATACAAGCAAATCAATTGAAGGACAAAATAATCACCTTCTACATTGCCAGAAACCTTGAGCACCAAGTCAAGCACAGAAAATGTACAAAAAAGAAGAAACAAACACATGAAATATGGAAGCACTCGCCCCCTGTTGCTCATCCTCTTCAATCATGCACATGAACATGAACATGAATAGTCCTCTGCAAGTTCACAACTTAGAAACACTAATAATGAGCGTACGATTGTCCCCACCACCATTTTGTGATCATACATACACCAAGTCAGCCCCAAGTCTTGCTTTGAATTTTATCAACTACTTTAGCTTTTGCTTTTCATTGGCTTAATAAAAACCTCGTTTATGTTGTTTTATGTTATCTTATTTCTCCTTGTGGGTCACTTTTGGGGATTTCTGTCACTACCATCAGACAAATAATTTCACAAATTGCTTACTTTATAAACATTAGAAAGAAGAGAATTATTAAAAAAATCTCTCCCCTTACTTTTTTCTGTATTATCTCTACACTAATATGACCGAATAACCTTTTTTACAAAAACTTATAAAATATAATAAAAGTATTATTTATCTAAAGTTAATTTATATGTAAAATATATAAGCAAATTAAAAAAAAATCAATATATTTTAATAGAGGTTTATTCCTCTCACAGCTTCTCATTTTTTATGCTTTCATTCCAAATATTGCGTGTGATTTGGAGAATTGTGAACCACGATGCATGTTAAGATCACCCACAATTATTTGATTGCTTTTAGGGTACGTTTGATAAAGAGAAGAGATGATTGTAGTTTGATAGAGATGAAAGGAAAATGAGATAAAAATGGGAGGTTAAATAGGGATATTAGAATTATATGACCACGTTTATTCGTACCATACTCTCAGTAAGATAATATATATTATTTTTGTCTCTTTTATAACAATTAAAGAATAATTACAAAAAGAATATATATATATATAATCATAAATTTTGATGAAACCTACCTTACACATCAATTCCTTTATCTCGCTCTCAATTATTTGATGAATTAGGCCATATAGCATTAACACCCCGTAACTTTCTCTTTAACATATATTTTACTTTGCAATGTCAACACAGGTCCAAAATGTTGCAGAACTATCCTTCCAGATTTACTCTCCACACTCCACACTTTTCTTCTCACACTCTATAATTATATTTGATGGACAAAAATAATTTTTCAAAACCATTGATGCAGTCCAAAGAGTGTTGTTGAAAATCATTTAAGAATGTTATCCATTCTTTTTCATACGTGTAATAAAATATTAAACTTTAAAAAAAAATTATTTAGCTGCACTAGAGCTGGTAATAGTCCAAAAGCAATCATTTAAAGTAACTCCTTTCACTAAAAACCAAGAAGCAATTAATGATGGAAGAAGGAAGAGGACTGGAATTTAAGTCAACAAGTAGGGTTCAATGACAACTGTCACTCACTCACCATTTTCACAAACACATTATTCAATTTATAAAGTAAAATTTAACAATATTTATAAATAAAGTTTTTATGCTGTATTTTATTATTATATTACTATATATAAAAATAAATAAAAAATTGAATTTTATAATATTTATTTGAGTATTAATTCTTGATTTATATATTCAATTTATTATATAAGAAAAAATCATCATATTGCTCGCAATTTATTAAATAAAAAAATTGGTAAACATGATCACTATAATAATACACATTTATGATTAATGATAATCTTTTGTAAAATTGAACTTTTCAACAATTAAAATCATACTTATCAATAAATATATCACTTAGTGGTGTATGGCCTAGAATTTATTATTTCTTTAATTATGAGGATTAACAATTTAACGGAATAATTGGTATGGTATAAAAACCAAACAACATATTTTAATTATATTAAACACAAGTAAAATAAAGTATAAGAAAATAAAATAAAAGAATGAGACATGACATCAAGTAAAAAATATACTTATTTGATTGAATGAAAAGTGACATAAAAAATAAAAAAATTATTTAATGATAAAATTAATTTATATTGATTATTTTATAAACAAAATAATTTTCTAAATTAATGTTTTCAAATTACTATCTATTTTTTAATAATATATACGTTGATATATAAATGAATCATTTTATCATTAAATCATATTTTTTTCTAAAATTATTTAAATTTAAATTAATAAAATAATATCACATTATATTAAATTATTCATTAATTTTTATATTTATGATATTTTATCAAATAGTAGTTAAAATTTTAATATATATATATATATATATATATATATATATATATATATTATAATAGAAAGTAACATTAACAAGAGAAATATTTTTTTCACTAATTTTCTTATAATATTTACTTTTTACCTCTTGCAAACAAATAATTAAAAATTAAAAAGACAATAAAATATGAGTTATTAAAATTTAAAAAAATGACAAATAAATTAAAGTTTAGAAACGAAATTTAAGTTGACTCTAAAATGGAAATTAATCCACTAACTCTGACCGTCTTCAGGGTCAAACTTCTAATTATAAAACGTGTTAACCACACTTAATTCAACAATTACATTGAAATCCAAATTAAAATGGGACAGACTGTTAAGAAAGAAACAAGAGGATAAAACAAAAGAGTGTCATGTGTGTTAGATTTTGAAATTTGTCCATACATACTAATCGAGTTGAGATAATGTTATTCTTCATTTCTTATATTTTGTTATATAATTTAATATTTAATATGTTTTCTATTTACAAAAAATAAAATATGTGTTCCTGCTAAAATTTAATTTGATTTTATATTAAAATATTATTTAAATTAAATATAAAATTTAAATGTGTTTTAATTTTGTTCTATCCATATTTTAGAAAAATCATAATAAAACCAATTAGATTAATTTATATAATTTTTATTTTATATAATTTTCAAGTATATTATAATAAAAATTAACTAAATAAAAAGTATTATAAAATAATTAATTGTAATATTTATAATTTTAATTTGTTTTTATATTTTTTTATATTTAAATTTAATAATAATAATAATAATAATATTTTATTATAAAAATTAATTTATTTATTATTATTTTACCTTTTAATATAATGATGTTACTTTTTAATATATTTAAGATTAAAATATATTTTTCATCTCTAAGTTATAATTATGACTCCATATTTTAAAATAAAAAATATTTAATCTCCCATTATTTTAAAAAAAATCCACGTACAAATTGTACATATATTATGTAATCATTTTATTTTATTAATCATGTAGATAAAAATAAATAAATTGAGTGAAAACTTAATTAATATAATCAACATGAAATTATATAAAAAAATTATATTTTTAAGATAAAATAATTTAATATAAATTATTAAATAATAACAGTGTGTAACGAATGAATGAGTTTTCATTTATTTAAAAGTATTTGAAAAATAATAAATTTAATAGTATTTTTTTATAAAAGAAAATTCAATTTTTCATTTCTATTTTTATTTTTATTTTTTACAAGATTTATCCTATATCAGCACAGCACTTTCATTTCTAATTTGCACCCACGAGACAAAAATTCATTAAATAACAAAATAAAAACATAGGAATCAAACAAAAACCTGTGCAAATAAATAATTAAGAATTTTAATCCTCTGGAAGACAATATCTATTATGGAAGAATTATAAGTTCCTTATAATGCTATTGAAAATATAATTTGTTAGATATACCTAGATTAACTCTTAATTTTTATTTTTTTTATAAACATATGCTTCATCAATATTGATGAATAATAATTTTAAGGATGTCTAAGAGTAAAAGTGACTAAAATTAGGAGAAGAAATGATTTGGTAGGATGAAGTTTGATAATTTACCTATGTTAAAATTTTTATGAATTTATGGAAAACTAATATCTTCCTAAAATTTTAACTATTTTGTTTTTTTTTTCACCATTTTTTTTTCTTTTTCTAGATTTAAGCACATTTTAATGTTTCAGGTATAAAGTAAATAATTTTCATTTTATCATAAGTGGAAATAAAGTAAGTCTATCTTTAACATTCTTTTACAGTACTTTGCCTGTAAATTGGGTTGTCGCATGTAAGATTTTTTTGGAAGAAAAGTGAATTTTGACTAGTATGATCAATTTATTGATTAGAGTTTTTGATGAGTAGGATTAAGTTTTTGATAAAATTTAGGTATTTGAAACTTTGAGGACTTGAAATTGGGGAGAAGAAAGGAAAGATAAAAGACACTGTTTGATTTAATTAGTATCCCAAGTTAAAAGATCTGAATGTAGAAAAGTAACATGATCTAATATATTGAAATTATAGAGGTTTACGATCTATATGAAACATGATTTTGTTTTAATCTCATCATTTGAATTTTTATGAATTTTACTTTGATTCGTTGAAATCTAAGTTGATAGTTAGTTTCTATAATTTGGAAGTGCTCGTGTATTATATTGTTGCACTAGATTTATATTGAATTGAGCTTCTTTGGAAGAGTGTTTGGATTCATATGGATTAAAACGGTAAAAATAGAGATTTTGGTGAGTATTAAAGGTTTTAAATTATCATATATTATAATTATAATTTGCTGACACTTAGTAATTTATCTCATGAATTTGGGGTAGTGTTAAGAGTTTAACTTTGTGTAAAATTCTATCACCAAAGTTTAATTTCACTTAGTGAATGTTATGGAAAAAGTGAACATCAAACATTTCCACAAAGTTCTCTTAGTCATTTAAAATTCATTTGGAAAATTTTAAATTAGCTTAGCATTTTCATATTTAACTCAACAATTTTTATAAGAAAAAAAAGAAAAAACATTTAAAAAAGTGTCTCTTTGTTGTTTATGTATTGAAAATGTTAAATTTAATAGATGATGCTTTTAATGAGTTATGTGGTTGTAATATGTATGCTTGAACATGATAATGTAGAAATTGTCACTAGTGCAGAATATGGCTTTTACGTCACCCAATTGTCGTCGCATGCACGTATATTCGACGTAAATAAAACGCGGTGGCAATTTTGTAAATACGGGACAAAAAATTTACGTCGCACACCCCAATATGAGACGTAAAAAGTCATCTTTTACGTCGCACCTGGGAGGCGCGACGTAAAAGATGGCCTTTACGTCGCGTACGGGGGCGCGACGTAAAAGCTAAGGCTTTTTACGTCGCGTCCCCCGTACGCGACGTAAAAGGCCATCTTTACGTCGCGCCTCCCAGTGCGGCGTAAGATGACTTTTACGTCGCTTACTACACTGCGCGACGTAAAAAGTCTATTTTATTTCCCTCCCGGCCCACTTCCTCGTCTCGCGCAACCGGGGTTTTTTAGAACGACGACGAGAACGACGACAACAGCCTACCTCTGCACACCATTTGCGAGCGGTTTACGAGTGAAAAACATCTACATTGTCGTGTCATTTGACGAACTTCATCTTTCTCCCCGATTGGATTCGAGTTTGAAATCAGTTTTCGTCTACACTCGAGGTTAGTGTTCATTGTCATTGCTATATGTTTACATTGAATCCGTGATTGTTTTTGGGGATCTCAATCACGTTATAGTATGAATGTCTCCACTTGGATTGTTATTGGAATGCGGTTATTTGTTTATTTGTTTGAGTGCATTCGGTTTACACACTCCATTGTTGTTGGAACGTGCTTTGTTGTTTGTATATTAATTTTTTTTACATATAATTTTTAAATCTTTAGGAGTGACGAAACTTTATAACATAATATGAATCGAAGTTGGATGAATGCACGTCGTATTAGTGAAGAGTACGAAAAGGGAGTTGAGGAATTTCTGAAATTTGCTAGTGAAAATGGAAAAGCTATGAAAGGGACATATTATTGTCCATGTGTTCGTTGTTTGAATCAAATTCGTCATAAACTTGAGGATATACGTGATCACTTGTTTGTTTATGGTATTATTAAGAGTTATACAATATGGACATGGCATGGAGAAATATTAGACATCCCAACTGTGTCAACTACGGACAATTTTGATGAAGGGATGGATGATAATCTAGAGGATATGATACGTGATATTGGTGAAGAACATTTTATGAAAGCACATCTATATGATTCTTTGAAATCTGATTTTGCGCAACAATTGTACATAGGATGTAGTTTTACAAGATTATCGAGCAACTTTAAAATTGTTTACTTTAAAAGCAAGAAATGGATGGACTGATAAAAGTTTCACCGAATTATTGGAGTTGTTGAAGGAGATGCTTCCTGAAGATAATACATTACCTATTCGTAACTATGAGGCAAAGAAGATATTATGTCCAATGGGTTTAGAGTACAAGAAAATACATGCATGTCCTAATGATTGTATATTGTACAGAAATGATTTTGCTAAATTAAAGATGTGTCCAGACATGTGGTTTGTCGAGGTTCAAAACCAAAGTTGAGGAAAGTAGTGGTGAGGAAGAACTAGATGGTCCCCCTGCTAAGGTGTTATGGTATTTGCCAATTATACCTAGGTTTAAAAGATTATTTGCCATAAAAGAAGATGCAAGAAACTTGACATGGCATGCAAATGGTAGAAAATGTGACAATCTTCTTCGACATCCAGTGATTCTCCACAATGGAAAAGGATTGATGAAACCTTTCCAGAATTTGGTGCAGAGCCAAGAAACTTGAGAATTGGATTAGCTACGAGATGGGATGAATCCTTATGGAAATTTAAGTAGTAAACATAGTTCATGGCCAGTTATGTTGATCATTTACAATTTGCCTCCTTGGTTATGCATGAAGAGAAAATATATGATGTTATCTATGATGATTTCAGGACCTCGACAACCAGGAAATGACATAGATGTATATCTTAGTCCTTTAATTGATGATTTGAAGATGTTGTGGGAAACAGGAGTGGATGTATTTGATTCATATCACGAAGTGAATTTCGAGGTTGCGTGCAATGTTATTTTGTACTATAAATGATTTTCCAGCATATGGTAATTTGAGCGGTTATAGTGTGAAAGGTCATTTAGCGTGTCCTATATGTCAAGAAGACACAAGTTATATCCAATTGAAACATGGACAAAAAACTGCGTACAATAGGCATAGAAAGTTTCTAGTTGCTAACCATCCATATCGTAAAATGAAGAAAGCATTTAATGGATGTCGGGAGAATGCGGTTGCATCGAGTACCACGCAATGGTGAACAAGTATATGAGCAAGTGAAAAATATTAATATTGTGTTTGGAAAGACCCAAAAGAAATCCAATGAGAAAAACATTTGGAAGAAACGATCTGTATTCTTCAATCTTCCTTATTGGTGTAAGTTGGAAGTTAGACACTTGTATAGATGTGATGCATGTTGAAAAAAATGTTTGTGATAGTGTAATTGGGACATTGCTTAACATAAAAGGAAAGACAAAAGATGGAATAAAAGCAAGACAAGATTTGGCGGACATGGGTATACGTTCGAATTACATCCACAATCAATTGGAAAACGCACTTACTTACCTCCAGGCTTGTCATACTCTATCAAAGAAAGAAAAGAGAAGCTTTTGTGAGTGTTTACGTGAGGTCAAAGTGCCACAAGGATACTCCTCAAATGTTAAGAGTCTTGTGTCTATGCAAGAGTTGAAATTAGTTGGTTTAAAGTCTCATGATTGTCATGTGTTGATGCAACAACTTTTACCGGTGGCTATTCGAAACATCTTACCAACTTCTGTTAGAATTGCTATTACTCGGTTATGTTTGTTTTTCAACGCCATTTGTAAAAAGGTAATTGATCCAAAAAAGTTAGATGAATTAGAAAATGAAGCAATTGTAATAGTGTGCCGAGTTAGAAATGTATTTTCCCCCTTCATTTTTTGATATCATGGTGCATTTGATAGTCCATTTGGTAAGGGAAATTCGATTATGTGGTCCAATTTTTCTTAGATGGATGTATCCTGTTGAGAGATACATGAAGATCTTAAAAGGATATGTGAAGAATCGAGTACAGGCCAGAAGCTTCTATTGTGGAAAGGTACATTGCAGAAGAAGCCATTGAGTTTTGTCAAGGATATATGTCAAAATCGGAACCAATAGGTATTCCTAAGATGAGACATGATGGAAGATGTGAAGGTAAGGGTACTCGAAATTTGAAGATTAAAAATGTTAGTCGGAAAGAAGTTGACCAAGCACATTTATACATATTGAACAACAACGATGAAGTAATCCCTTACATATCACAACACATAAGCTGAAATAAAGGCAACACATCCACGAATGAATGAAAAATGGGTATTGAATGAACATAACAAAAGTTTCCTTTCTTGGTTTAAAAAAGGGTATATGTTGAGATTAATGCTTCAGAAACACTTTTGAGACTTGCTCGTGGGCCTAATAGTGATGTCATTACATTTGGTGGGTATGACATTAATAACTATTGTTTCTACTCAAAAATAGAAGATGATAAAGGTAGAGTACAAAATAGTGGGGTCACAATTCAAAGCTGAATCTATGCATTTTTCTAGTTCTAAAGACAAAAATCCTATCACGAGCTTCTATGAGTTATTTTGGGGTCATACAAGAGATATGGGAAATTGATTATGTTACTTTTAGGGTGCCTGTCTTCAAGTGTAAATGGGTTGAAGGGAATACGGGTGTGCGAACAGATGACCTAGGATTTACTTTGGTTGATTTGAGTAAAGTTGGGTATAAGGATGAACCTTTTATTTTGGCATATCAAGCGAGACAAATATTTTATGTCAAGGATCCATGTAATGAGAGATGGTCAATTGTCCTAGAAGGAAGAAGCATGCACGGAATTCATGAAGATGAGTCTCTAGATATACATGAAACACCTTCATTTTCAAGTAGACCATTTGATGACATAGTTGACAATGAAGTTGATGACATACATGCAATTCGAAGTGATCATGATGAAGGGATATGGGAAAACATACCAACATAATAGGTGTTTATCTTCACATTTTCTAGTTCTTTTTATTCAAACTTATAAAGTATGTTGACTTCATATTGTTTTGTTTTTCAGGATATGTCGGATTCCACAGTTTGATGCTTGGAAGTGGTAGTGGCGGTGGCGAGGAGCGGAAGTGGTGATAAAGGTAGATCTGTCACTCGGTTAAAGGGGTTGACGACAAGGAGGGTAGCTAGAGAGAAAACTCAAGTTGAAGTTGATCCACGTTACGGTAAGGCATCCGGCCCAAATGCTTGCTAAGTTTAAGAGCTATTTGGGACTACTAGCTCGACACCATGTTCCGATTACTACTCCATCTTGGGATGATGTTGAGGAAACCGAGAAGAACCTCATGTGGCGGGATGTTCAGGTATTCCTATATTTGTTGAATACTTTATATATCATTATTAATTGAATTTAACATTTATTGGTCATTTCACGACAAAATTTTGATGTTCCTAACACTGAGGTGATGAGGAAGAAGATTTTATCCTCCATTGCCATTAGATGGAGGGACTTTAAGACTTTCTTGACACGGGAGTATGTATTTGGAAAGTTTCGAGATGAATCTCCCTGTCTAAAGTATCAAATTAGTGAGGAGGATTGGTTACGGTTTTGTGCCGGCCGAATGGACCCCTCTTGGCGGGATAAAAGACAAGCTGCCCAACAACGTCGAGAGGTTGAATGATGCACCTCATGTATTGTCACGAGGAGGGTATGCATTATTGGAGCAACGTCTCATGAAATCCGAGAGAAGAGTCGGCGGGAGTTGATTCTACCGACCTTGCATCTCCACCCCTCGCTATCGGATGTGGAAGGCAGCCGGACAAAATGCGATGGACAAATGACTTACGAGTACTGCACGAATCATTGCTCGAGAAAATCGTAAGTTATAATGTCAATTTGAATTGATTTTAATTTGAAAGTTAGTGTATGACTTAATTATTGTTAATGTGTTGTAGGATGATTTAGTTGAGCGAGACCGACCAAGGATCATTTATTCCTCATGGTCGACAAGATATATTGGCGGCGGCCATAGGAAAACCAGATTACTCGGGACGTGTGCGTGGTCTCTGGTGGAACACAGGGCCTTCGTGATTACTTTGGTCCAACATCACGAAGGACCACTGCTGACTCTTGCGGCCGGGAGGCCTTGCATAAAATGGAGATGCAGTTTGAAGAAAAGTTAAATCAAATAAGGCAATCCTTGCGGCAAGAGTTTGATGAGAAAATTGAATCTCTCGCCCGCTCTCGGCAACGAGACTCAAGGAACACCTCAAACAATTGAACATGATATTGTTCGAGTCGGCACTAAAGGGAGTTGTGCTTGCTACTACTGTTGATCCTTCAGGAGAATATACTCGAGTCGATGCATCACACCGGTGTGAGTTATATGTTGAAGATGACCCCGCGTCTAGTGGGCTGTTGGTCGAGTTTTTGAGGGTGGCTTAACCATCCATGGTGTCCCTCTACAGACCAGGCTGGACACGAGTAGTAGTTGATGAAGTTAATGATGCTAATGCTCCGAGTGCCTTTTCCTAATGAAGAGATTCAATTAGTGGGGCGAGGCAAGCGGGACATTCTTGGCTTGGCCAAGACGTTTGGTTATGCCACTATCGGCACGAGACCAAGGTAATATATATATATATATATACATATTGTCTATTTACTTCTTTTCTAGTATTATAATTATATAAATGTTTAATTAATTGTTATCATTTGTTTAGGAGGACTTGCGTCGTGCTAAGCATAAAAAGCAACCTATTATTGATGAGGATCTGACGGAATGTGATGATGATCCCATCTCTATGTTGTTAGCCGTATTACCACGGTTGAGGAAGAGACAGTGTCGAGATACAATGGGATGTTAGAGTGTTTGGAATTGACAATTCCGGTGTTCCATTGTACATTTCCTTGCCCGATGCTTTAGAAATTGCTTGGGGAAATTGCATGTTAAACATTTCCATCATACAATTGTGGGCAATGTAAGTCATTTTCATTTATGTTTCTAAGATTATAATAATTATATTCAACTTATAATTAATTGTTTTAGGTACCTTGACAATTTGAGTGTGGAACAAGAAAAATCCGAAGTATACGGATTTATTGAGCCTCAATCCATCCAAAAATCCGGAAATACAAAGGTTGGAATCCAACAATATATGCAAACATGGATGAGTGACTCAAGAAGACATATATATTTGGCTCCATACATTGAAGGGTTAGTATTTTAATTTGTATTTTAATTTATATTTTTGTAACTAATTTTTATGTCATACAATGTAGGTCCCATTGGCGAGTTAATTGTAATCATACCCAGGGATTACACTTGTGGTATGGTTTTGTTCATTACATCGGAAACCGAGTCAAGAAATGAAAAGCTTATTACAAGGGTAACTTTATCTTTTATTCATTAATTATGTTTTTAAATTGTGAATACATATTGAATAATATATGACTTTTTTCACTTAGAATCGTGTACTGGAACTAATGTTCTAAGTGGAAAACCTAGAACAAAGACATTGCGAGTTCATTTATCCTAAGGTTAGAAACTTATTTATATAAGTGAATACCATAATTATTGTTTATATTTCAATTTTGAAAATAATATTATGTTTTTTTCATCATTTCGGTGTAATAAGCAAAGCTGACTCGTTTGAATGTGGTTACTATGTAATGTATTGGATGAGAGCCATAGTTTGTGCGGGTTTAATTGATTCTTGGACGGAGGTAATTACTTTTAACATTAGTTAAGTTTATTTAACTTTATTCATGTTGCATGCTTACAAGAGTCAAATTCATGTTTCAGGTATTTCAAGATCCATCTCCATTACCAGAATGCGAGATTACAGAAATTAGAGAACAATGGGCAAAATTTTTTGTTCTACAATTCTAGTACATTATTTTTTATGTTCTTGTTCATATTATATTGTGTGTATTATGTAGTTTAGTTTAGTTTGTATAGGTAGCTTAGTTTGTATAGGTAGCTTAGTTTGTATAGGTAGCTTAGTTTGTAATAGATTTTTTAGTTTGTATGTTTGTATTATTTTGTTTTATTATGTAGTTTGAATTATATAATATTATATTTTTAATTTACTAGCAAAAGAAAACTGCTTCTGGACTTGTCTGGTTGTAATTTTTGCAGGTTTTAGTTGTAAAAGCAGAGTAAATAAACCCAATTTTAAAAAAAAACGGTAAATTTACGTCGCATATTGGTATATACGACGTAAATTTACGTCGCATATACCAATATGCGACGTAAATTACGTCGCATATACCATATGCGACGTAAATTTACGTCGCATATGGTATATGCGGCGTAAATTTACGTCGCATATTGGTATATGCGACGTAAATTTACGTCGTATATCTTGTATGCGACGTAAATTTACGTCGCATATGGTATATGCGACGTAAATTTACGTCGTATATACTGTATGCGACGTAAATTTACGTCGTATATACTGTATGCGACGTAAATTTTCTGTTTTTTTTTTTTAAATTGAAAAGGTTTTTACGTCTGTTTATTGTATATGCCACGCAAAATTACGTCGTATCTTCATAACTGACGTAAATCTACGTCGGGTAAAAGGGTCCGACGTAAATTTACGTCTCCCGCTTTTACGTCGGACTTAAATACGACGTAAAAAGCCCTAAATACCTGACGTAAAAGCCCCTTTTTGCACTAGTGTGTGCTTATGAAAAGAAGAATAATATGTTATATGATAGTGAGTATCAATGACATACTCCTATACAAGTATAGTGTAAAGTGTGTGAACATTAAAGTAAGGATTCAACATAGATATCTTAACTCTACTAATTGTTAAGAATAATGACAAAGATCAAGAGGAGATGATAAATTAATATTTTAAAATCTTCTTTGTAAACCTGAGCACATTACCAAATCTCCAAGAACAAAATTAAATCTTTCAAGAATTAATCGAAGAGTATCACAAAAAACAAGACACAGTTCAAGAAGCTAAAGAAAAGAGAGACAAAACAAAAAAAATTATATTTGTTCACTTAACCACTGGGTTATATCCAGTTTCCAGCACAACTAATTGAGTTCTACTAAACCAAAACATTCATATTACATATAAGATCAGTAATAAAACATATCTACCCCAAGAGAGTATTGAACACACAAGAACAATTCTTGATACAACCAACAACAACCCATATCAGGCCATTAACAATCAATACCCAACTCCGGGTACCACCAATACAACTGAAAGAAGAAATACAAAGGATAGAATTCACTTGAAAGATTACATAAAAAATAGCCTAAGTGCAATAATGTAAACTTAATTAAATCTCTTCCAAGAAAGTGTAGAATGACTCAAGAAGTATTACAAAGTGCAAGATTATCTCTCAAAGATCACTCAAAAGATTGACGAAATCATATATTTGAAATAAGAAAACGAAACTACTTATATGGAAGTTCATAAAAAAGTGCATTTAATTGTTTATGTTCACTCAATCGTCCACTTAATTGATTATTTCGTGGTTTTAATCGATTAAAAAAGTGAAAATCATTCTTATGAAAAACAAAATACATTATTTTTTAATTGATAACAAACTATTTTAATCGATTAAACACATAATCACCAAAATTTTCTCTAAGTATAGTAAGATGTTTTAACTGGTCAAAACAGGATTAATCAATTAAAGCAAAGGGAAAATAAAATCTAGAAGTTTCAGTCAAGTTTTTAACTATTGACAATACTAAATAATCAATTAAAACATACTTAGCAAAAATTTCAAAATACTCCAAAAATATTTTAATTGATGACAACGTATATTAATCGATTAAACCAGCGAACCCAATTTAAAAAAAAACATAATCAAGAACATTTTAACTAATGAAAATGTAACTTAATCAATTAAATTTGCAAAACATAAAGATAATCAAGTTTCTAAGTAAAATTAATTGATTATTTAAAAATAATTAAAAATATTGTCTAAGAATACTTTAAACGATTAACACTTATTTTAACAAATTAAAACAATTTTTACCAAAATCAAATAAAGTGAGACATTCACTCTAACTTAGAACAAGATTATCATGATAATGAATTATCATGATATTGTTTAAGAATTAGAAACATCCTTCTTGTCTTGAATTTATCAAATCTAACATATTATTCTTCGTTAATCACGTAGATCATATAGATAAAAGATCAAATGATAAGAGTTGAAGAATGCTTTTATGACTTAACATACAATGTGAAAAAAATTGCGGCTAATAAGTTATAAGAATTTATCATGTCACATAAGATACTATACATCATCTTATGTACTATTGTATTAAACACTTGACGAAGTCGAAGTGTGAGAGATATATACTTTTGAGTTTGAATTTAATGTCTAGTCTTCTTGAAATTGCCAAATATCTATATTGGTTCAGTTGTGAGCTTGTTAGGCATGGTAATGGGGCGGGTTTTGCCTCCTTGATCCCTACCCCCAAATTTTTTAATCATCCCCATTCCCGATTTCCATTGAGGTTAGAAATTAAGTTTTTATCCTCGTCCCCATTGGATTTCAGGTTTCTACACCCCGCTCAGTCTCCAATCTACATTATTTTAAAAAAATATTTATATTTATAGTAAATTAATTTTACTATTTTTATGTATTTTTTATACATAAATAAATATTTATAATTTTACAGTTTGTAATTATTATTAATTAAATATATATTTTAATTTATTATATTTATATTAAAATATGTATGTAAAAGAAATATTTACTCATTTTTTTATAGAATACTTATAACATTGTTATTATTATTATTATTATTATTATTATTATTATTATTATTATTATTATTATTATTATTATTATTATTATTATTATACTATATTCAAACATTTGATTACATATATAAGTTAATTCTATTTTAAGTTGTCATTTAAAAATATGAAATATATAGTTTATAAGGAAATATGTAATAAGTTAATTCTTATTTAATTAGTTCAAATTAATAAAAATTTAAATTATCAATTATTTTTAATCCTTTAAAATACAATTATTTTATTAAGATAAAATTCGATATATGACAAATAAGAATAATAAGATCCAAAAAATATGACATAATAAAACCTAATAAATATAAATTATAAATAAAATAATATTAGTTACTACTAAAATTTATGTAAAATATTTAGAAAAAGATAAAGAAGAAAAAAAATTAACTTTGTGTTCATCAAATTGGTTGAAAAGATTGAAAAAAAAAGATAAATTAATTGGAGAGATTAAGAAAATGTGAAAAACTGAAAGGTAAGAGAAAATGAATAATATAATGAACTAATTGATATAAAAGATTAAAAAAGATAAAATAATTAAAAAGTGGGTAGAAGAAAAGTAAAAGGTGAAATATAAAAGAAGTGACCTTATATGTAATAAAAAAAAGGAAATACTTTTAAAATATTAATATTTTAAGATTTAAATTTAAATATGAAGTCGGGGTGGCGACGGGGATGGGACCAAGGTAGGGATTGCATTACTCATCCCGCCCCGACTATTTAAAGCAGGAAAAATTCAAACTCACATCGACTTTCGGTCAACTTGGTTTTTCTTCTTCAAACTCGAGACGAGAAGAGATCGGTTCTAACGAGTACAAGTTTAATTGTCATTCATAATTTGGTATGATAAGATTAATTACTATTTTAGATTAATAAATTATAACAATAAAACAAAATAACTCTTTTCATGAGATTAAATAGATATATTCTCTTCTAATTTATATATTAAATTATTATATCTTTTAATTTTATTCATATCATTTAAATTTTAAATTTTTTTTTATTTAAATTTTTTTTAATTAATCATTTTGGTATAAATATATTAATAATTTTTTAATTTTTAATCAGATCAAAATTGGTGTATTAATTGTTAACCTAAGGTAGCATCATATTATGCTAAAATCATGACTTGTTTTAAAATATAAGTTAGATTAGATTTCAATTTTTTTTACTTGATTTATGAGGACAAAGAGGTTAGATCCAATTATTAAGATAATAATATATGAATGATGTTGGTAAAACAAATATAATTATTATGATTAAAATTGAATTGTTAATCTACGGATTATTATATGTTGTTTAAATATAATGATGATATATTTATGACAGAGTAAATTATATATGCAGATAATGGATCAAGGAAAAAAAATTGAAATTTATTTAAAAAAGTTTTATATATAATTAAATTACTAAAATTTCATTTTCATTATTTTCATATACTTATTAATTATCTTATTATTATTATTTTTCCTCTGTCACATTGAGAAAACTTGATGTTCTTTTTAATATATATATATATATATATATATATATATATATATATATATATATATATATATATATATATATATAGATAGGTTGATATCTCTTTGTCACATTTTTTAAGTGCCGTTAGATTCGCATATGTATATGATTGAAAGAAAAATTGTACTTTTGGAAAATGCCAAAAGAAAACAAAAAAAGGACCAATTAATATATTATGTACCTTTACATTAGTTGTCCATGTCTCCACCAATAATAATATCAAATATTTATTAACATTACCATGGTTTAAACTCTTAATTATAAAAACAAAAAATAAATATTAAATAAAAATTTAAAATCTTCAATTAAATAGAAGAGTTATTAGATTGGATCCTACAAAATAATGATACTTAATTATTGACTTTTTAGAGTGGATGATTGGCTGTGTCAAGAAAGACAACCTTAAATTCTTTAGAGTAGTGATATGTTAGCAACCAAAAATCATTCAACTCTTCAAACAACTCACTTTTATTAATATAATAATCTATAGATTGATTTAATAAAAATAAAATAAAACTATTATTATAATATTAAAACAAAGTTGTTTAGAGGAATTGTATGGATTTGGGTCGTCAAAGTATCATTTTCCAATTCTTTATTTTATGAAAACCTAAAGCCTCACAGGTTGGAATATGTGACCCCTTATAAACTGCAGAAAATCACAAGATTCATTTTCCCTAATCGCAGTTGGGTCACATTGAGAGAACCTGTTCCCACACAATATATGTGCCAATATTAGTGTTCTTCCAAGACCCACTTTCTCTGTTCTCAATTGTCAATGCTATGGCCCCAAAAACCTAAGCTAGCAGCCATACTTCCTCACTTGAATTACCCTCTCAAGCAACTGCACACTGTTGCACCATTCCAATTTTCCATAGAAAACACAAATTATCATCATCATCATGTGACTTTATTATTTTTTTCCTTACATGGTTCTTCTTTTCAAGGTTAAATAACTGGCACTTTATTTATAATTTAATAAAAAACAAATATGAAATGCAGACATAATCTGTCAATGATATGAATAAGTATATATTACTACCGCCCTAGAATAGGAGTCAATACAAATCAATAAATATAGAGTTCTTTTTTCCATTGAAAAACTCTGACAAAATTCTTTTAACTTTTTATCTAAACATACTCTGAAATAATAACTTACTATCATCTACATCCTGAACAACTAGTATAATTTAACCAATCATTTTGATTTCAAACTCTCAAGTACTTAGTTACATTGAATATTGAAAAGGAAAAATATATTGTTTATAATAATTTTATATAATTCAGATCCATAAATGAAACATCTACTGCAGTATAGTACAAAAAGAGTATGATCACTTTAATATTAAATTTTCTGAACTTTCATCCTTAACTTTTACAAAAAGTCATTTACTCTAATCCCTTTTATGCTTGGTTTTACTAATATTAAGCTGAGGGGTACAGTACAGAGATTCGGTGGGATTTCCCATGTTATATGTAGGGTGCAAGTTGAGCTTCCAAACAAAGAACACCCTTAACTCTGAAACATAGAAAAGGTTTTTCAGTGTTTTTCACGGACTGGTTTAAGCTCCATGTCTAGCTGAGGAGATTCCTTCGGTCATTGCTTTTGTCTATCTGCCAAAAAGCAACCTCATTCAATAGGCCACTCCTTCTTCCACATCACGGGTCACTAAAATACAACAACATTTTATAATAACATGCATGCATGATACATGTATATGATATACAAATAATATATCTGACCACATTCATTCATAACAACATAGACTGTTAAAGTTAGACACCCTCTTCCTCTACGGCCATAACAATGGCCTCTGCTGGAAACAAAGTCTATGTTCTGCTGTGTTTCTTTGTGGCAACATTGTTGTTGAGTTGTGGTGGTGTTTGGGGGCAGACATCTGCCATCTTTGCCTGTGATGTTGGGAAGAACCCTGTGTTAGGGGGGTATGGGTTCTGTGACAAGTCTTTGCGGGTGGAAGAGAGGGTGGCAGACCTTGTGGGGAGGTTGACATTGCAAGAGAAAGTGGGGAACTTGGTGAATGATGCAGTGGATGTGAGTAGGCTTGGGATTCCCAAGTATGAATGGTGGTCAGAAGCACTACATGGAGTGTCCAATGTTGGTCCAGGGACACGCTTCTCCAATGTAATCCCTGGTGCAACCAGTTTTCCAATGCCTATTCTCACCGCAGCTTCTTTCAACACTTCCTTGTTTGAAACCATTGGAAGGGTGAGGCTTCTCTTGCTACTTTTCTCTTTTAGCTTTCCCTTCTTCACTGCTTGGAGAAGGCTGTTAATCTGAGGTTTGAGTCAGTAGTTCTTTCATTCTTTCTCGAAATGTTCGGTTGGAATTTTATATTACAGGTTTGATTGACGATTCTAACAAAGGCGAACGTGGTTGACTTTGTTTGAATCTGTTGCCACTGCATGCACAATGCAGCTTCAAGCACCTAATTAACACAACCTTCTTTTGTCCTTATCTCTATTTTCTGATTACATCTTATCACATACCATGTTTACTTTTTCCTCTCATTTATCTTTATTCACTAGGTGTCAAATAACATTTTCAATGTCCAATTATATGTTTTGTGTTATTCTCCTATTTAAATTTTGAATTGTGATTAATAAGGGCATTGTTGATTAATGCTTTTGCCTGGAAATAATTGGGTATGGTTCTTGGCGGGAGTTTGCAGAATTCTGAGTTTCTTGCTAATGATTTGAAACGAAATTATATAGAAATAATACTTTATTTTAATTGATTACGGTTGGAAAAATTTAAAAATGAAACGCGCTTTCAATTCTCACATGGTGCATTTAAATTGAACTAAAATGTAGAGTTCATGTCATTTGAAAATATCAAGCACTGTAGTACCAAAAAAAAAGCTTCTCAAATATGAAGTAAATGGTGTTCATGGCTATTTGATTGCAGGTGGTTTCAACGGAAGCCAGAGCAATGCATAATGTGGGGTTGGCTGGTTTGACATATTGGTCACCAAACATTAACATATTCAGAGATCCAAGGTGGGGAAGAGGCCTGGAAACACCAGGGGAAGACCCTGTGCTCACTAGTAAATATGCAGCAGGGTATGTCAAAGGTCTTCAACAAACTGATGGTGGGGATCCCAACAGGCTCAAGGTTGCTGCTTGTTGCAAACACTATACTGCCTATGATGTTGATAACTGGAAAGGAATTCAGCGTTACACCTTCAATGCTGTGGTAATAATAATCCACCATTATTCTAAAACTCATGTAGGAGTTCTTAAGGATAGATTGGATGAGAATTCATGGAATCATTTTAATGCTTTTCTATGTTTTGCTTGTTGATTTTGTTAGGTGACAAAGCAAGATATGGAGGACACATTCCAACCACCATTCAAGAGCTGTGTGATTGATGGTAATGTGGCTAGTGTCATGTGTTCCTACAACAAGGTTAATGGAAAGCCAACTTGTGCGGACCCTGACCTCCTTAAGGGTGTGATCCGGGGGGAATGGAAACTAAATGGGTACCTTTCATTCTTTCTAAATCTTAGTATCTTACCCTCTCTCTCCCATTTTATTTTTCACTTCTCAAATATTTCTAGTCTTAAATTATTTGTCACTTTTCAGTATTATCAAAGTATTGATTAAATTTTCCACTAGTACCCTGAAGAGATAAATGTACCAGTAGATGTATCATTGTAACTGTACAGTGCAATTAATAAAGATATTTTAGTTGGATAATTTTATTTTATCATGGAAATAGTATAATCATTTGTTTTCTTCTGATGTTTATTTACGATCATTGTTTGTTGTATTTACAATAATATGAATATATGACCTATGCAGATATATAGTTTCTGACTGTGACTCGGTGGAAGTGCTTTACAAAGATCAGCATTACACCAGAACACCTGAAGAAGCAGCAGCCAAATCCATTGTGGCAGGTAAAAAGGCTTCATAATTACATATCATAGATCCACTTGCCACTATTGAATTATCATTAATTCTAATATCGTTACCGGAAAATGACTTGGATTTGAGATTCATTGAATTTTATTTACTATGGTTATTTAAGTTTTTCATGTTATTGTTTTTTTTTAATATTTTACATCATCTTTGTTCTATACAAATTTTGATTTGGCAGGGTTGGACTTGAACTGTGGAAGATTTCTTGGTCAATATACAGAAGGTGCTGTGAAGCAAGGGCTTATAGATGAAGCATCCATTAACAATGCTGTCTCCAACAACTTCGCCACGTTGATGCGTCTAGGATTCTTTGATGGTGATCCAAGCAAGCAACCTTATGGAAATCTTGGTCCAAAAGATGTCTGCACTCCAGCAAACCAGGAACTTGCCCGAGAAGCTGCTAGGCAAGGAATTGTGTTGCTTAAAAACAGTCCAGGATCATTGCCTCTCAATGCCAAAGCCATTAAATCATTGGCAGTTATTGGACCCAACGCTAATGCTACAAGGGTCATGATTGGAAACTATGAAGGTATCAAAATTTCTAGATCTTATCATTTGTTTATGCAATATGCATACCACTGAGCCATAAGCATATAAACTTGGGAAACAGGCCAAATTTACTCATTTATCAAGTATTTCTCAGTGGAAGCACCATACTAATCCACAAGTACATTCTCAATTTGCCGTACTTGTTAGCCCAAGTTGAAAAGATTGTGATTCTCTTAAAGTAAAATACCTTGACTCGCTTAATAACTGTAGGCAAAACGGATCACATTGTTTGATGTCATAAGTTCAAGACTTGTTATCTCTTCCAGCTTAACATCACAGTTAACAAGTACATAAATTTTTGCAGGCATCCCATGCAAGTATATATCACCCTTGCAAGGCCTAACAGCCTTAGTTCCTACAAGCTACGCTGCTGGCTGTCTTGATGTGCGCTGCCCCAATCCAGTACTAGATGATGCCAAAAAGATTGCAGCCTCTGCAGATGCCACAGTGATTGTAGTTGGTGCAAGCCTAGCAATAGAGGCAGAAAGTCTAGACAGAGTCAACATTCTTCTTCCAGGACAGCAGCAACTTCTAGTTACTGAAGTGGCAAATGCATCCAAGGGACCTGTTATTCTTGTCATAATGTCTGGAGGAGGCATGGATGTGTCCTTTGCAAAAACTAACGATAAAATCAAAAGCATTTTGTGGGTTGGCTACCCCGGAGAAGCTGGTGGAGCTGCCATAGCTGATGTGATCTTTGGGTTTCACAATCCAAGTAAGTCACTTATGAATAAATAAATACTTATAAAAACAAGATTCTACAAAAGTTAAGTACGTAAGTTTATATCAAGTTTATCCAAAGAGAGTCGTAATGTTTCGGTCCTACATTCTCTTCTCAGCACACAATATTCACTCCAACGATGACACAAGTTTGACACTCATGGATGATTGTTTGATCAGGTGGTAGGTTACCTATGACATGGTATCCACAATCATATGTAGACAAAGTGCCAATGACCAACATGAACATGAGGCCAGATCCTGCCACAGGTTACCCTGGTAGAACATACAGATTCTATAAAGGGGAAACTGTTTTCTCATTTGGAGATGGATTAAGCTACTCCAATATCGTGCATAAGTTAATTAAAGCCCATCAGGTGGTGTCTGTTCCCCTAGCTGAGGATCATGTGTGCCGTTCCTCAGAATGCAAGTCACTCGATGTCGATGGTGAATATTGTCAAAACATGGCCATTGATATCCACCTTAGGGTCAAGAACAAGGGGAATCTAAGCAGTGGTCACACGGTGTTTTTGTTCTCTACTCCTCCGGCAGTGCACAATGCACCACAGAAACACTTGCTGGGTTTTGAGAAAGTTCACTTGATAGGAAAATCAGAAGCACTGGTTATGTTCAAAGTAGATGTTTGTAAAGATTTGAGTATAGTTGATGAACTTGGCAACAGAAAGCTTGTCTTAGGACCGCATCTGCTTCATGTGGGGAACTTGAAGCATCCTTTGAGTGTGATGATTTGAAACAAGCCTTCAAATCTTCAGTGCTCAGTTTTTTCTTTATTCCTCTGGTTTCCTTTTGAGAGAAAAAAAGAGATCAGAAATAAGTTTGAGGTAATCGTAACAAGTTCTCCTATTTCTTCTTGTTCAAATATAAAAATTTGAAATCAAAATCATGTTTCAAAAGCACTTATCAGTATTACAATATCTTTTAAACTATTTAAGTTTTAGACTTTCTCGTTTACACCATCTTTCTGAAGATCTTCTTCAATCACTACGCACAAGCATGCATTCCATTTCTTGATGTTCGAATAAATCACATAAAATGAGCCTCTCTTCCACACTTTGTCAGCCTTATGGATCTATCACCTTGATTCCACTGTTCTGGATCTAGAAGGAGATTTACCTTCTTCCAAAGCTTGACTCCTAATCATTATTCCAGTGACATCCAAGATATATTACTGTTATACAAGAAAAACCTCAATACCAACAAAATATTTTAGCACTCCAAGATTTTCATATGAAAACATGCATTCAAAATATATCTTGAAAGCTTTGATGGCAGCACTATGGTTCTCCAAATCACAAGATCGTCCATTTAAACAAACACGCAAAGATGCACGCTTTTGCGTTGTATAGTATAGAGTGAATGGGGGATTGTAAAAATCCACGATGTTTGAAGCATTATCCAATTTGACAAACCAACGTTAGGGAGCTTTTCAACATATGCAATAACTACCAAAGTTTACATACTTGAAGCTTGAAATCTTGATCATAAGAAGTTTCATATAATAATATTCTCATTCAAGAAGCACTACGTACCTGAAGGTATTATGTACATCAAATACCTCCTTAATTTCTAGTATTTGTTTCAATAAATACTGTACTCAAAACCACTATTTTCACTATTATGTACATTGGTTTTTTTTTTTTTTTCAATATCGTAAGAATTAAAATAATATATAAGATTGACTAAAAGTTAAAAAGAAGAAGATATAGATGATAGTTTTTATTATTCTTATCATTGACAAAATCAGGAATTGGAAGTAATGGATCAGTATATAAAAATTAATTATCATATAAAAATAAATATATTATATAAATATTTAAGTAGGTTCAACATTATTAATTAAATTTAAATTTAAAAAATTAAAGTTTATTTTTTTATCTATTTTTTATTTTCTCTTCAAAAATGAATTTATAATTTTCTTTTAGACATCTTTAAAACTTAAGTAAAAACTAATTTGAATAAGGTCTGAAAACAAGAGACAAACAATCGAAACAAATCTAGTTCTTAGATGAGCTAGAACATGAGTAACAGCTGTTAACATGATTTCATAACAAGTTAATGCGTTTGAATATCTTAATATAATAAAAGTAAAACGTGATTTTATAATAAGTTAATGAGTCCGAATATCCTAATATAATAAAAATAAAAAAGAAACAATAAGAAAAATTAGAAAAAAAGAATAAACAGAAAAACTTATTAGATATCAAAGTCAAATGTTTTTTTTATATATATTTTAATATCAAAATAGAATATCATAAATCATTAAAATAACTAATTAATTAATAATAACTAAAAAAATATCAATATTTTATATTTGTATATTATACTACACAGGCTAAGTTGTTATAAAAATAAAGAAAAACAATAAAGAAAATAAAATTATTTACTATCTTATTACTTAGAAAATTATTGTAGGGTATCTTTTTTTTTAACTTCTTGTCTTATATTTTTTATGTGAATAAAAAAAATTAAAAAATAAAAATTTACAAATTTTATGTTAATAAAGATGAAACTATAGAAAAAGAAATTTTTTTGAAAACTAGAAAAAAAAACTTATAAATTTTATGATGTAAGGTGAAACAATGAAAGAGAAGAATATGAAAATGAAGAAGGGTAAAGAAGAATATGTGAAAAGATATAGAAAAAAATTTGAAGTGCGGAAGTGAATAAGTAAGAAAAAAATATATAATGATAAAAAAGAAAAAAAATATATAACTAAAATAAATTGTACAAGAGAGCAAATATAATATTTATTATAAATAAAAGTTAAAAAATAATATTTATATTTATAAAATCATTTTTATTTACTTTTAAAAATTACATATATATAAATTGGTGGTGGGGGCATCTAAATGTTATCTGGGTGGTGGGGGCATATAATTGGGTTTGGACAAAGGAGTTTTGATAATATGCTATTTGGATAAAAAAAATTAGAAGAAGTTAAAATTATAAAAATTTAAGAGAATAATTAAATTGTTTGAAATTACATAATTTTAAATATTAAATAAAAAATTAAAAATTAAAAAACTAAAATTTTTTATATTTCCTCTTTTAAATATATGGATTTTCTCTTATTATTTTTCTCTTCAATTTGATTTTGATGAACGATATTATTTTTTTAACTAATATTAATAAGATTTTCTTTCATATTGAAGTTAATCATAGTTATTTTTTATAGTCATTACTAGGTTATTTTATCAAGACTATTTTTTTATGTAAATTAATATTTTTTAAATTGATTTTGAGAGATGTTATTTATTTTATTATGGGATTATTAATTTCTTCATGTAGGTTATAATTATTTCTTGGTCTATGTTAATTTTTATTTTCTTAATCAATGTGGAGAGGGCAATTTAACCTATATCAGTCTTCTTCTTCTTTTTTAAGTCTTTGTAGTTATTTTTTATTGATACTTTTTTTTTAATCAATGTTAATTTTTGTCCAAAGTTGCTAAAGATGATTTTTTTTTCTAATGTCAATGAAAACTTTAGAACAATATTGACTAGAATTTTTTTAGTCAATATTAGGTTAAAAGAATTCATATAACATCAATCTAAAAGTTGGCAGAAAAATACCTAATCAAAGGCTTTAATAATATGCTGAAATATTTTATTTTGGCCAGATAATAACCTTATCCAATGTCAACTTAAACCCATCCCTAACTAATATTTTTTAACTATTAAACATTTTTAAACATATTAGTATAAACATTTTAAGAGAAGATTCCTCAAAATCTAATCTAGAGATAACCTTACCTTGTAGGAAGGTTTCCTGTTATATTGGACCTAACAACCATTCATCCAAACTTGAAGACAATTAGAAAAGCCAGATAAGGAAAAGTCGAGCACTGACGAATGCTAGAACAATAAGATGTTAAATTCTACATAGGTATTACTTTCACTTCGACTTCATCTTTAACATTTTTTTTTTAATCTAAATAGAGAGTATACTTACTAAATAATGATGCAGATATATAGAAAATCAAATGTGATCACTGTAGACAAGACATTTTTTTATCTTCACATATAGTTTTTCTTTAGAAAGTTTTGGTCTTCTCTTAACCTTTTTCTTTGTATGTCATGATCTTTGCTTAGAATCTTTATTTGTACGCACTTGATTTTCGTTCATGATTCTATTTATGTAAAGTCTATATCTTTGCTTTTGATTCTTGTTAAAATGGAAACACAATCCAATACATGACATATCATATATTTTCTTATATATATTATTGTAGTTGTTGGGTAAAATGTTTGTTTCATATATAATCACTTTCTTGATTTTAAATCATATTCGTAAGGTATTCTAATTTTAATCAGGATATAATCTTTTTATATTTTTATGTCATATATTGAAATTTACGTATAATATTCTAATGCAATTTTATATTTAATTTATAAAGATTTCTTTTAAACATCAACATGTTGAATGTTGAACTTTTTAAAGATAGTTTTGAATCAATTTTAAGAAAATTATTTGAGTGTCCTTAATTTTTTATTTTCTTTTTAATTACCTAACCTTTATTTTGCACCATTAAGAATGAGTAGGACAATTTTTCATCAATTGGTCCCTACTTCGTCTAATGATAATAAGTTGCTAACTACGTATTAGGTGATCAATGATTTGATTAGGTGTTCTGTTAATCTTTGATTTTATTAGATAATTTGATGGTGAACAGTCCTTCAATTATCGATGTAATTAGTCAACTTTGGTTTCTTCGAATGATTTGATGGTGAGAAGTTGCTTGCATATAGTATCAACTTGATTGAAGATATAATATTCCATGTGCATGTGTATCTTTAGATGGTTGAAATCATATCATCAACTATAATTGAACTTCATTAAACTAATGACACATGCCATTAGTTAAGTTTTGTTAGGTATCAGGTGTGAAGAAATGTTCACTTGCGGAAATACGACATATAATAATAAGAGAAACAAATTCAGAAATTAATATGGTGTGGTACTTTTTGCCTACATTCATTAACACACTCCATATCAAAATTGTAAACTCTTCTCATATAATTTTTGCACAGAAAAATTACAAATCCTCTCATACAATTTTTACAATTGCAAACCCTCTCTTGACACACTCAAGTCCCTAATACACCCAAAGACTAGTATTGTTATGGTGAGTAAACTCAAATTATCACCCCTTATTTATAGTAATAGTCTACCACTTCTCTTCTTCAAACTACTCGATGTGGGACTTTGGAGGATACCCACACACTTTGGGCACAACAAGTTTTGACATCATTAGGTAGTATGGTATCATACGGTTTAGTGTGATTGTGCTTCTTTAGATGTCCTAGATGAGTCTACCCTTACCATATGACTTGGTGTTGAAATCTTGTGGGGATCTGGATGATCTGGATTAGTTAGTTTGATGACTTCAAACGACATACTTAACTAGTATGGTCTAGTGACCGATGATATGTTGCCTTCTAGCCAATCTAATGAACATCAAATAATGTGTTGTCCACTAGATGGTCTTATGAGAATTAATTAATGTGAACTCCACCATTAACTAACTTGTCCATTACTTGATCTATTTGGACCATTAATTTATATATTATAATATGTTATTGTTTATGTTTTATGTAAATTAAATTTTTATTTTCAAGATATAGAAGGTTAACTTATGTTATTGAAAACGTTTCAAAACACTTAGACTTTATTCAATAGTTTGTACAATAAAACATATGGATTGAAAAATATTTTAATTATCATTAATACTCCAATTTCTATCAAATTTATTAAGTTCCATTATGACTATAAAAATTATTTTGACATACCATTTTTATTCCATTAAACTTGTCTCTTTGAGCAATGGTCTCAAGTATTCTTTCAAAAAGTTATAGATTATAAATAAAAAAATTATTGAATAATATAAAATATCTTAAATATAAGTATAATAGTTTAAATGATAAATATTAGCAAAAATATATTTTTCATATAATAATTATGATAAATATTTGTGTTTAGTTCAATTATTTTTTTTTAAGAATTTCATACATTATTGATTATTTTATTAAATTTTTAATTATCACAACTCAAAAGTTGTTAGTTTGATGTGGATCATTTAAGTGTTGTATATGTTCATCATTTAAGTGGTGTATATGTTCATATGTGTAAATTTAAATCAAACAATATTCATGAAATATATTGTCCAAAATTCACTAAGAGGAATTTTGTAATGCTGACAACTCTTATTATTCTCACCTTCTTAGGAGATAAGGAGGTTATGGTCCCTCAAAATTTTATAATTTACATTAGTATTTATGATTTTTATCCCCCATCAAGATCCACCACTTATTATAAATTTATGCAATTAATTATGATCTTCCATAAAATTGAACTTTTATGTAATTAAAATCACAAACATCAATATACATAATTATGTTTATCTTCATAGGAGTAATTGATATTGTATGAAAATCAAACAAAATATTATAATTATATAAAACTCAAATATTTGTTATAGTCATTTACCCTAAATATAATAGTTTTAAGGTTCAATCAACCACCATAGAAAAATATGGTTTACACTAGTGGAAAAATATGATTTTATGACGACTTTTTATGACGGTTGTAATATATCCAGTCATAGTATATAGAGTGGTGGCATTTTTGTAATAATATTATAAACTTTTTATGTCGGTTGTTATATAGCCAGACATGGTATGTGAGCAAATTCACTTTTTTATGTCGGTTAAATTTTAACCGACATAGAAAGTACTTTCTATGTCGGTTAAATTTCAGCCCAGACGTAAAAAGTTAACTTCTATGTCGGTTAAATTTCAACAGACATAAAATGTTCACTTTCTATGTCGGTTAAATTTCAACAGGCATAAAAGTTCACTTTCTATATCGGTTAAATTTTAGCCAGGCATAGAAATTACTTTCTATGTCGGTTCAAATTTAGCCGAGCATAAAAGGTGTATATTAAATCAAAAAAATTAAATATATAAATATATCAAAATATATAAATATATTTGTATTTATATATTTTGTATATAAATATAATTTATTTGTAAGTTATTTATCGGAAAATCATAGTAGAACTTAGTGGTTGGAGTATTAGTCTTTAACTCTAAGATGCTCGGGTTCAATCTTGTTAATGACAAACTTCTAATAGATAATAAAATAATATAATATAAAGGAAATGTAATTATAAATAAACAAAAATCATAGTAGTTTAGTGGTTGGTCTAATTCTGAATTACAGATGTCATTGGGTTAGAATCCTGCCAATATAAATTTTCGTAAAAGCTCATTACTTTCTATGTCGGTTCATAACAACCGACATAAAAAGTCATACTTTCTATGATCCTCGGTATCTATGTACGCTTCTTTAACCGACGTAGAAAACTCATTTTAACCGACATAAAAAACCTTTTTTGCACTAGTGTTATATATGAAGCTGGTAACCTATCTCGGAAAAACTTTTGAAAAAAGTTTTTGACACAAGAAAATATACAAAATTTGTTCAATTTGCCTTTGATAAAGTCTTTCCTATACAAAAGCATAACAAAATAATAGTTAAAAAATGTATTAGTGTTTTTTTTATTATTTTCAAATGTATTGGTGTCTTTTTTTTAATTTTTAAATGTATTAGTGTTTTTTCTTTTTAATTTTCACAATTTATAGCAACTCTAACAATAGTTACTAGCATAAGTTACTTAAATAAAAATAAACATTTTATTATAAATCTCACATATAAATTATTTAAAATTGAAGAAATTTATTTAAAATTAGAAGAAAATACTTATATAAATAATTTGGACTAATTTTTAAATAATTTATATATGAGATTCAAAATAAAATATTTATTTTTATTTTTAAACAATTTTATTAGCAGATGTCGTTGATTTCGTTCTATTTATTATCTTCGTATAAAAATATAAGTATTAAAGAAAGTGTCTAACGTAATAATAATATACATTTTTTGTTTATTAATAAACTAATATATAAAGCTATCTATTGACAATTTTTTTCATAAAAATCAATAATTTTTATCTTTACATGTTATTAATGGAATTTTTTTATCAAAACAAATGTAAAATAAATTCATAGAAGGAGTGGAAAGTTTGGTAGGGACTCAAAAGAAGCATAGTGAGAAATGATTAAGAAGTTTTATGACAATAATGTCTACCTCCAAAAGGAATCAATCTTATAAATTAGAAATGTGTGAGGGCAAAATGGTTCCCTTCTATTGGAATATGCTAGCCATGGGAGAAAAATAAGAGACAAGAGCAAGGCATAATGTGACCAAGATGTGGTGGAGTTCACAAGTTACCCAAAACTAGTGCCTTCATCCAATTACCAAAACCAAATAATGAACTATGGACAAACAATGAGCATGAGAATGAACAATAGATAAAATAAATAAAATATATAACAATTGATTAGAAGGTCATTGATGCAATAGAAAAATAAAATATAGAACAACCTTCTTTATAAAAAATGATGATTTTTTTATAAGTTAATTCATTTTTTTTTCATAAGCATTTCACTTTTTAAAAACCTATCTGTCAACTTCGACCAAACAAATTTTACTAATTAAATTATTTAATAAGAATTAAGAAATTAATTTCTGCTTTAAAACCTATTTTATATTTTATTCGTTGATTATTTCTTGAAAAATTTTCGACTGAATTTAAATCCACGTTTCATAAGAAGATTGCAGGGGAAAAAAGTTGTAAGAAAATTTGCAAGAAACAAGAGACAAAATGGTATCCTTTTGAGAACTCAAACAACATATTTACATTAAAAAAAATACAAGAAAATCGTAAATTTCTAATATATTAATTAGTATAAGGTTGAATTATGCATTAAAAAATTTATAGAATAAAATATTTATTTTTATTCTTAAACAATTTTTACTAACAATTTATTTTATGATTCCATAATAAAATAATAATAATAATAATAATAAGGCTATACAAATTTAATATTAACATCTAAACACTGTTTTTTTTTTCAAAAATGTCAAAACTAATCTCTTTTAATTTTTAAATAATAAATATGTAATTTTAATTCTCACATGATAAAAAGTATTTTTTTATAAAAAAATAAATATAAAAATTAATCTTATTTTTGGAACCCTTTTATTCATGGACAATTTGTGAACGAAGCCAAAATACAAATTGGACGTTAAAATCAACAATTGAACTTCCTTCTTACAAAGATAGTGAGGAATACGCGTAGTTACATAAAATATGTTGTGAACTATATCAAGTAGTTATTAGATTTCCTTGATTATATATGATTAATCAATGTTGGTAGTTGGAAGACCTAAAATTGCACAAACCTCGACAAGGTGGAGTTTCTTTAATTATATTCAATCATCATCAACCTGTTTTGTCTCATATGTTCATTAAAAAACAAAAAATTCGATCAAATTTTGGTGGCAATCACTCATTGCTATTATTCACTAAATTACTACTACTTTGCTATTATTTATTATTGCAGAAAATTACTTTTGTCAGATTCGAGTATGTCTGGAAAAAAAAAATTGGCTCGTTTGATATTCCAAGGGACAATTAGATTTTTGTTGTCAGATTTAATGAATGGATCCAAAAAGCTGAGTGAATAAAAAAAATAACAAAGGTTTGCTTTTGGTTGACGCCAAAAGCCAAACTAACGTAATCATATCATTTGCTGACGGTTAACCTAACATGATTCCTTTGCAGTGGTCGACTACTTTATTATTGAACACATTATTTCATTTTTTTTTTCTATTTTTCCCTTTTGAAAAAATTGGTATCACGATATATGTGGATAAATTTGAAAGCAAATGATATTGTGGTAACTTCTCTTTAGGTACATTTCTTTCCTTCTCCTATTTTCTTTTATTTAATAAAAATATTCTGAAATTCAAATATTTTTATAATTGTTAAAAAATAAAGTGTATCAAGAATAAATGAAAGAAAGAATTGTCTATTACTTCTTACAACATGATAAAATGGGTCACTTCCTCTTTTTTAACCTCTTGTATTTTTGTCAGCCAAAAATAGATGGAACGGGCAGATGAATTAATCCGTTAATAATTTTATTTCATATAAAAAAATTTATATATTTTTTTAAATATATATTTAATTATATAAATAATTTTTAAATTTTTATTTATTAATTAATATTTTTATTAAATAAATTAAAAAATTATTATATTCATATATCAAAATAACTAATTATAATTAATAATTAAAATTTAATTAATTAATTTTGATAATTTAAATTATAATATTATAATATATTTAGATATATCAATAATATAAAAAAATATATAATATTTTTAATTATAATTATTTTTATTTTTATTTTAATATATAAATATTATTTTAAAGCAGATCAATAGTTTAATCCGTCTTAAATCCGTTAAATTGGTGGCTGGTGATTTAAAACTATTAACTTCTTCTGTCATTTTTAGGTGAATTAACTGGTCTTGTCCTTCTTAAAAAAATATAAATTATTCAATATTTATATTATATTTTAAATTTATCAAAGATTTATATTATATAAATATAAATCATATTTCAAAATTTTATAATAAATTAACAAATAATCTTCAATCTTATAATTTTTTAAGATTAAGATTGATCACTTGAAATATTATATTTTCTCATAATTAAATAATTACAATTAAAAATAACATTTAATAAATAAATTATATTATTTCCTTCTTAAAAATAATCATGTTCACAATACACCACGTATATATTTTGATAACTCACTTATGTCCATCTATATGTAAATTATACATACCATATCAATCTCTATGTTTTATATATATATATATATATATATATATATATATATATATATATATATATAGAATTCATAACATTTAAGTCATATATGTTATGAAAGATTTTCGGTTTTTTCTATTGTATTAGGTTAAAATAATTTTGATTTTATTAAAGGGTCAAAAATTTTAAATTTTCCAAAAATTGGTTAAAACATATTAGATAGGGCGATTTTGAGGATGAAATCGTGCACACTTTTGACTAAAATTGTCTTTTCAAGCATGATTTTGATTTTTTTGTCAAAAACGTGCTTAGTAGCATGAGTTTCTCATTTTCTTTTTTTAGAAAAATATGATTTTTTAAATATATTGTTGATCAAAGAATTATTTTCAATTGAACTATTAATTTAATAAAAAATTTAGACATACATAATTAAATTTAATTCACTATATTTATATTAAAATATTACATAAATATATACATTATCACAAAAAATATAATGGTGAGACATCGTCCCACAATGTGATCTTCTTATTTGTCGTCTTGGTCTACATGGTTGGTCTTGAATATGTCTTTTTTGTGTTTGTGTAGCACGTTTATGACCCTGTGATAGTTGAGGTTGAATGTTTGTTTGTCTATCATCATCATCCTCTTCATTTGCATACTGCGTAAATGACATACTGGGCATAGTAGTCATGCAAGGTGTTTGATTGTATGTTAATGGTTGTGTCATGGAAGAGTTGAAAAAAATGTTTATTTCAGATGGAAACTGTTACTGGTGAAATTTTTAGTTTTGTTTCGATTTCCCCAAAGACTAAGTTTTAACCAATTTTACACCACCGTAAGTTCTTTTTATTTAAGCTAACAAACAAAGTTTTTCAATCAAAACGTATGAAACGATAAATTTAAGTGTGAAATACGGAAAATGAATTTAAAAGCACACGGACATCAATGCTACTCAAAATAAACAATTCTTTTTGTATTTTTTATTAAGAGACTCGATACACATGAGAATCAACAGAAGTAAAATTAAGTGTAAACGATATAACATGAAAGGCTATGTGAAATAAGAGACATGAAATCCATATAACGCAACTAAATAAAGATAAAATAAAAAGACATGATCATATGAAACTGCTGATTAAAATGACTTGAAAGAGATACTGAAAGGTAAATAAAATGAAAGAACGAAGAATACGAACTTAAATTGCATGTAAATAAATTACCAGGAAAAGTAAAGAAAGCGGTAAAAGATGTCAAGGTGAAAAGTAATACATAATTTTAAATTGCACAAGAATAAATTACCAAGGAATTGAAATAACTGGAAAGTACAGAAAGGTAAATTTAAATTGCATGTAAGGGAAAGTAAAGAAAGCGGTAAAAGATGTCGATAAAAACGAAAATCCAGATTGTCAGAAATTTCATGATCTCCAGTAGACTTGTACAAGAAATTTCTGATACCCCCGAAAATCCCCTTCCTTCTTCACGTTTTGTTCTATTTATAACCTTCTTCAGCATAACCACCTAAGAACGGTTTAGAAATCGCTACCTCATGTTCTCATGTGCAAGATAACTGTTTCCCTCGATTTCGATCCCAGACATCAAATACTTTGAACTGCTTCTGACCACCTAACAACGATTTAGAAACCGCTACCCCATGTTTCCATGTGCAAGATAACGGTTTCCCTCGATTTTGACCCCAGACATCGAATACTTTGAACTGCTTATGACCACCTAAGAACGGTTTAGAAACCGCTACCCCATGTTCCCATGTGTAAGATAATTGTTTCCCTCGATTTCGACCCCAAACATCAAATACTTGAACTGCCTCTGACTTCCCTCAAACTTAACTTAACACTCGATACTTATTATCAATTTTTTACTCCCAATCATGTTCATCGAATTTCCTCTATCCTCTTTCGATTCATATCTCGATTTATCCACTTTTCGATTCATATCTCAATTTTCCCCACCAAAATTCCTCTATCCACTTTTCGATCTATATCTCGATTTATCCACTTTTTGATTCATATCTCGATTTTCCCTACCAACACATGGTCATCGAATTTCTTCCATCCATTTTTCGATTCATATATCGATTTTTCCCCCAACACATGGTCATCAAATTTCTTCCATCCACTTTTCGATTCATATATCGATTTTTCCACCAACAGAAACAAAGTAAATGTATGAGGAACTTGTCCTCCAAATTGAAATTGCGCAGGTAAATTTTGAAGTTGACCAACATATCTAAAATATGGATAAGGTTGTTTATCACTTGACTAACCAACATGTTAATGAGTGGACTGACCAACAGGGTGATGACTCGATTGATCAACATAGACATGACTAGGTTAGCCAATATATTGGGGTTGTTCCTGCGCTCTAGTATCGCATCATGTTAAAAAATAAAATCAATATTAGTTTGATATCAATGTTATAAATATAAAATAAAATTATTGATATACTTACTTCTTCATTTAAATATTCTTCTTGAGTAAAGGAAATATATTTGATAGTATGTTGAGTAAAGGAAATAAAATTTTTAATTTATTTAAGTATATTTTCTAATCAATTTTTTTTTAATTAGATAAATAAATTTCAAGTTAGTACCTCGTCCATGACAGTTGATGATCGTGTTATTCAAGAAGTTGTTGAATATTTTCCTGGTGAAGAAGAAGATGATTTTTTCACTGTTGCAATGTATCTGAATGATGATGTCTTGCTACGTGTTGAACAATAGTCAAATCAATTTACCCAGACAAGCGAAAACAACATATGGGAAGATTGGTGTTTTCCATCAAAACAAGCAATAGTAAGTGCAATAAAACAATTTTATATTGATGAGGGATACATGTTTTCTGTCATTGAGTCTAAAGCTGACAAATATATTGCTCGTTGTATACATTATGACGTTAGGTGTTAATGGAGAATTAATACTTCATTTAGTAAAATCTGTACTCAATGGGAGAGTAAGAAAATTGAAGCATCATATACATGTTTGAGTACAATATTAAACTTAGATCATCAAAATTTAGACTCTTCCATCATTGCTAACATTATTTTTGAATTAGTTAAAACAAAATCTTTATGTTCCTATTAAAACTTTGATTGTAAATGTCAAAGATAGACACGGTTATAGAATGACTTACAACAAAACATGTGTAGCAAAATAAAAGATGCTTGTTATGGTATTTGGAGATTGGGACGACTCATACAATGATCTTCCAAGGTGGTTGCAAGTTATTGAGAATAGTAATCCTGGTACAAATGTTTATTATGTTTGTTCTCCTCATTTAGTGCATGGTGTCCATAATCTATCATTTATATTAGAGCATATCTTTTGGTTATTTAAGTCATGTATAGAAGACTTCATATATTGCAAGCCAATTATTCAAGTTGACGGTACATTCCTAACAGGAAAATATCATGTTACGTTATTGATTACAACTTCACAAAATGATAATAAAAATATATTTTCACTTGCATTTGCAATTGTGGAAGGTAAGACGAAAGAGACATTAATATGGTTCTTACAACTTCTAAGATATTATATTACGCCTCAAAATAATTTATGCATAATAACAGACACAAGTAAAAGAATATTGTTAGTTTTACAATTAGAAGATCTTGATTAGAATTATTTTATCTCAAAATTTCAACAAAAAGTTCAAAAATGTTGATTTGAAAAGATAACTCATTAATCTAGGTAACATCTTTAAATGTAGAAATTTTTTTTCTCTAAATAAAATATGTTTGAAATTATATTTGTCTATGCAGGATATGAGACGAAACAACCCAAATTTTTAGCAAAACTATCTGTTTTAAGGTTTGACTTTGAACAACAAATGTCCTGGTTAAATGAGATTCTATTGAAGAAATGGACTCAAGCTTATGATGGAGGGAAGCAATATGGACATATGACAATAAATCTTGTTGAGTCTATGAATTATGTTATCAAAGGAGCACGAATTTTACCTATATCTACCTTAGTAAAAACAACTTTTGAAAGAATTAAATCTTAGTTTAGGGAAAGAGGCATGAAAGCAAAGTATATGTTACAAGTTGGGCATGAGCATCAAGAACATATTACTACACTGCTTAACGAAAACCACCAACATGCTCGAATGTGTTATGTTCAAAGGTACAATCGAGATAATTATGAGTTTGACATACAAGACCAATATAATCCCCAACATCGTCGAAGATCGATAAACTATATAGTTCGATTAAATTAATGGTGGTGTGATTATGGAGAATTCCAACCTCTTCGACTCTTTTATTCTCATGTTATTATTGTCTTCTTGCCAGTTACAACTGACTGCATTTATCGATCTGGTTTACAACTTATAAAGCATTCATAACACATATGAATTTTAACTTTATCCGGTTCAAAATGAAGATTATTGGTTTACTTATACAAGTTCAAAATTTTTTCCTGATCCTAACATGTATCGAGACACATCAGGAAGACCTACAACTAATTGGATTCAAAATGAAATGGATGTACAAATTGAAAATAAACCAAAAAAATATTTCTTTTGTAAAAATGAAGGACAAAATAGTGCAAATTATCTATTTCAATAATAAATTTATATGTTTTTTTAAATAATGTAATATTGTAATATAAATGTAGCGAATTAAATTTGATTATGTTAGTCTAAATATTTTTATTTTTTTATTAAATTAATAATTTAATTAAAAATAATTATTTAATAAACAATATATTTAAAAATATAAAAAAATCCTATTTTTTGAAAAAAAAAGTGAGAAACTCCTATTAAGTAACATGAGTTCGGTATAACAATATTTATGCATAACTCATACTACCAAGCACGTTTTAACAAAATAACTAAAATCGTACTTGAAAGCACGATTTTAATCAAAAGTATGCTTCCAAGCACGATTTCATTACCTCATACTCGTTCACCTAGTACGATTTAGTCAATTTTGAAAAGAAAAAAAATTCGACATTTTTGATAAAATCAAAGTTTTTTTAATCCCCTTTAATAAAAAAGTCAAGATTTTCGCATGAATAAACAATTTTCACTTAAACGAATCTCTTTATATATCTTTCATTTTTTTTCTAGAATGTTTTCACTTGAACAAAATACTCTCGCTTGAGTAACGTGTTTGCTTAATTTCCTACGAAAATAATTCTTATAACTAAGTCATTTTACCACATTCAAATCTTCTAACATAAAGAATTATGAAATTAGGTTACTAACTTTTCTTATCTTATATTGAGTTTCTTCTAGGGAAATTTTTTAATTAACACAAGATCTTCAAACAAGCTCATAAAAGATCTTGATTAACAAAATAATACAAAAAATCCTACATTAGTCAAACTTCATCTTTTATTCAAAACTTTGATGTGCAAATTGTTCTTCAACACATTCAACTCAAAAATATACGTGTAATATAGGCTAAAAAAAATGGATAAAAAGAAATTTATTCTAAAGAAAATTATGATTAATGGAAGTCTTTGCTTTGCTACTAAGAGTACTATAATGTGGTTAAATATAGAAAAAGATGAAAGTTGAGTGAGAGAAGTTATAAGTTTAGAAATTTAGAGAGATAATACTTTATAGAAATAAATTTTAAATAATTAAAAAACTTTATTTATAATATTTTTTAATTAAAGTGTAAATTTAAAACTTTCCTCAATTTAACCACTAATAAAATACTTGTTCATTTATAAATAATCATTAGGAGACTAAATAATTGACTCACTACAACATTACCGAGTCAAAAGAAAATGAATTTGATTTAATAACAATCGTTATGAGATAATTATTTCTATCACGGTAAATTTGTCACAGGAGGTTTATACGTCTGTCTAATATTTTTTTTATACTTAAAATTAAGATATATAAAATCTTCAAACAAAGATATGAGGATATTACTTTAAGAGGTTTCTTTGTACAAAAAAATTGTTCATGTCTTTTAATATAGTCCCAATGAAAAAGACAACGATATTAAATAAGCATGTGCACTTCACAGAGTTAATGGAAATATTAGACATTTTGAATTTTAATCATTTCAAGGTTTATTTATATGTTGATCAGAAAATGAAGGTATGTATATAATATTTCCGGAATAAAAATACAATTTGCTCTAAATTTGTCTAAGGTTTCTTTCTTAAACTAAAATAAATTTATAAAAATAGTTTTTAGAAAAGTTAAATATAAAATTATTTTATTTTCTTATGTTTTTAAAATAATTTATCCATACATATTATTCATCCAACTAAAATAAATAGCTAGCATACACCATGTGTTAAGAATAATTCAATTACGATTCTGATAGAAAATGTTAAGTATGAATAACATGAGGCAAGACATTATATCCCAATATTAAAAATTATTGGTCCTGAATGTAACAAATTGATATAGACCACCAGTAGCCCAAAATTTTGTAACTCTAGTTTAATTTATGATGAACATTTAATATATTTATTTGTTTATTTATAATTTTATTCTTTCAAGTCCCTTCTAACTCTCATGTAATTTATTATTTTGTCTTTTTCTAACTTAATGATTATTTAATATATTTAAGTATATATCTACAATTTTATCATTTAACCCTTTCATCTATTTTTTTTAATATTTATTAATAATATATTATTTAACCCCTCAAGATCAATGTTTAAGATACGTCACTTTATAGACCAATATAAATTCTTAAAAAAAATATAAGATCGAAAGAACATACATCTAATAAAAATGAATAAAAAACATGTTTAAAAATTTACTCAAGGTATGATAAAAATTGAAAATAACTTTCAAATTAAATAACTAAAATAGAAATTAACTAGCATCATTTGAAAGTAATCAAAGACAAATGAGCATTTATTTCAATAGAATATGCAGAGAGAATAAGTATCGATAATACACACAAATAAAAGCATAAATCCATACTGGATTATGATTACCATAAGTCATTTCTATATGTAATATGACATTATTTTAATACAAATATATTATTTGATAAAGTTTACTAACATATTGCTAAATAAGCAACTTCAGAGTTATGAGTGTGGGCTAATAGTAATAGATAACTTAATAGATTTTTGGAATCAGGTTATATAATATCTTTATTAGTTTTACAATTTCTATGTATACTATTATACTATCCATAATTTATTTTATGTTATGTTGTATGTGTTTAGAAAAAAAAAAAAAAGAATCCTTGCCTTTAAAGTCAATTAAAAAGTTAAAAAATAAAAGACATCAAAGTTTTTGGAAATTATGAACACCAACATTTGTATATATGTTTGGTTGTAATTATTTGTTAATCATTTCTCTTTGAATTATTAAACATATTGAATTATATATTATTTGAATATATATATTTGGGATTATATTTATATATGCTTTGTTGTTGATTTTTGGTTATAGATGGAATTTGTTCATAAACATAAAATATATTAAAAACAACTTTCAACGACAATTATAATTATAACCAATGAAAAAACTAATTTTTAACATCATTTGTGACCTTTACTAACATTATATGTTTAGTCAGTTTTATACATAATAGAATTTTAACATCACGTTGTTTACAATCGATGTTGAATGTTATTATTTTACAATGAAGAAAAACATGAAATATGAAAGAAAAACATTTAACAAAACATGGACAGGGGAGGAATAACAATTGTTTTATAAAGGTTGTACAAACATTACATGTTATTAGAGAAAGTGGAAAAATCTATATAAAGTAGTTAATCATCCAAAACATGTCATATCATCTACAGCGTATAAATTCCATGTAAAAATTCTATAAATAAATCAAATTGAAGTATATAAATGACTTTAAACACCTACAAATTCCTACACACCTCCAATTTTAGCATCATGAACTCCACAATTTGATGAAAAAAAATTTACATTCTTGCTTATTTCTAATATCTTACCTTCCCTTCTACTTTTGGTGACTCTTATGCTTTTTATAACTCCCTCTTTTATCTATGATTCTTTTTATATGTTTTTTTAACAATTTAATTTTTCATGCATGTGTTTACTTATATCATGTGCTTGATCTTATTAAAATCATTATTTAATAATCATGTTATTTATGTATTTTTTCATTGTTTGATGAACAATGTATCATAACATTATATGTTAAAATATGTTATTCAAATGAGTGATTCAAAAATTAAGATCACTTTTCCTCTGTCAAATTAAAATTCATATATATGCTTTTCAATTAGTTAGATAAAAAGAATCTAAAAGTATTTTGGCTTCATCTATTCATCTCATTATAAAAACATTTGTTGAAAAAAAAAAAACTTTCAAGTATTGATGTTTTTTAATAGTAAACATTTTAAACTAATAGTCAAAATTCTTAAACAACAAATTGACATGCATGTTGTGACATACCAAGTAAAACTAACTTCATTAGTTAGATTGATGATATATGATCTTGAGAAGTGGGTGAATAATTTCTTCTTTGAATAGTTTATCATGAAACCAACTTAAGACAATGACAAAAAATCATTATCCTATTAGTCCAACCAAATTTATAACTATTGTAATTGTGGTAACAATTACTCAACTTAAAGTAGCAATTTTGTGACTACCCCATACAACTCCAATATTTGTGAATCAAATATTCGAAATGTTTAGATGGATCCTATCTTCCCATGTTAATACGAAGGTACCATAGAAAGAAAAAAAAAATACTATGCAACAATCTATACATTTTATATTTGTGGGTATATTAAAATCCTCAAGATAAATATAATTATTAAAACAACTTAGAAGAATGAATACAAATGAAGAGAATTGATCAACATATGGAGGAGATAAGTTGGTTGAAATTGAAATTTCTAACCAAATTTTGTCAGCTTCTCGCTAATATATGGAACCTAATAATTAATATGTTAACCAATCGTAGCAATGTTTATTAATCCTGTAATTTAAAATATGAACAAAATATATAAAAAAATACATAGTACTCTAAATAGAATTGTGCATTTTATAGTCTTGGATAGACAACAAAATGTTGTACTATAAATAGAATTGTGCATTTGATAATCTTGGATAGACAATAAAATGTGAGTTTGGAGGATTGTAAAATGGTTTGAAATCAATATGATGCACAGAATCTTTTATTAGTAAATAGAAATCAAAATACCTCTACTGCAAATATATTTTTTAATGATGACTTATTATGATAATTTTCGGTATCAATTGTAATTATACTTAATGTAAAAAGTACTTTCTAGGTTTAAAAAAATATCATTTATCAATTTATGTTATGTAGTTAAATATTTATTTCTCGCTCCATTTCTCTTTCATGGCTTGTGACTTTCATGCTTAACTTTAGAATTTTTGTTCAATGTTTGTGTCATCATCCACATTGTTTTTGTGTCTTCATCTCCATTCTTGCACACATTTGTCATCTTTATTATTGTGATTTACAACTCTCACTTTTGTCTCATAGTGTGACGTTCTTTTTTTTTCATGTTATTAATCATATTTTAAGAAATTACAACTTTTTATTAAGTATTAACAAAAGTAAGACACAAAATAAATGTTTATATATTTATATGTACAAAGATGTGAACTTTACAAGTTTACATTGTTTTTATATCAAAAACAATTATTAAATTTGACAAACAAAAAAATTCTTCTAACAATGGTTGAATAATACATGTTTTTCATCTTGATGCTTATATCTATGTTGATATTTTAGTTGTATCATGCACACTAAATAACAATAAGAAAGTGAGAACAATTATCATTTAAAATAATACAATCTTATAATGATATATAAAATATATTTTTTAACTTCTTCAACATATTTCATTTATTCCATATTATGAAGATTTAAATAAAATTTGTATTGACTAGTTAGGATAAATAAGATCAATTTTAATTACTCTCAATTATATTTACTCATTTCAATTCTCAAAGATTCAACATCCATTTACAATATTATCAAATATTCATAAATAGATATTAGAGACATCTCATTTCACAACTATAATTAAAATGAAATAAATAAAATAATAATAGTTTCTTCCCCTACCTTAATAATAGATGATGTTGCACACAAAATTTTCCTTTCAAATTATTTTTCTTTTTTCCTCTCTTTATCTTCCTCTCCCTTTCTCTCTCTCCCTTCCTTTCCCTTTCTCTATATGTCATTCCTCTCCCTTTCTTCTTTCCTCTTTCTTTCTTTCTCTCTCTCCTCTCTTTGCCTTTCTTCTCCTTCAATATTTTTTTCTCCCACGTAACCCCTTCCCTTCCCATTTATAACCATCATTTTTTTCCTTCATTTAATATTTTGGATGATGATTATCTCTTCTTTGATTTTTTTATTATTATTAATTTTTCTATCATTAATAAAAACTTATCTCTTAAAATGAAGAGATAAGATTCTTATCTTCATCCATTATTTTTATTAATTTATATATTTATATATAATATATATATTATAATAATTTAAACTATAATTATTATTTTAATATATATTTTTATAATAACTTAATAAATATATATATATATATATATATATATTATTTATTTTTATAAGATTGAGTTTTATTTTAAAATTATATAAGTTACCCAAAATATTATTTAATATATTGTATTTGAAAAATTTATATAATCAATTTTAAGACGTTACATGTAACCTCGTCATGGACTTTGTGTTGTTACAGTAAGTTTTTTTTGTTTATTTTACTTGTGTTACTTGTGAATTTACAAATGGATTGAGATAATTTGTTTGAAAAAAATTAAACTTAAGAATTAAATTGGAAATCAAGATGTTAATCTTTGAGGGAAATTAGAAAAATTAGAAGACTACAAACAAGACATTGAATGAGGAAAATTGTATGATCATGAAAAGATTTGAAAAAGGAGAAATCAATGAGTAAAAGAGTAGAGCAAGAGATAGAATAAAATTAAAGATATTGAGAATAAAAGAAAAAGGCCAAAGAGGGGAAGATCAAAGAATAAATAAATTAAAGAGAAGTTGTTATCAAAATAAATAAATATAAAAATGATAATAAATTATATTAAAACACTTATACTTCAACCAATCATTTTAAGCAGAATGAAAATTATTTCGACAAAGTCTTGGACCATTTGGATAATATTTTCATTTATTTTTTTACAAAATTATTTTTTAATCAATGGTAATCTACACATCTTGCATGAGACATATATAGTAATTTACTCTTTCTTTTAATTTACTTTTCTTGTAACTTACACTCTTTTTTTTTTTTAACTTACATTTTCAGTATTTTACCTTTTTTTTGTAATTTATGATTTCGCACTTTAATTTTTGAATCTTGTTTTGTTATTTTCAATTCTTTTAATGAATTCTCATTAAGTAATTAATTATCGACTCATTAAAAATCTAAATTTATAATCAAGATAAATATGAAAAAAAATCCATAATAGAGATTGATTTTACATTAATAATTGAGTAAATCACTGATCAACATTTTATACATATGGATTTACTTAAACATTTTTTAAATTGAAAAGTATCATTTATACTAATCTAAAGAAGAAGAATAACATGTGATTCATACGGGATAATTTAATTAAAAACAAACTTTTAAATGTATCAAATCATTTTTCACAAATGGTATTTGTTATGATATTTTACTTATACATCATTTCACAGGATCACTAATTATTACACATAATTACAATAAGTAATTTGATCTATTACGAAAGAAATGTTAAAAAATTCTATATGTGTAAAATATAATCATATATCATTTAGGATATATATATATATATATATATATATATATATATATATATATATATATATATATATATAATATCAACATAAAAATTTAACACTTTCTATATTATTTATATTTATATTAATTATTTAATCAATATAACAAATCTATTTTAACTTACATAAAATATCTAAATTTTATTTATTCATAATTAGTATAAAAATAGATAACAAATAATATTGGACAAATACGATGAAACAAGATATATTACTAGTATATTAATCATAACATCAGGCTATGAATAATTTATATAAATATTAATATTGAAAAAAAAAGTTATACTAAATCTAGTAAATTAATTATTTAAACGTTAAAAGGAATCAAAGATAGCAAATAATTTAAAATTGAGTTTAAGTTAAAAGAGTAATTTACATATGCACAAAGAAATTCGTGGATCTAGACAGAATGATTATTGCGCGCGTCTCAGAGCCACACATGGGCGTGCCTACAAAGTACAAAGTACAAGCAAACACCGAACTCTATTTCATCATCATCATCACATCACATCTTGTTTCTCACGGGACCATCACAATAATTTATTGTAAAAATAAATAATAAAACAATAGATTATTCCTCGCAGTGGGGTCCGCGGGTGAGGTTCTTGCGTCACCAACGGATCTACTTAGAGACTGCCCATGTGTGTCGCATTCAATTATTGACACCTGCATCAACCACTCCCTGTACGCCACGTGTCTTAGTCCTTGGATTTTGACACCAGAACCGGGCCCACCTTGGTTTGGCGCCTAGCGGAGAGAGTGGACCCTCCGTGCATTTACGAGCCGCGTAAGCACGCGCACCCCACACGCTCGAGACGCAGCGTGCACCGCAATGCGTTGAAAGTTTGAAACATTTTAGGGTTCTGTTACGAGGGGCTGTGGCCGTTGATTTCAATCAAACTTACGCAGATCCGCCACGTGGTGGATCTGGGCAAGTAAGTTTTGATTGAATGGATCTGATTTTAGTGGCGATGTTCTCGTTGGATGCAGCGAATTGGCGTAGTATAATTGTCGTCGTTAGTGGCGTGGCTCGGCTCGGCTCCTCGTTTGGCTTAGCTTAGCTTATGCAAAATAATTATTTATATATGAATTAATTATTTAATTTTTAAATTGATAGTTGTTTATTAAAAATTAAAATTGAAATAGTCAAAATTACACTTCACTGTAATATTGAAAATAAAGTTTTGACTCATTGTGTAACAGGTGAAAGGTTAAATTATATATGAGTTGGGATATAGATTTTTTATATAAAATGTTACGACAAATTTTATTTTTTATAATAGACCCTTTGTAAATAATTTATGGTTTCCTCCCTCTAAAGTCGGTCTCATATGAACATATTACTCACTTATATATTTTTTAATTTAAATACTTTTCTAAGCGTTATTCTTTCCCGACCAGCATTATATTGTTACATTTCATAAATAATTTGTTTGTTAAAATTATAATAATTATTAAATTTATAGAATAAATACAATATACATTGTAATAAATTTAGTTACATTATTATTTTGAAAAAAACCAACACAAAATAAAATAAAAATATATTTAGTTACATTATTATTTTAAATAATGAAAAAAAAAACTACAAGAAAATGAGTAGCACAATATAAAATTTATATATATTCACATTTCTTTTGTTTTTAATAAAGTAAAAATTATTTCTTAATTTTATTTATAAAAATAATTTTCAAAATACTTCTTTTATAAGAGAAGTGGATGCCACTTAATTGTAAATATAAAAAAGATTATTAAAAAAAAAAGATGAATGTGTATTTGAAAAAAATAGAAAGATATGAATATTGTTTTATTAAAAAATTAATAGAAATAAATGTTTATTTTAAAATTAGAGAGAATGGGAGTGACATTTAATAGGCATAACTTTATTGAAACAGTGTAGCTTTTTTCATTTGTTTTCTGAAATTCTTTAGTAAATTTTATACATGATTATTTAGTTTTTCTGAACATTTCCAAATTTCATATAGGTAAACGTGATAAACTTTTTGATTTTGATAGTAAAAATATTATTTAGTAAGTTTTTTTTATATTAAGTTATACGTTTCTTTTTTTATCTCTTCAAACATTTTTCATTCTTTAAATTCACTCTATTTATTCGAAGTATGTGATTTTGTCTATTATTTAATATTCACAACAAAGATAAATATAATAAATAAATATTATAAATATAAATAACTTTAACAATATGTAATGAAATTTAGAACTAAACCATTATAAATTTACAAAAATAATGAGAGTTTGTATAAGATAGTTTTTTAATAAGATATAAGATAATACTACGTACAAAGAGCAGAGAAATAAGATATAATAACATATTTCTATATTCCATTGAATAACATTGATGTTTAATTAATTATTATAAAATTTGAGATTTCTTGTATATAAAATGAGATATATGTTATTTTAAAACAATATAAATTTAATCTAACAATAAAAAAGGACGTGCCAAAAAACTCTAATATAAAACGAATTTGTGTCTAAAGACAAAAAATAATTTTTGTAAACAAGGGTACAAGGGTGTATTGGAAATTAGTAGATCATAAAAAAAAATGAAAAGTAAAATAAATTTGGCACTCAAGTAAATAATTACCAAAAATATAATAACATATAAACTGAATTTAAATTTGACTTATGCCTAATAAAGATGGTGAGGGATAAGGAATTTTTGTGGGAGAATAGATAAGAATCACACTCCATCCATTCGGGTATTTTGGATTTAAATCGTGTGGGGAACCAATTACAAAGATTCATTTCAGTCAATGATGTCATCTTAAGGACTATAAAGCTTTATCCAATACCCTCCCCTACCTTTCTTCTTCAACCACTTATCATCACAATTAAAAGGTCATATCAATATTCTCCTTTTTATTAGCTTTTCAATTCCTACACACATTAATCCAATTTTCTTTTTTATATTTTCATATACAAATAACGGTATTTCTACTTTATTTTCAATAATATTACTAGAATTAATTATTAAATTTTATTCATTTTAATTTTAGTTCGTCTAAATACATTAATACGTTGATAAAAAAGAATATATATATATATATATATATATAATTTTTTAAATTAAAATAAATACCTTTAATATGCTACCTCAAGCTAACCTAAGCTTGTAACCCGAAGCCGAAGCAACGATTGCGTCATCACGTTTTCGAATCGTTGACTTCGTTTCACTTAAGATGCATCAACGGTCACAGCTACGGTTATGAAGCACGTTATCTTAGGGGATTACTTCTCCAAAAAAATTTCGACGTTGGTAGACACGAGCGCGCCACGACAGTTCTTGCTTCCACTAACCTAAGACAAAACACAACCCCTGCAGTGGAAATCAAAAAGACGAAACCACCCTTTCTTTCGACCGCATAAAACGCTCACTTAGGGGCAGCAAAGGAACTTCTCCCCGCATCCTTTTCGACCAAAAGTATGCATGCCCCGCCAGCATGTGACGCTTGTTCTTCCCCACTTGGCAATAAGGGTACTTCTGTCATTCCACTGTCCGTCGATATTTTTTAGCTTGTGTTCGTACTCGCCGAAGAAATTTTTCATAAATAAATAAATAAAATTTAAAATAAATACAAAAAAGAGCCGCCTCTACTTTATTTATTAGCGGGGCTTTATTACGTAACGAGTTTCTATTTCTCTGTCTGATTTGGCTTGTGTTGTGTGTTCCTCCTCTTCCCTTCGCTTCTTCCTTCGTCAATGTTCCGGTATTTCCTTGTTTTTTCTTCGTCTTTTTTTCTTCCTTAGTTTTCAAGTCTTGAGGGTTTTTCACTGATTCTCAGATCTGGAAACTCTTTACTTTCCTTCTAGATTTTTCTATCCTCGCCACATGTATTCATCTTTCTTTTCTCTGCTTCAGTAGTACCGTGCTTCTGTTCGAATTGCTCTGTGATTCGGTGTTTTTTTTGTATTCTTATATTTGCCTCTGTTTGGTGGTGTCGGCTTCTTCTGCTGTATTTTACTGGTGTTGTTCCTTTTTTTTTTTTTTTTTATGGAATTCAGAGGTATAGTTTTGAGTTGGTGGATTTCGTTACGTGGGAGATGACACTGTTTTCTGTTTTAGGTTGTGGAATATGTCAGATTTGGTTTAGGGGTCGCACTCTGTGTTTGTTTGTGTTTTGCTGGAAAACTGTGATGGTAAAATTTCGGGAAAATATGATAATCTTTGATCTAGTCGCGTTAACCTTTACTCTGTCTCGTTTTTTCTGATGTGAGTATGATACTGGCGACGACTAGTTATTCTTCTACATGGTTGACTCTGCATATCCCCTTATCTTTTTTTTTTTTTTTTTTTTTTTTTTTTATGTTTACTTCCTTTTAATATGTTTTAACTAAGATTGAAAACAATGTTTGAGTTTGGTATTTTTTCTTAGTTTGGATCTACTTCTCTGCATATCCCATTGTAGCTGATTCTCTCAAACTCTTGTAGTAGTCATCATGTGTGCATATTAAATGCTAATATTCTTATTAGCGGGATATATTACAAAATATGAACTGGTTGTAGCGCGGTTATTAATGTAGCATAGTATGGTGTGTTGGTAGTTGTGTTCTAGAACAGGATCCATAGTTTGCTTTTACTTTCAAATATTGAGGCTTGAATTGGTTGTTATCTTCAAATTTATGCAGGAGCAACACTACTTATCTTTAGCCTTCTCTTGTATATTTGGAAAGTTGGTTTCTGCTGGAATTTTTCTGAACAAATTCATTTACTGAAAGGATTTTGTGACTATGGAGTTCCATACGAACACAATGAGAATGGATCCTACCCTCCTTAAATCTGCGAAGGTCAGAGAACTCCTTATGATTTGTCAGTTTCTTTTATTTTTCCTTGTTCCAAGCTTCTTATTATTTTTATTTTTTTCTCTTTGGTTCTGTTTCAAGTCAAAGATATATTTAATATTCTCGTCAAAATCGAATTGTGGTTCTTTCTACATGCAATGAATAAACTTGGTCTTCCATATCCTGATATTCTTCCCTTTTTTTATTCTTTTTAAATATATATTTTTTTTGGTGTACAACAGCCGATTTTGTTTTCATTTATTCTTGCCAATTCAAAATTTCAACCCTTTTTGGCTGAAAATGCTTATTACAACTTTATATCTCTGAATGTGTCTCTTCATTTCTTCATAGGGTTGTGAAACTCAAGGTGTCCCATTCATGTATATTTTTAAATATATGCAAGCACATCATCACAAACACAACACACACAGAGAACCTTCTGAGGTTCTTACATTCTCCAAGAGCAATGCATCTGAAAGTCCAATGTTTTAATCACAATCTAACAGCTCAAATTCTGTATGTGCCACATGTTACTTGCTAATTGACAAGGTGCAATACTTTTCGAAGGATGAAAGTTTTCTGATTTTCTATTATCTTGGTTTTATATATTTGACTTGTTAAGTAAAACCTCTCACAAACAATGTTAGGTATCGCCTAGACAATCTTTCCTATGAAGGTTGAATGCTTGAAAGACTGCATAAACAATCTTTGAAACTTGTTTTGTAATGTGTATCAAGTTCACATATTTTGGTCCGCTTGATGAAATGAAGCCTATATCTATTGTGTTTTTTAGGTTGGACTTTCCATTTAATAATTTCATATTATTTTCTCAGAGAAGCAGGATTATGTAAAAGACACGTAACCATTTTGTTTAGATTGAATGATATATGCGCAGTACTATTTCGCATGGATGTTGATTTCAAGGTTGACTTTTAGTAATCATTTGAGGTAAAGATGTATCGAAATTACCTAAACTATCAAGTAAGAACCACCATCTTTTGCAATGGTTTCCTATAAAGATAGCATCCAAAGGCTTATGCAGACTATTCAGACCGCCAGTTTGAAAAATTGATTTTGTGAGAGAAAAAAAGTTATTTCAATCATTCCTAGTCTTCCCCCTAATTTTGTTACAATATTTTCTGGACAAATGCTCTTCTCTCCTATTTTCCTACGTTTCCCTATATAATATCATTGTTTTCTAGACCTATCTTTCTTGATTATTCTAGAAATGTTCACTGATCACTGTGGAGCAAGCATAGACAGCACAAAAGTAGTATGGAAACATGTTTTTCATGTTGACCTAGGTGTAGTTTAAAATGGGAAGGTACCAAACTAATTCTACATGCATAAATATATTTGAACTCTTGGAACATTGAGACTGAAATTCTTGCTTCAATATAATACATATCATTTATATTTCTCTGTCTATTTGTTTGGAATCTTGTATGCATTTTTTCACTAATATATTGGTACCATGTCCCTTCTAATGTGTCATTTCATTAAATTAACATTTTTCTTGCTTGTGTTAAGTTGAGACATGAAAACTTGACATTTCCTTTTTTTTTTTTTTTTTAATCACATGAACCCTCTGAATCATTGACGGTGAAGTGTGTTTTATATGGGTGCACTGTGGGTTAAAAATTAGTTTCCCTTTAAGTATTAATCTATTCATTAATAATAATAACTTATTTCCTTGTTTCTTTGTCAGGGTTAATGAAGCTTTATGGTTTATTCACTGGGAGCACGAGCAGCCCCAGAGAACTCCTTACTTCAGTATTAAGCAGTCTTATCAAAGGTTTCTTTCCGAAAGATGTTATAAGATATATTTGGTAAAATTTAGTTTATTGAAAGATTAACCTTAGCCTGGGATAGAGTGAAAATGGACAGATCAGATACATCAGGCTTTGTAAGTGGTGGAAACTGTATATTGGAATTTGTTCTAGCCAAGTTCTGGTATGTATGCGAGTATTATAGTATGTGGTGAACTTTTCTGCTGCTTCAACCTTCTCTGTAGCTGTAGCGTAAAACATCTGGATAATGGATTTGAGCATGAAAGCTTTACTGTCTCCTCATGATACTGAACTCAGGAAAGATGACAACTTCGGTGATACTACATTATGCTTGAATGGCATTGGCTTTGGAGAAACAAATAAGATTACATCTAGATGTACCGAGAGCAATCTTGGGGTGAAGTTTTCCAATGCTTCTGATGATGGCTGCAGATTGGTTCTGGGATTGGGCCCAACCCCAACTACATTTGACGATGACTACAACAATTTGGGGTTTAATACCAAAAAAAAGTCAGTCAACCTCTTTCCTCAGCATGTACCATCTGAATGTGAATCAATTCTTCAACTTGGTCTTTCAGGTGTAACAAATGAGGCATCAAGTGTGCTCGACTGCTCAGGTTCAACTGAGACTGATGTGAGTATGTCATGTTTCTCAAGCCAAACTTCCCTAGAGAATTATTTTTCAAGGATTCCTGTTGTTGATGAGGGTTCTACCTCAGCTAAGAAATCAGGTGGCTACATGCCATCACTTCTTTTAGCTCCAAGAATGGATAATACTAGTTCCGCGCAGGCAGAAGAATTAACTACTGGAACTAAACCTCAAATGTGCCCAGAACCATCCAGTGTAGTAAATTACTCCCTTGATACCGCATCTGGGCCCCAGGCTACAGGGATAACTTCAGATAACCGAACAAGCAATCCTAAGAGATGCAGATTTTTTGGCTGTACAAAGGGAGCTCGAGGTGCTTCGGGACTTTGCATTGGACATGGTGGTGGACAGAGATGTCAGAAACCAGGATGCAACAAAGGTGCCGAGAGCCGAACTGCTTATTGTAAGGCCCATGGTGGAGGGAAGAGGTGTCAACACTTAGGATGTACTAAAAGTGCTGAGGGAAAGACAGATTATTGCATTGCACATGGTGGTGGTAGGAGATGTGGGTATCAAGGTGGGTGCACAAAAGCTGCGCGAGGTAAGTCGGGACTTTGCATTAGACATGGAGGGGGTAAGAGGTGTAGAATAGAAGGTTGCACTCGGAGTGCTGAAGGGCAGGCTGGGCTGTGCATCTCTCATGGAGGTGGACGCCGTTGTCAGTTGCAAGGATGTACAAAGGGTGCACAAGGGAGCACTATGTATTGCAAGGCACATGGTGGTGGGAAGCGATGCTCATTTGCAGGGTGTACCAAAGGTGCTGAAGGAAGCACCCCTCTGTGCAAGGCTCATGGTGGGGGAAAACGCTGCCTTTTCAATGGAGGTGGCATTTGCCCCAAAAGCGTACATGGAGGCACAAACTTCTGTGTTGCGCATGGTGGTGGAAAGAGGTGTGCTGTTGCAGGTTGCACCAAGAGTGCACGTGGCCGTACAGACTGTTGTGTTAGGCATGGTGGGGGTAAGCGATGCAAGTTTGAAGGATGTGGGAAGAGTGCTCAAGGGAGCACAGATTTCTGTAAGGCCCATGGTGGAGGAAAACGATGTAGTTGGGGAGATGGGAAGTGTGAGAAATTTGCAAGGGGAAAGAGTGGTCTCTGTGCTGCTCATAGCAGCTTGGTGCAAGAGCGAGAAATGAACAAAGGCAGTCTGATTGCTCCTGGACTTTTCCGTGGTCTTGTACCTGCTTCTTCCACTGCGTGTAGCAGTTTTGAGAACAATTCTTCCTCAGGTGTGAGTGTTGTGTCTGACTCCTATGATTCTATGGAAACACCAGCACCAAGACAGCTCCTCATACCGAAGGAGGTGTTAGTTCCGCTTTCAATGAAGTCACCGTCGTATTCAAACTTCTTGACTGCTAAGAAGCCAGACCAAGACAGAAACTGCCACAGCTTGGCCGCAGGTTGCAGCAGTGCTCAGAAAGGCCTCAACTTTAATCTGCCGGAGGGCAGGGTCCACGGCGGGGACCTCATGTTGTATTTTGGAGGGAATCTCAAAAATGCTCTTGACGGCATCTGAAATAGGTGGGAGCTGGTGTCACGCAAGTTGTAGATTCAGTTTAGGGATTAGGGACCATTTCCATGATGGAATTGTGCATAAGGCTTTGTTGCTGCTTGTTCAATAATTTGTGTATAGTTGGGTGTTGATTATTAGCCATTAATCTCTTATTGTTTGTAGTGCTTCGTCAGTGCGATGGCTTTCATTATTCAATGTAAGGTGGCAACGTTAAAACCAAGTCCACTGCCACAAACAGCACTATACCTTGGGGTGGACTTGCTCCAATTGAATCATTGTATTCTTAAACCTGTAGTTTTATTTTGTTTCAAAATAAAGCGTTGAAACTGAATACCACTATCGCTAATCAACGTCTGCGTAGCTATCGTGTTTCGTACAGTATAAATAATAGATTTCTGAGAATATATCCCTCACTCATATAGCATCGGCGTCGTTGTCTTCTTCCTTTTCTCTGACCTTTCCGTTCTTCTCAATGCAACCGACGCTGGAACCGCACTGAATCGCCATTTGTGCGTGTAATATCTCTCCAGTTCTTTATGCTCTATCAGTTTTCAACCTTTTTTTTTTTTTTTTTAAATTATCTTTCTACGATAATTTTGCCAGACAATTTCTTTGCGATTTCTTCGAATGATTCAAGCATTTTCTCGAATCAATCGTCTGAGTTTGTAAGAAAGAAACTAGCGTTGAAGTTAAGAAAGCACAATGGCGTTTGAAAATCGGTCCGCGTCGTGGCTCTCGAAGGAGAAAATTTCGACGTAACAGTGTTTTTCGTCTTTGATATACAGGAATAGGCAATGGAAAACGCGTGGAGCAACGGCAAGATGAAGGTCATGAAGCCGAGGACTTCGAACGAGAATGTTCCACCGATGCAGATCGACTCGGATGAGAGAAGAGGACGCTATCTCCAACCATCCACGATGAGTCCACGGTTTCAACCGTACACGGAGAACATCGACGCCGGTTCGCCGCTCGCACGCTACCTCTTCGCCGGATCTCCTCTGCCCGGCAAGGTCGCTGCAGCCGGCGAGGCATTCAGTCCGCCGTCGTTCAATGCCTGGTCCGCGAAAGCTCTTCAATACTGTGGTAACAGTTCGGGGCGGAGCAGCAGCTTCGGCTCTCGCGGTAGGATGTCGCCGTCGCCGCTTTCGTCAATTGAGAACATGGAGATCGCGTCGCTAATGTCACCGCCAATGTACCGAACGGCGGCGACGGGGGACGACGACGTTCTCGTGATGGATGACATTCTGGTGAGGCCAGTGTCCGGAGGAAAGAGTGGAAGGTCTTCATCTTCCTCTGGCCGCGGTTCGTCCTCTTCGTCATCGGCGTCCAAGAGCGTGTTCAAGACGGAGATGTGCAGAGCGTGGGAAGATTCTGCAAACTGCCGCTACAACTCCAAATGCCAGGTTGGTTCGCGCCATAACTATATTATTATGAATTGAAAGATAAGGATATTTTCTCCATCATATATTATGATAGTATAATATGTACTTAAGGCATGTTTTTACTTCCACAATGCTTTTCTATTCAATGTCAATAGTAAATAACATGCCTGTCTTAGGTATTTGATAGCTTAACGGTGTCAACGTCTTGTAGTTACACTTAAAAGAAGAGCCTCATTCAGGTCGTCCCTCCCCGAAAAGCAAATCCAGGGTAAGGAATCAAAAAATACATATCACAATGTCCCTCAACAAAAAAAATAAGTATTCGGGAATTTGAGTATATTTCTTCTCGAGTTATGTAGGCAGAAACAAGCACATCATCTGTCAGAGGAGGATCAAGCACGCATGGCCCAAGCAGCCGCATTGTTCAACAGCAGCATGCAGCAGTGGAATCTGATCACCAAGTTACAACTTCCCAACCAACTTCACCCGAACGGCATCATACCCTTGCCTTCGACAATGACTGGTCACCCCTGGATGATGGTATTGACGTTCTACTCCCAGGTTCAGATAAAGCTCCATCAAGGAAAGAAATTTATGCTTATATTTCCAGTATTCACCATGTCCACACTGCGAAAAGAAGACTACCGGTATTTGAAGCAATTAGCAAGGGGGCTTGATCCCCATGATTGATAAAACAAAGCCTCTTTTTCACCGTTTGAAGTTACTCTTCTAAGTCAACCACTGTTTTCTCTTTTCTTTTCATTTGAATAGTTTCCCCCCCATTTTTAACTAAATAAAGTCATGGTTGTAGGGGCGTACGGGAAAGTATAACCGTGGTAACCAGTTGATGGCTAGAATACCTTTGTAGTTTGTGCATACATTTGAGAATAATGACATGATATTAAGAAAAGAACATAATTGTTACGTTTGTTTTTGATCGAATACCTTTCTACCGTGTTTATATCGAGTTATGCACAGGGAATTTGATTCTTGTTGGATGAGGTATGGAATTCATGTTCATCATCGGAACAGCTTTAGGCTAACCTGTAGTTTGGAGCTGCAATAATCTCCTTCCAGCCCTATATTTAGTCAAAATTTTAGGAATGTCACAAGTTCACAACTAAACTAGTAGTGACGTCGTAGTGTAGATTCTGTCGTATTCATATTACTAGCATTGCACAAGAAAATTATTTTATTCAATAATTTTTCTTTCCAATCATACCCTGCCTCGTGTCAAGGAAAAGGAAGCTCCCGGGCAGAAAATTGTGACATTCTCAAAATATTGAAAACCAACTTTTTACTCTGGACTAACATATGATAATAATTATCTCATCAGTGATTGCTCAAATCCACGTGAAGACATGGCATCAGCGTCAGCTTCTCCACCAAAACCAATCCAAGAGCCACATCCACCAGAATCAAACCCCTATAGGAAAAAAAAAAAAGGCTTTGATCATTAACCGAAAACCTTATCCAAACTCCAATGACTACTATCACAATCTTCTCCGTCCCATGCACAAACCCCTCCCCCCTCTCTTCTCCAAAACGATTCAGATTCAATCCCCAATCCTCCGCACAACTTTCCCCTACCTCCTCCTTACCTCTTCAAACCCCCTCACTCCCCAAAACCGGAGTCATCGTCATCGGCGCCGGCCTTGCTGGCCTTGCAGCCGCAAACCACCTGAACTCCAACAACATCCCCTTCCTCCTCCTCGAAGCTTCCGACGCGGTCGGCGGCCGCGTCCGCACCGACATTGTCGACGGCTTCCTCCTCGACCGCGGCTTCCAAATCTTAATCACAGCCTATCCAGAAGCCCGAAAGCTCCTCAATTACCAATCTCTGGATCTCCAGAAGTTCTACTCCGGAGCTCGAATCTTCTATGATGGCCAATTTCACACCGTCGCTGATCCTCTTCGCCACTTTTGGGATTCCGCAAAATCCCTCACCAACCCCATTGGATCCCCCCTCGACAAGCTTCTGATCGGATCCACCAGAATTCGCGTCCTCGCTAAATCCGACGAAGAGATCCTCGCCGCAGAGGAGGTCCCCACAATTGCATTACTCAAGAAGCTAGGGTTTTCCGATTCCATCATCGGAAGATTCTTTCGCCCCTTCTTCGGCGGAATCTTCTTTGATCCAGACCTCGAAACGACGTCGCGCCTGTTCGATTTCGTCTTCAAGTGTCTCGCCCTCGGAGACAACACCCTTCCGGCGAGGGGCATATCGGCCATCCCGGAACAACTGGCGGCGAGGTTGCCGTCCGGTTCACTCCTGCTTAACTCCAAGGTCGTTTCCGTCGACCTCAACGGCTCTGAAACGCCGCTCGTTAGGCTGCAAAATGGCGATGTTTTGAGGAGCAAGCTGGGAGTCATCATCGCAGTTGAAGAACCCGCGGCAGTTCAACTATTAGCGGGAAGGACCGGTCCGGTTCCTAAAAAGCCGGTTCGAAGCACGGTCTGTTTGTATTTCACCGCGAACCGGGATAAGATACCGGTTCAAGACCCCGTCCTATTTCTGAATGGGTCGGGTAAGGGCATTGTAAACAACATGTTCTTTGCCACAAATGTGGCTTCATCGTACGGGCCACCCGATAAGGCCCTGGTATCAGTGTCACTAATTGGGGTGTTTGAGGGTGTGTCTGACGATGAACTTGTGGGTAAGGTTATTGAGGAGCTTCGGGGTTGGTTTGGGGGGAGAATGGTAGCGGAATGGAAGCATTTGAGGACCTATCGAATTGGGTTTGCCCAGCCCAATCAGTGCCCACCCACAGATCTGAAGAAAAACCCGAGAGTTGAGTCGGGTTTGTATGTGTGTGGTGATTATTTGACCTCTGCCACGTTTGATGGTGCTTTGGTCTCTGGGAGAAGGGCATCGGAATCCTTATTGAAAGATAGAGCCCTCTCCCCATCTTAAATTTCTTGTACTTTATCAAACTATTTTTCATTTTAACTTCTTTGTTTCCAACTATAAAATGTTGGCAAGAGCATAAATGCAACCATTTAATATTTTTCAACGAAAAAATACATGAGAATACGGGTTCTGCTTTTCGTGTTATATAACAAAAAAATACATTGATTCTGCATATATTATTATATTTAATATATATTATATTTTTAATATTTTTTAATATTTAATATATTTAATATTACATTGATTCTGCATATAATGGGCGGTTAATATTTTTTAATTTATATATTTTTTTCATTTATTTGATATTATAATAATATATAATTTAAAAATATATTAAAAAATAAAAAAATTAATGGAATAAGAAATTATTTTATTCTATTATTCGTTCATCTTTATTTTATTTTAATCTAAATAATTTAACTTTTTATTTTTTTTCACCCTCTCGAATCAACTGGGAATTGAAACAAGCTTAGGATATGCAGGATAAATTTTAATTCTACATAATTTTTTTCCTTGTTAGAGAGAATATTTATGTTTCCTTTGTACAAATATAGTGTATAGCTGTTGATCTCCTTTTCGTACCAAATTCAAAATATATTTACTGGATTATTCATATTAATGAGCGCGAATCGCTGAGATATTTGTTCAGATCTACATAATTCATGTATTTATAAAAAATATAAAGTTGAATTGTGTTTTTGAGATAACGAGTGTACGATAAAGAGAAGCTTTTCTCTTTGTTGTAATTCCAAAGATGCAATAGAAACTTGTAATTAAAGGATAAGTAGGGACAGTCATAGGAGTTGGAATCAAACGAAACTGAAAAATAAATATAGGCCACATTGCCCAGTGTGTGAAGCAGCTAGTAATAATTTTGTTTTAGAAAGTCGTCGTTTTTCAACATAAAACAAAACATGTTTTACACAAATCTCACTGACAATTGATAGCAGCAAAATTAAAAGGAAATGGAATAAAATATTTTTCACGGAATTGATGTAATACTGATCAAAATTATTGCCAATACAATTATCGTAACACGGCCAGCGAGAGACAAGCATCCCACGTGAATCTTTCGGTTTCTTTTGGTCACAAGACAAGTGTGAGTTGGTGACGCATCCAATCATGCCATACCTCCCTCTTCCTGCCACTTCGGAATTTAAACACTAAACATGCAGAGGGTAAGAAGGTAAATGACAATTTGAACACGCTGCCATAGAATACAAGAACAGAATATTGTGTGTGGTTGCCATTGTCAACAACAGCAGTAGTGAGCCACGCTTATCTGGAAATGGAAAGGGATTTAGCGCAAGAGGAAGAGGAGCAGCGGGAGTGGGGCCTCTACGAAGCCTACAATGAGCTCCACGGGCTGGCCCAGGACTTGCACACGCCGTTCGACGCCCCCGCGGTTCTAGTGGTGGGCCACCAAACCGACGGGAAGAGCGCCCTGGTGGAGGCCCTAATGGGCTTTCAGTTCAACCACGTGGGAGGCGGTACCAAGACCCGCAGGCCCATCACTCTCCACATGAAATACGACCCCCAATGCGAATCTCCTTCCTGCCACCTCGTCTCCGACACCGACCCTTCTCTATCTCACCAGAAATCTCTCCCCCAAATTCAGGTTGCTCCCTCTATTTCCTCTACGACTTCAATTTCTTTAACTCATTTTCTTCCCTTACATCTTGCAGGCTTATATCGAAGCTGAAAATGCGAGGTTGGAGCAAGACTCGAGCCAATTCTCCGCCAAAGAAATCATCATCAAAGTGGAGTATAAGTACTGCCCCAACCTCACCATCATCGATACTCCCGGCCTCATCGCTCCTGCTCCAGGCCGCAGGAATCGCCCTTTGCAGGCGCAAGCACGTGCCGTCGAAGCGCTCGTGCGGGCCAAGATGCAGCACAAGGAGTTCATTATACTCTGCCTCGAGGATTGCAGTGACTGGAGCAACGCAACCACAAGGCGCGTCGTCATGCAGGTCGATCCCGAGCTGGCTAGGACTGTCATCGTCTCCACCAAGCTCGATACCAGGATTCCTCAGTTCGCGCGCCCCTCCGATGTTGAGGTTTTCCTCTCGCCGCCTCCATCCACGCTTGATGGCTGCATTCTTGGTGATTCTCCGTTCTTCACTTCCGTGCCTTCGGGAAGAGTGGGATGTGGAAGTGGTTATCTGTATACCTCCAATGATGAGTTCAAACAGGTTATGTTTTTGCTCCTTTACTTCATATATAGCCTAACATTCTTCATATGCTCTTCGTTTTGTACTTCTTATTTTGTTTTATTTTAATGTTCGGCATGTCAAGTAAGTTTTTGCATTTTTTTTATGTTTTTCTAATACTGTTTTAATTGCCTATCCTGTGGCTAAAAGTAAACTAGCAGATGATGTGATCTATATATTGAAAAGAGGTAATACATAATAATAAGACGTAATTGCATTTTTAGATATTGTGATGGTTGATTTTGGCCTAGGTTATAATTGCGCCAATTGAGTCTCTCAAGTTTTCTCCCATCTAGATTCGATCCATTATTTTAACAAAATTAAATGGCATGGCAAACTAGCATGATACGACAATGGGTATATACAAAAACACAAAATATTTGAATTGCAATGACCCAAAAAGGTACTATGAGTGTATTGACTTAATTGTGAATAGATTGCGGGTAAGTTATTGTTTTGATAATAATGAGCAAGAAAAGGGATGTCATTCGATCTTGAGCAAATTAATGACTTAAATATTGGATGAAAATGGGATGGGAGGGTCCTGATTGAAAATGAGAAAAAAACTTGAGGGATCCAATTGGTGCAATTGAAACTCGAAGAACCAAAATTGCACAGTCGTGAAACTTAAGAAATTAAAAATGCAATTAAGCCAAATAATAAATAAACAGAACAATGCCGCTGTGATTTGAGTTTGTAATCCCCTTGGAGCAATTCATAATTTGAGTTAAAATTTTGGTGCACTGATACTTGACAATTTCATTTCCTTGATCTATTTAGTTGTACTTATGGATACAGGCAGTGTGCTTTAGAGAGATAGAAGATGTTGCATCTTTGGAGGAGAAGTTGGGCAGGGCATTGTCAACGAAGGAAAGGAGTAGGATAGGTGTGAGCAAACTAAGGCTATTTCTGGAAGAATTGCTACAAAAGAGGTTCTTATACATTATAGTTTGATTTTAAGCTTGTCTGGTTATTTTTTGTTTTGTTTATAATTCTCTGGCTGAGTCCTTAATAATGGTCGTGCTAGGTATATAAATAATGTACCATTGATCATCCCACTTCTTGAGAAGGAGTATAGGGGTGTGACAAGGAAATTGAGTGACATAAATCAAGAATTGAGGTATGTACCAAATTTAAAACTTAAAAGTATTTCTGTTGTACACGCAGAGGAAGGAACAAGGGTAATAATTTGTTTTTAATTTTTTTATATATAGAGCTGTTATCTATATGGTTTCCAATCATCACTTGTTTTATTCTCCTTCACATTTTATACAGCACACTTGATGAAGCCAAACTGAAGGAGAAAGGAAGAGCATTCCATGATATGTTCTTGACCAAGGTTTCTTTGTCATAAATTTTTCTTCTCAGTATCTGACCCTTCTTTATTGGTAAATTCATTATGTTGCTGGTTCTTAGAACTCCTACCAAAGGGAGTGGTATTAATCTGGGATGTTTAGCTAGTAGAGTAAACTCTTTGTCTGTCCCTTATTTTGTATGGATTTGCATATGCATGCTTCTGACTAATTATTTTCAGATGTTTGAATAAGTAGATAGTGGTTGAACCTTAAAATGTACTCCTATATGTCCTCTCTCACTTGCATATTTTCTATTATTCAGTTGTCATTATTGCTTAAAGGGACAGTTGTTGCACCTCCTGACAAGTTTGGTAAATCTCCTATACCTTAGCTCTTTTGAATGGACTAGCGTACTGAACAGTAGATTATGCACAACAGTTGAAAAGCAACCTTACTATCTTTGGATATCCCCTTTTCCTTGACAAATGGTCCTGGTTAAATTTCTTGACTTTTTTTTTTTTTTTCAGGTGAAACACTACAAGATGAACGAATAAATGGAGGTGCATTTATTGGTGCTGATGGTATTCAGTTCCCTCACAAGCTAATACCTGTAAGTTTTGACCTACTTTTTTACTATTCTTATGTGCTGCATTAGTTTTTCAATGCAGTGGATGACAATCTAGCTAAACTTGGTTTTACTAGTTTCAGTTATTAAAAACATGTATAATTGACATTTTCTTTGTCTTTGAGATGATGATTTTATTTAACCTAAGCAGTTATGTCTGTTAATTACTACTTTTGGATGAGTTTTAAGTTTGTGTGGTGGGTGAAGATTAACTCTGAATCTTGTTAAACAAACACCTGATGATCAGGTCCAAACCCACCATTACGCATATGTTGGGAGACTTAAAAGGTGCAACACACCTAGGAGGGAAGGTCTCAACTTATTGCCTAGTTTGAACTATATGGAAGGGAGTTTGGGGGGTGGGGTAGGTTGCTACAGGATTGAGGTATAAACACTTACTTGAAATAGAAAAAAGAAAATAAAGAACTGATTTTGAGAGCCTGAAATCATCTTCTTGTGTGTTCTCTTATTTATAGGAGATAAAAATACAGATTCAGAGATACAATTAATAGAGAGACATGATTAATCCTAGAGAAGATAAACAGATGGATTCTAGGAACTAGATCTACAACTAATCTCATAAATGTCCAACAAGATACATTTAATCTAATAAATACTTCAACACTCCCCCTCAAGCTGGAGCATACAAATTGAATGTACCAAGCTTGGAACAAATGAATTCCATTCGAGGTCCTCTCAAAGATTTTGTTAATGCATCTGCAAGCTGCTCATTGGAACCAACAAACTCAGTGCAAATTTCTTTAGTCAACAATTTCTCTCGAATAAAATGACAGTCAATCTCAATATGCTTGGTCCTCTCATGAAATACTGGGTTGGAAGCAATGTGAAGAGCAGCTTGATTATCACAATACATCTTCATAGATTGAATCTCACAGAAGTTCAATTCTTGCAAGAATTGTTTTACCCAAACAAGTTCACAAGTAAGAGACGCCATTGCCCTATATTCAGCTTCAGCAGAGGATCGGGCAACAACGTTTTGCTTTTTGCTTTTCCATGAAATGATATTTCCTCCAATGAAAACACAATAGCCCGTAGTGGAACGCCTATCCATAGGAGATCCAGCCTAGTCAAGCATCACGAGTACCCAAAAATTTGGGTATTTCCCTTGTCTTCATATAATAATCCTTGTCCCGGAGCTTTTTTAATGTATCTTAAGATTCGAATGATAGCATTCCAATGATCCACACAAGGAGCTTGCATAAATTGGCCGACAACACCAACCGCAAAAGACAAATCGAGTCTAGTAATCGTCAAATAAATAAGTTTCCCAACCAGTCTTCTATATCTTTCCGGGTCGAGAAAACTTCACCCCGTCCCGCCATTAACTTCAAATTTGGATCCATAGGACTCGTCCACGGGTTTGCAATCAATCATACCTGTCTCTTTTAGAATATCTAGAGCATACTTCCTTTGAGAGATGACAATACCTTCTCTTGATTGAGCTACTTCAATACCCAAGAAATATTTTAGATTTCCAAGATCCTTGGTCCGAAAATGACTACTCAAGTGCCCTTTTAACCGAGATATTTTAGCAACGATCATTCCCCGTGATGACAATATCATCAACGTACACAATTAAATAAACATGTTTGCCAGGGGCAGTGTGACAATAAAACACCGAATGATCTCGCTTCACTGCGTTTTAATCCAAAAGCTTGAACAATAGAGCTGAATTTTCCAAACCAAGCCCGTGGAGATTGTTTTAGGCCATAGAGGGATCGACGTAATTTACAAACCAAACCAGACTCCCCCGAGCAACAAATCCAGGAGGTTGCTTCATGTAAACTTCTTCTTCTAAGTCACCGTGCAAAAAAGCATTTTTAATATCCAATTGATGAAGAGGCCAATGACGAATGGCGGCCATGGCAAGGAACAAAGCGACAGTGGTCATTTTGGCTCATCGGAGAAAAAGTATCACAATAATCAAGTCCATATATTTGAGAATACCCTTTAGCCACTAACCTTGCTTTAAGACGATCAACCCGACCATTGGGCCCAACTTTAATAGCATAGATCCAACGACAACCAACTGTTTTCTTTCCGAAGGGAGAGGAACAAGCTCCCAAGTTTTGTTGTGATCAAGAGCCTCGCATTTCGTAAATCATGGCTTGTCGCCATCCAGGATGATCAAGCGCTTCGACCACATTTTTGGGAATTGTAATAGAGGAGACAGAGGAAATAAAAGAACAATAGGAAGGAGACAATCTATGATAACTAAGAAAATTGTAAATGGGATGAGGATTACGAGTAGAACGAGTACCTTTGCGAATGACAATGGGCCAACTGGAATCATCGTTATCAGGAGCCGTGGTATTAGAGGATGATGGTGAAGGACCTGTTATGGATGACTCATCTTGGGGAATGAGATTGTTCACCTGGTTCCTGCGTTGATAGGTGATGATAGGTCGTGATGCTGATTCTAGAGTATTTTGGTCGGAAATAGGAGGTACAACTGATTCAACTAAGGGAACAGGAAGCACATTTTGGACAGTAATCAATATCCCGCATAGAATAAGGGAAGAAGGATGATGATTCAAAAAAGGTGACATTAGCAGACATGTAGTACCTCTTGGTTTCAGGAGAATAACACCGATATCCTTTTTGAAGACGAGAATACCCCAAGAAGACACATTTGATAGCTCTAGGTAAGAGTTTATATAAGTCAGGAGACATGTCATGAACAAAACATATACATCCAAATACCCTAGGAGAAACATGAAAAATTGGTTCCTTTGGAAATAGAATAGAGTGTGGAACTTTATTATCAAGAGAAGAAGATGACATTCTATTAATGAGAAAGCATGCAGTTAGAATAACATCTCCCCAATGATGAATAGGCATATTGGCACCCAGCAATAAGGTACGAGCAGTTTCAACCAAATGTCTATTTTTTCGTTCTGCTATACCATTTTGCTGTGGTGTGTGAGGACACGTGGACTGGTGTAAAATGCCTTGAGAATTTAGGACATTAGAAAAATCATTAGAAAAGTACTCTTTGGCATTATCACTTCGTAAAACTTTGATTACTTTTCCAAATTGAGTTTTGATTTCATTAAGGAAAGACTTAAAGATAGACAATAGTTCAGAACGATCTTTCATAAGATAAACCCAAGTACATCTAGAAAACCCATCAATAAAAGTAACAAAATATCTAAAACCAAAAGATGAAACACGACTAGGTCCCCATATATCTGAATGAACAATACTAAAAGCAGAATCACATCTAGATTCAGAATGATTTGGAAAGGATGATCTGGTATGTTTCCCTAGTTGACAGGATTCACATTCAAGAGTTTGAAGGTTTTGAAGTTCAGGAACCATTTTTTTCAATTTTGCTAAATGAGGATGCCCTAATCGCTCATGTAACAGTTTTGGGGATAAAGACGCAACACAAGATACAGATGACTTAGTCCTAAGGTAGTATAAGCCTCCAGATTCATGTCCTTTTCCAATCAGTCGACCCGTACCACGTTCCTGGATAACAAAACAATTGGCATTAAAGGTTACTGAGCAATTCAATGATTTGGTTAATTGGCTTACAGAAACAAGACTGAATGGAAAAGAAGGAACACAAAGAACATTTTGAAGGTTTAAAGAAGAAGAGATGGATACTTGACCAATTCCTTTAGAGGCTACTTTAGATCCATTAGCTAAAGATATGAGATGGGATGCTTTAGGAAATGAAAGAGAGGAAAATAAAGAGGTATTACCAGACATGTGGTCAGAAGCACCTGAGTCAATAATCCATGGATTTTGACTTTCCACAGATTGCGAAATGCAAGCGGTTGACGGATTTGGTGTTGTAGATGCTTGAGCCAAATTAGTTGATTTCATCCTTAAATATTCTTGATACTCTTCATAAGAGAACTTGGGCTCATCAACTTCAGATTTTAAGGTATTAGCTGCCTTATCAGGAAAGCCGTGAAGAGCAAAACAATTTTCCTTAGTATGTCCCATTCTTTTCCAATGAGAGCACTGAGGACGTCCTTTCCCACCACGTCCTCTAGAGCTGTGATTACCTCTTCCACGAGCAGAAATCATGGCGGAAGAATCAGCAAGTTCCTGATTGATTTTGCTTTTGATAGAAGGAACACGAAGTAGCCTTGTGATTAAACTCTCCGTAGAAGGAACTTCTTCTCCAGTTAGAATTTGGTCTCTAACATGATTAAACTCTGGATTCATAGCCCTAAGAATCATTACCATATAGAATTTATCCAGCTTCGTCTTCCTTTCTTCTAATGATTCTCGCCTCCAGGAACATTTTTAATTCTTCAACAACTGATCGAGCTTCAACGAACAAAGGACATCATGGAATTATCCTCTTGCTTAAGGGAGGCTAGTCTATTAGCAGTAATCATAAAGTCGTTGAATATTGTTAGCAAAGATATTTTGAGCCTTTTTCCAAAAAGAATTACATGTCTTGAAGGCTCGAAGAGTGCTCAAAATATGTGGTTCAACAGATTGCCATAATAGTGCACAAAGTTGATAATCCAGCTTTCTTCCATTGAGGAGCCCGGTCTCGCTGGTATAGTACTTCCATCTTCTTCTAGATGATCATGAACTCCTTGACCTAGAAACCAGAGTTCAACAGAGGAAGCCCAAGACAAATAATTTTTCCCATTTAATTTTTCCGTGGTTATAGTCGGAGTCCCGAAAAAGATACGGATACGTGATCCCGACATTTTCCAGGAAACGAGAAGGGACCAGCCGTGCCTGTCGAGAGAGGACCGAGAGAGGCAGAGAGAAAAAACGTAGACCCACCACGTTTTGTGACCGAGAACACAAAACAAAGTGCAGATCTGGCACCAGGGCGACGAGGCGAGCCGGATAGAGGTGGCCTGGAGCAAAACAGCCACCGAGAGGGCGGCGCGTGAGGCCCACGCGCGGAGGAAGCCGCAGACGAGGGTGGCGCGTGGCGGCGCGTGAGGCAAAGATAGAGGAAGCGAACACTGGGGTTGGGTCGCGCTCCTCGAGGCGAGCCAAACCCAAGTATCAGAGAGGAAAAAGGCGCCGGAGAAGACAACACCGGCGTCGAACGGCGGCGGACGGCGATTAATGCATGAAAAAAAACAGAGACAGGCAGAGCGGGATGAACCCGCTCTGATACCAACTTGAAATAGAAAAAAGAAAATAAAGAACTGATTTTGAGAGCCTGAAATCATCTTCTTGTGTTCTCTTATTTATAGGAGATAAAAATACAGATTCAGATATACAATTAATAGAGAGACATGATTAATCCTAGAGAAGATAAACAGATGCATTCTAGGAACTAGATCTACAACTAATCTCATAAATGTCCAACAAGATACATTTAATCTAATAAATACTTCAACACACTTAAAGGAAGGTAGAGAGGAGGGGAGGCTGGAATTTGGAATTGGGACCTTTGAGAAATTTGGCCTCTTCAATAGCCCACGAATTTTCTTCTTTCGACTACTGAAAACAGTAATATACACAGGATTCTGATTTCATTGATCAGGCCTGTATACATTAAAAAAATAATACTTACATTTTGTAGTCTTGTACATTCAGCTTGCTTCGTCTCTATAATATTATTGTCTAACCCATCTGATGTGCAAAAAGTAATACTAGGAATTAGGTGACTCGAAGAATTATAGAAACAGGGAACCCAAAGAATTGAAGGTTCCGAGAATGTTATAGAGAAAAGGCTTACAAGAGAGAGAATACAATTGAATGAATAGAAAAATTATTAGATCAAGTTTGACATAGCCCTTTTTTATAGCTAACTATCCAATTGTCAACTTTAATAGCTTAACAACCATTGCTATGTTGCTATTTTTATTCTAGCAAAGCCCCTCCCTAGAAATCCTTGTCCTCAAGGATTGGACATTGGATATTTCTTCTTGAGCTCATTGTAGAACTCCCATGTAGCATCTTTTGGAAGTTGATGTTTTCATTTCCCAAGAACCTTGGTCACAGGTGCTCCCTTCATCTTGACAGTCATTATGTCCAAAATGTAATTTGGCTCCTTTTCTTCTAACGCATCTTCCGTCTGATAAGGTAAGTGTGTGGAAGTCAAGGCCTCTCTCACGTGTTTCTTAAGTTGTGAAATGTGGAACAAATTATGAATCTTGGACTGCCCACCTAAATCCAGTTTATAAGCTACAACTCCAATACAATCAATGATTTTGTACGGTCTAAAATACTTTGGGCTCAACTTTGCATTTCTCCTGAAGGTGACTAGTATTTGTCTATATGGATGCAGTTTTACATAGCCAAGTCTCCAATGTTGTATTTTCTATCGGTTCTGTATTTGTCAGCCAACTCTTTCATCCTCTCTTGCATTCTTCTTAGTGAAACTTGATTAGCTTTAACATCCCTTCTCTTTTCCTCAAACTTCTATCCACTAATTCCACATTTGATTCTCTTGGAAGGTAACGAAGATGGATAGGGGCCGGCTGCCCGTAAACAATCTCATAAAGAGTTGTTCTAGTTGCTTTATGGGAAGAAGTATTATACCACCATTCAACGATGGGTAACCATTTGAACCATTTATGTGGTGTGTCCACACACATACATCTGAGATAAGTCTCTAAGCACCTGTGCACGCCATCTGGCTATGGGTGATAGCTAATTGAAAGCTGAATTTGTACTCCTTAGACAACCATAAATTCTTGTCAAAATTGGCTTACAAATATAGGATCCCTATCACTTGTAATAAAGTCTGGATATTCGTGCAACTTAAATACATTGTCCATAAAAGCTTGAGCTACATCGCTAGCCATATAAGGGTGAGCCAAAGCTATGAAATGAGCCGCATTACTCAACATATCTACCACCACAAATATGACTTCTTTTCTCCCTGACTTAGGTTGTCCTTCAACAAAATCCATTGTAATATGCTGCCAAACATGATCTGATACAGGTAATGGTTGCAACAGTCCTATTGTTTTGTTTTTAGTCAGGAATCCACTTATGTAATAAAGTGGATCCCCTGATATTTTGAGCAGCGGTGTAGTATCAAATCCCAAAGGTAGGAAGTATTTTCTCTTTTAAGATAAGAAATAAAACACTTTTTCCAAGATTCTATAAAAAAGAATATATCATATATTTTTCAATATGATATATAAAATTGAGATAGTTACCTTTCATAAAATTAAAATTATAATGAGGGCATTAATGCCGATGCTTGAGTTACGAAGGAACCTTCGAGCTCCTATTGGTCATGAGTTGAGAACGAGAATGAAACTCTATGAGATCGAATTTCCCGTTGTTCCTTAGTAGCTCAGTGTTAGAGCGGTCGGCTGTTAACTGACTAGTCGTAGGTTCGAATCCTACTTGGGGAGATTTAATTGATTTCGAAATCTGTAATTCGGAATGAAGGAAAGGGTATTGTTGGCATATAGAACATTGCTAGATGAATGTTCTGACATCATTCATTAACCCCTTCTAGTATACTATAGTTTTTACTCTTCCCATGGTAGCATTTACCCTTGAATGGCCCCCCTATGGCAGACGCATGTAACCACTGAAGCAATTCACTTTTAAGTTGTGGATCCTTCCTAATGACTAGCTTTCCCTTTCTTCTCAACTCTTCATTCACCCATCTATAATGCTTATGTGAGCCTTGTGCGGTTTGGACTTCCTTAATCAATTTTTGCAAACTCTCATCTTGCTACCAAGATTGATGAATTTTGTCAATCAAATCTGAGTGTAGCTGCTGCCTTATTAATTGATTACACTCCACCAGAGGCCTCCTTGAGAGGGCATCCATGATCATATTTTCTTGTCCCTTCTTGTGTTCTATCCTGAAATAAAACTCATGAGCTTGACTAACCACTTCTGTTGAAAATTTGTAGTTAATCTCTGGTTCAGGATAAATTTGAGGCTGCCATGATTTGTCTTAACCACAAAGTTTCGGTTAAGTAAATAATGTCTCCACTTTTGCACTGCAAAAACCTTGACCAATAGCTCTTTCTCATATGTAGATAGGGACTACTACTGTAAATTTAATATCCTACTGATCTAGGCTATGGAATGATGGTCCTGCATCTTCACAACTCCAATTCCCCCTCCGGATGTGTCAACTTCCACCATAAATTCTTTAGAAAAATCTAGTCATGCTAGAACAGGCATATCACTTAGTAATATTTTTAATTCTTGAAATGTTGCTTTCTCCTCATCTGTTCACCAAAAGTTGTCCTTTTTGAGCATATCATTAAGGGGCTTGGCTATTATTCCATAGCCTTTAACAAACTGCTGATAGCACCCTGCCAGTCCCAAGAATCCTCTGAGTTGCTTAATGGTCTTTGGCAAAGGCCATTGAACCATTGCTTCAATTTTACTAGGGTCAGTGGTTACTCCTTCTCTAGATATGAAATGACCCAAGTATTCCACTTTCTCCTCCGTAAAGTAACATTTAGAACGTCTAGCAAACAAGTGGTTCCTTCTTAATGTCAATAAAACCATCCTTAGATGGTGTAAATGCTGCTGCAAATTCTCACTATATATAAGAATGTCGTCGAAGAAAAGCAACAAAAATTTTCTCAGAAATTGTTGGAAGATAGGATTCATTAGACCTTGAAAAGTTGCAGGCACGTTTGTAAGCCCAAATGGCATTACCACGTACTTATAGTGGCCACCATGAGTCCTAAAAGTTGTTTTGTGCACATCCGCAGAATCCATTCGAACTTGATTATATCCAGATCTGAGATCAATCTTAGAAAATATTGTTGAGCCATATAATTCGTCCAATAAATCTTCAACCAAGGGAATTGAAAAATTTGTTCTTCACTATATTCTTGTTCAACTCCCTCTAATCTACACACATCCTCCATGTTCCATCCTTCTTATTGACCAACACCATAGGACTAGCATATAAGCTGGTGCTATTTCAAATTATACCATACTGCAAATATTCCATAATCAACTTATCCAAGACACCCTTCTGGTTTTTCGCATACCTGTAAGGCCTTATATTAACCGGATTAGTGCCTTGCGCTAGGGATATTTGATAATCATGATATGGTCGGAAAGGAGGTAACTGAGTTGGTTCCTCAAAAACATCACCAAATTCTTGTGACAATTGAGTTACGTCTTTTGCTACTGGCAATTGAGTAGCGTGGGTGGTTAGCGCTTGTAACAAAGCTCCTTCTTCTTCTCCTACATGCAACATGGAGATATACAAACCTTCATTCAGAGCCTTTCGAAATTGTTGTTTTTTAGCCATTTTCAACCCCCTTGAGAAAGAACTACGTAAGACATGTTTTCTTCCATGAATCTTGAAGCCCATGGTCAGATTATTAAAGTTCCAAGTGATATCCCCTAGAGTAACTAACCATTCAATGCCTAGAACAATATCATAACAGCCCAAGGGAATTAAAAACATATAAGTTTTAAACGTGGTTTGTTGAATAGTGAAAGAAAAATCTTTCACCACTGAGGATATTTGAATCTTGGAACCATCTGCGACTGCAACATTTAGACAATCCAATGCCTCAATTTTACAACCATATCTTTTGGCAACTTGAATATCCAAGAAATTGTGTGTACTGCCACTATCAATAAGGATGTGCAATTGTTTCTTGTGATAGTAACCGGTAACCCGCATCGTTTGAAACTAGCTATACCCATTAGCGCATTAACAGAAAGGTGACGTTCATCCACTAGCCCTGTTGTTTCCCTATCCTTCTCTTGCCCTTCCTCTTCGGGAACATCTAACACAAAAAATTGTAGTTTCTTGTGTGTTAATCCATGTTCTAGGGAATAGGGAGTATCACAGAAGTAGCATAAACCTTTCACTCTTTGTTCATTATGTAAGTTAGAGTTAAATGTTTACCTGATACCATTTTCATCATATTCCTGTCTTCATCCACTGAAACATTCTTGTCCAGGTTTGATGGTTAGGGGCCTAACATCCCTTGGTGCTGCCGACTGCTCATTGGAATTGTCGAGCTTGAAAAATTACCTGCCTCATATAATCTTGCTAGTGAAAAAACCTTATGAACCGTAGTGGGCTAGAACATATGAATCATCGTCTGCATATCTTTCTTGAGACCTCCCAAGAAACAACTTAGGGAATACTCTTCCAATAGACTCAGCCGATTAATAATGGTGTCAAACTCCTTATAATATTCCACCACCGACTTTTTTTTGCGCAACTTCATCAAATCAGCCATTGGGTTAGCACCCATGTCTCCAAATCGCTCAAGAACCAGCTATTGGCATTCCTTCCAAGACCAAGTGGTGCAATTGGTTGTTGTTCTGGAAATTGCAAAAAGCCACTGCAGTGCACGTCCCTCCATATGGACAACCGCTAGCTTGACTTTAGTCTCATTAGGGGTGTTATCAATGAGGGAAAAACTGTGACATTGATAAAGCCATTGATGAACATTATCACCATTAAAACGGGGAAAGTCAATTCTTGCTAGATGTGAGCCGCAAGAATACGTACATTGATCCATTCTTGCCATTGACCCTGTAGCATCTGCATTTCTTTTGAGTAATTCTTGCAAGGTTTCTTGCATAGCAGCACCTAAAGTATTTTGTATAGATCCTGCCAACTCTGCCAAACATTCCTCCAATCGTGATGCTAGTTTTTCTTCCAAATCCTTCCTTGTTGTAGCACTTTTTGTGGAATCTGCCATGAAGAAGGTGGTGGACAAGGACCTTCCTGGTTGATACCAATTGATGTGCAAAAAGTAATTCTAGGAATTGGGTGACTCAAAGAATTACAGAAACAGGGAACCCAAAGAATTGAAGGTTCCGAGAATGTTATGGAGAAAAGATTTACAAGAGAGAGAATACAATTGAATGAATAGAAAAATTATTAGATCAAGTTTGACGGGACCCTTTTTTATAGCTAACTAACCAACTGTCAGCATTAACATCTTAACAGCTGTTGCTGTTTTTATTCTAACACTATCTTTGTATACAGAATGCAGGGATGCGGCTTTATGGTGGAGCACAATATCATCGGGCAATGGCTGAATTTCGTTTTGTGGTTGGGGGAACCAAGTGTCCCCCAATTACTCGGGAAGAAATTGTAAATGCTTGTGGAGTAGAAGATATTCATGATGGAACAAATTACTCTAGGTCTGTGTGTTTTACTTGTTCATTCTTGTAATCCTACCAATTGATAAATAATAAATAATATTTTTATTTTGACTAACTAGGACTGCTTGTGTAATTGCTGTTGCAAAGGCTCGTGACACATTTGAACCTTTTCTTCATCAGGTGATTAATTCCATAAAGAATGAATTTATTCCTTTCAATTTCTTTCTTTAATCATTTAGCTAAATTGCTATTATAGTTCACTTATAATTTCTGATCTGGTATTTTAGTTGATGGATGATAGATTAACCAGCTTGGTCAAGGTTTTTTAAATTTGTAGTAATTTAGGTTTGATTTGATTTCCATGATACTATCATAGTTTTATGATCAAAGCTGTATACATAATGATCATTGTTTTTCTCTTTGAATTATCAGAAAACAATATTAACATTTCCTCATATTCCAAGCCTAACTAATTGATTAATTTCTATTCTTGACACAGTTGGGCTCCAGACTGTTGTATATACTTAAGAGATTGCTTCCTATCTCTGTTTATCTTCTTCAGGTATTCTCTTTGGATTTTTCTTTAAGATATAAAAATTTGAATCTTAACCTAACAGCTTCGGGTTTTAGGACTCCTCTTGACATAGTATCAAGTGCCTCCATGTACAAGTTACCTAAAGTTTGATCTTTTCTAGCTCTAATTATTCAAAATAAAAGTGAATTTTGGCACAAGGTAGTGGTGGATCTGTGCATTATCAGTGCTTCAATTCTGATGGACTCTTGCACAGCCTGAATATGGTATCAAACTATTTGGGTCTTCTTCAACTAACAGCCTATGCTTTTTAGATAGTTGGTTCTCGAGGATTTTTATGAATCAATTGTTTATGCTTTTGCAAATATCCCAACAGTTTTGTACAATTATTCGTTTATTATTTTTCTAAACTTATTTAATTTATGTACTTTGTTTGACAGAAAGATAATGAATATCTAAGTGGTCATGAAGTGTTTCTCAGGCGTGTTGGCTCTTCCTTCAACAACTTTGCAGAATCTACTGAAAAATCGTGCCGTGAAAAGTTAACCACGACTTGTACCCATATGAACATGAGTTTGTTTCCATATGTTAAGTGAAAAATTGAGTTTACTAAAAAGGGATAAAAATGAATAATCTTGTACTTAATTTTAGTAAGAGGAATAAGATGCACAGTTCAGCTTTTAAACAGAACATGAAGCATAATATGGCATTCTTGCATCACATCATGTTTTGTGTTTTGCATCATACTTTTCATGCTTGTTCTTTTTAGATGTTAGGGTGCATTTTGTCCCCTTGATCGTAAAAATGTTTTACCTTCGTGTTCTCATCCATAATATATCCTTTTTCATTAATATTAGTATTCCAGGTTGTTTATTTGCTATTTTCTAAATTCCATTTTGCTATTCTTTCCTACAGATGTATGGAGGACTTGGTAAGCACCACCCGATATGTTTCATGGTCTCTCCACAATAAGGTATACGTGATTTAAGGGCATTTACAGAGACAGATGCTTTGGCATGCTGCATTTAAAATGATCTCCCTTCCTACTTTGAATTTAAGCTTGGATTGTATGATTATATCCACCTGAGAGAAAATGTGTAAAAGTTTGCAAAGCAAGTTTTCATGCCCCCTTTTGTATCTCATTCTAGTGTCACTGTCAAATTTGTAGAGTCGGGCTGGGTTACGTCAGTTCTTAGATTCATTTGGTGGAACCGAACAGTCCAATTCTTCTAATAATCCTACAGCAACCTTTATATCACAAACAAGTGCACATGACAGAGAAGACACAAAGGCACAACCGGATGTAAAACTCAGTCATGTGGCTTCTGGCATTGATTCTAGTTCATCCACTCAGACAACAGAAACAAAGCTTGCCGACCTTCTGGATAGTACACTCTGGAATAGGAGACTTGCACCTTCATCCGAAAGAATTGTTTATGGCTTGGTACAGCAGATATTTCATGGAATTAGAGAATATTTCTTGGTTTCCACAGAATTAAAGGTCTGTGATTTTTTATGTTTTTGTTAATTTATGCTTCTTTGTGTTTTGGTCTGTGAATTTCCTCCTTTCCTGCTTGAAGTGAAAGCTTCCCAGGGTAAGATTAGAAACGAAAGGTTGATTGTTTGGTTTTAATATGCATACAAAACCTACAATAGTTGCTAAAAATTTCTTCTGAAATTAAGTTTTGGCAAAGTGATCCCCTCTGCTTTTACAACATGACAACATTAGAGAAAAGTGCAGCTCTTCAAAACTACAGACATCATAAATTGATCACAGTGGATTGAGTTTGAAATAATTGAGGTTACAAAACTTGATTTTTGTTAGTGAGTTTAGAATAATCCGACAATCAGTTTTGTTTGAAGTATAAAGGAAAGCTACCAGTTAAGTAAAAATAAGGGTATGTTTTGTGGATTCTACAACCAAAATCGATTCTTGACAACAGAAAAGTCAATATTTTTACTTTTGTCAAAATCAGTTATACTCATTACAAGATTTTGAAATTTTCAAAAATTATTCAAACATATAGAAACACTGTTCAAATGGAGTTTTATTCGTGCAACTGGTAGTCTGAAGGTATCTAAGCAAGCAAACTTGGTGAAATTGAAAAAAATATTTGATGATTCCCCAATATTTCTATTTGATTCTTCCAATAATTCCAACAGAGAAAAAAAATTATAAGTTGCATCAAAATCGTCAGGTATTGTAAGATTCATTTTTATATTTCTCATTTAACACTGACATATTGTAATTTCTCAAAGGATGATATCAATATATTAAAAAAATTCATGTACACGTGCAAAACAGATTGCAGCAAAGGTTGCAACTTAGTTATACACCATATTTACGTGTATTTTCTTTTCATTCTTTAAATATTTATGGTTTTTGCTGGTTTTTGCTCAGACAATATGCGAAGACTTTGGGGCTGTAGATTATTATAATAAGAACCATTCATAATTAAGAATTCTGGCATAATTTTTCCCCCCGTCTTTTATGCACTGCTTATACCTAGTATTTTGCAGTTTAACTGTTTCCTTTTGATGCCCATTGTGGACAAGTTGCCTGCACTTCTCCGGGAAGACCTGGAATCTGCTTTTGAAGATGACCTGGATAATGTTTTTGACATAACCAATCTGCAGCATTCATTCGGGCAGCAAAAGAGAGATACAGAAATTGAACTGAAAAGGGTATTTCTTATTTCATATAACATAGTTTTCTCATGAACAATATCCAGACGGGCCAACTTTCTCTTTGTTGTCCATACTGTTAAACACTTCGATCGTTTTGCAGATCAAGAGGCTCAAAGAGAAATTCAGGATGATACATGAGCAGCTAATTCAAAATCAAGTCATGTGAATGTCAGCTGCTGAGCATAATTTTCAAATGAAACAGGCATGTGATTTAAAGATTTACTATCTTTCATTTTTCTTATATTCGTGCGCACCTAATGCATATAAAAAGAATGAATAGATGTTCATTATGATGACTTTTGTTGCAGTTAACTGAAAACCTCTTTTCCTCAAGTAGTCTCGAGTCAGTTGCTGTGCTTCTAGAATACACTGTTTGGACATTCTTTTCTTATTCTTGTGTGTTACACATACAAATTTTTGGTTGTCAAGTGTTTCAAGAATAATTTTAGTAATATGTGGACAAGTTAACAGAAGCGAATTGCAGTGGATCAGCATATATTCAGGTTGAATCAGTAATCACGTGATGCTGTTAATTCTGGCCCTAAACTAGGTTGTGAAATACTTGGACTGACCATATGTCCGTTTCTCACCTCAAAAAGGAATAAAGTGTGGTACATAGAGGAGTGCTTCTCTATATTTATTAAAAAGCATCATGGACAATAGAAACATTGTTTTAATATTCTGTTATAATAGCTATGAAGTCATCCCAGTTTCAGCAGGTGAGACCACCTCATCAAAGCATGTAAGACTATAATATTTTGACGAAGACAGCATAGAACTTGAAGGGCTCAATAGAAAGTTGTACGGATGTTTAGGTATTGGACCTTCACTGTGAATCTCAGGAGGAAGTGGTGAAAGGATGGTTTCTCCCAGAAGGAACTGGACAGATCCTTCTCATATTAGGTCTGTAATCAGGATTGGGATGAGAGAAAAGCAATTCAAGGCTTATCTAAACTGGGGTCAATAGCTCTGTTGGGCTGCCCTTGGTGATGTAGTTCTCTGATCCAGTGTAGTTCCGCAGGATTCTTTTGGGGCTCTATTGGCCTCCTTCTACTTCCAAAACGAGTACGCCATACCCATATACATCTGTGCTCGTTCTTGCTTTCCCAGTCTTTGTGAGCTCAGGAGCCATTTACCCTAGTGTTTCACAACGCTTATTATCTGTGGATGGATTCCATGCTCGTAAGTCCTTGCAAGACCAAAATTACCAAGCTTTGGTTGGAGATTTGCATCTATCAGAACATTGTTTGCCTTTACATCTCTGTCAACAACCTGCAGCTCGCATTCTTCTTGGAGATACAGCGGCCCTTGGGCAATTCCAGTAATAATCTTATAATCCCAAGTTAGTAATTTCTTCTTTTGATGATCATTTTCGAACAGAAGCTTGTCAATGCTTCCATTAGGTAGATAGTTGTAAACAATGAGGAGTTCATCCTGCTTCCTATGCTGTAGTTGCAGCAAATTTCTATGTTGTAGTTGTGCCATGCCTGTCATTTCTGCTACAAATTCTCTGATTCCCTGCCTTTAATCAGGAGCAACTTGCTTTGAAGTTACTTCTAGTCCTGTACTAGGTCTTACTGCTTTGTAGACTTACCGTTGGAAGCCGAAATACATGTAGTCATTAAACACCAAAAGTAGGTATATGGGAAATGATATCAAAGGAAAATATGGCTTTGACATGCAAAAAGGATAGATTGTGTTAAAACCATGATACTCATTGTGTATTTTAGGATGTTTTATATTTTTTCGTTGCCGTTATTTTTTTATTTTTTTTTTATACAGTTGTATCTTACTAATTAATACTAGGACTACGTAGTTAGAAAGAATCCCATAATCACAGGGACTTGTCTCCTTAGAATTAGGTGTCAATATTTCCTAAAATAACCAGGCTCATGTGTTATAGGTCCGATGACCTCATAATTGATACAATAAAGTAAAACATTATTCCTTCTAATTTCAAGATAATATCAGGCTCTTCATCTTTGGAAGCCTGTGTTTGTAAATCCTAAGACGTAACCTTCATTGTTGTGCAACCTTGAGCATAGCACACACAACCTTCATTCTTTCACAATCCATTCTACCTTGATTGCACCCACTTGCGATGGTTGAGATCGTGAATAATGTTATGGAAACCGGGGACAGATCCAAACTGAAAACAAAGTTCATTATGCTTATCGATTAAATGAAAAGAATTATCTCAAATGGTCTTAACTCATTAGAACCATCTTGAAAGGAAAAGGAAAGGTTGGCCACCTGACTAACCCTTGATGAAAATGATGCCACGGGATGAAAAAGACTCCATGATCGTGGCATGGTTGTGGAATTCAATGGTATCAGAAATCATCAATACTTGCATGGTTCTTAAATCAACAAAGGAAATTTGGGAGGTAGTAGAAAAAACGTATCTGAAGGTCAAAGATGTAAAGGTGAAAATTATGGCAGCAAAATAGGGAAACAAATTAGTTACAAAATATGCCAATCAACTCAAGTCCCTATGGATGAAGTTGTTAGTTAATAACATGACCAAAGTTGAAGTTAATAACGTCAAGAGAAAGGAAGGAAAGATAACACATGTTGATAGGTAGTTTACGAATATACTCTAAAATTGGGTGTTTCATGTATTTCCTCACCAATTCTTTATTTTCATGCTTTACTTTCTCAGGTTCATCGTTTGCTTTTAAATTCATTGCATCTCTACTTACTTTTCTTAATTTACAATTTATTGTTCTATTAATTCCTTTGTTTCACCTTTAACTTCTATAACTGGATATTTTGTACTTAAATTGAAAACTTAATAAAAAACTATTTGAAAATACAATGGTGAAATCATTTATATTTTTATATTCGATTATGTGAATTGTGAAAGTAATAGTTTTAATCATGTTTATATAACAATAACTGGTAATCCAGAAATTTACTCTCTTGTCAAACTTGTATGTGATTTTATAAATAAGATGATCTGCAAAGAATAAACTAATTCTATTCATAGTATTTTTATCAAGTTATTTTTGCCAATAAATCATATATTTTAATGTTATATTAATAGATATTATTTTATAATTGAGGAGAAATTAGATATGTTATTTTAAGAGTTATAAATATATTAATATACATTTAATATGGTTCGTGTAAGAGAATCTTCCAATTTATGGGATCTGACAGGAGGCAACATGAATATAGCATAGGAAGACCTTCTGAAAAAACCAAACGTCGCTTATACATTGATTAACATTTATGCATTATTTTCATAAATTAACATTTAACTCGCTATCGAAGAGAAAACTTTGTTTTGGTACAGTAATTGAAGAAATAGCTTGATCAAACTCTATTAAATAATTTTTTTTAAAAATGTACAAAATAATCATAAATCACTTATACAAATTTAATCAATTCCGTTTAAATACTTGTTTAACAAAGTAATGTTAAGAAAGTAAAGTCTAAACGAGGAGTGTATTATGCAAATCGCTGGATACTTAAGAACTCTGAGAGGAACCATACACATGGAACAAAGTAGAGAACAGAATACTCAATGAATTATTTATATTTCTGTTTGCATAGAATACATATATTGGATTAGATGTGAATTAAGTGTGATGTGTTCTTTTATACCAAACCAGGCACCAATAATGGAAGTGATAATGTTCTTGGAAAGAGAGACTCGGCCTTGTAGAAGCTGAGAAACCCAAGACTCCAATGTCTTCCTTTTCTTTTTCATTTAAATATAATTTTATTCAATATAAAATGAGTGAAATTTTTTCTCTATTAGCCATTGTTTAGTTGTCTAGAAAGTATCAAGAAGAAAGAAATGAAAAGAAAAATTGGAAGAAGTAAGTGTGGTCCAAATTTAGATGAGATTTTCTTTTTTTTCTTACTTTAATTCTTCTATAATTGGAATACTGTTCTTATCTCTAATACAATGTAACTTCTATTGTCTGAGATATAACATTCATTAATGTTACAATCCTAGTGTGTATTTTTTTTTTAAATCTTTAAAATAAATTTATTTATCTTAAAATAAATGTTTGACTAAAATAATGATTTCAAAAGTTAGAGGGATGAAAATGAATAAAAAGTATTTAATATAACAATGATTTCAAAAATTTAGAGAACTAAAAAATCAAATTATAAGAATTAAAATAAAAACTAGGTCATTATACAACTATTAAACATATTTAAGCCATTTTAAAAAAATGGGAAAAATAAACATTTTGTATTTCTCTTTATTTCAAAAAATACGAAATAAAAGAAATAAGGTGGAACTTAAATAGAAAAATAAAACACAGAATTATTTTGATACTAGACTTCATACACATTTAGTGTTTTTTTTTCTGCAATTATAAAACAATGTCGCTTATAATGTTAATCAAGAGACAAAATAGTCTAAAAATCGTAGAGAGGAAAAAACGAGTATCACCTTATAATTGTGATAGATTATGTATATAATAATAATAATAATAATAATAATAATAATAATAATAATAATAATAATAATAATAATAATAATATTATATACTCATCATCTCTTGTAAATCAAGTAACCTCTCATAATCTAAAGGTAGTAATGTTATCACAGTGGATTAATTGTATTTTGAAGAATAAAAGAAACAAAAAAATCAAGTGTTTTTTTTTTTTTTGACACATCTAGATAAGTGTTGGTGACATTACAACAGTACTTTCTTATGTTGGCAATTACAATATTGAACCTCCATAAAAATTGGATCAAACTAGTAAAAAATTGTTACAACTCTTCTTCAATTATTACCATGGGGTGCCATGCATACAAATGGGTTGGTCAAGTTGATATTCAAATAAATGTTGACCCAAAAAAAAAAAAAAAGTTTTGGTATTAACAATGAAATGTTTATCCGTTACATTTTGTAGCTAGTTTAAGCAACTAACTCAATAGCAATTGGATATTTGTAGTAACAACTTGTTAAGAAGGGGTTTAATGAAGGGAAATTCGCACTAATGAACACTGTAGATAGAGAGATATGCAAGCTTATTAGGTTACTTGAGACAAATTACTGGTTCTAGTTGAAATGATGAAGTTGATATTTGCATGATTGCAGAAGAATAATGATTGAAATGATCTTATATGTTTCAATTTACAACTAATGTCAAAGGCATAATTATAATTATGAAGTTGAAATTAGATAGCCTTTTGAATTTGTTGAATGTGAAAGAGTAATAGCTGGCAACAATGTACAACTTTTTGGATACCATCCCATGGAAACAAGAGTTATTAAATTTGACATTTAGGCCCCACTTGCAAACTTTCAACATTTCTAGAGACATTGAAAATAATACCCCCATATTATACAAATCCCATTGCTTCCAATTTCTCAATCCCCATCAAACCTACCATGCATATATGCTTATAAGGTCAACAAATATCTTTATCATCTTTCAAGACACACAAACAATATCAACTAGGGTGAAATTAAGATTAACCACTATTCACTACAATTATTAGTTAATGGATTAATGAAGTATAATTTATTTTTATTTAAATTGTTAGATTTTTTCCCCTAATTCAGTTAATTCTTTAATTATTATTTTTAAAGTTAAATATAACATTTAGTTTTTTTTTCTTTCATAGGTTATAAAAACGGATAATTCAACTCCATCTAACCTTATTATATGAACCAAATAAAAAAAAATAATTTAACCTATGTTACGTCAGTAGGCCAACTTTATATTGGTTATAATTTTTTTTAAAAATATTATCATTTTTATACTAAAATAATTAATTAAAAAATAAAAAAAAATTATTTTTAAAATTTAAATTATATTAATGAAATCATTTTTTATTTAATATATAAATTACAACAGAACGAATCTATCCATTTTTAAAATAAAAATTATAAGTTTACTTTTCTTTTATCATTCAATTTTTAGTAATTTATTAATCTAAAATAATAATTATTATTAATTTTAATTATTAGATCAAATAGTGATTAAAGATTTATTATAATATTTATTTTTTAAAACAAAGGAATATTTTATCAAATTAATTTATAATATATATATATATATATTTAATAAAATAAAATTACTTTTGTTTAAAAAATTATTATTATTTTATAAAATTGACTTACACACTAATTTAATTTAATTATCATCTAAAAGGGTTAAATTAAAATAAATTTAATTCAACTTATGAAATTTTTGTTTTAACTTAACTTATTTATTGAGAATTTTTAGTAATTATCTCCTGTTTCAGTCAAATGACATAATGATGTATCAAGCTTGATCAAACAACCAAAATTTTAAGTTATTCCAATTAAATAATTTTTCAAATTGTTCAAATAATGATGTATCACGTTTGATCAAACAACCAAAATTTAAGTTATTCCAATTAAATAAATTTTCAAATTGTTCAAGATTATCCTATGACTTGTATGGTACCATTTGTTCCTTAGTTGAACGTGCTTCATTAATAGGATTGTGATTTAACTTTGATAGTTATGGACTATTACTAAGATAGATTCCTATAGAGACAAACCCAATTTTAACAATGAAAATAACCCCTTTTTTAAATTAGAAAAAAATATTGAAACAATTAAGAATTCATATTTTCACAAGATTTAAAAATAAGTATTATTAGTTATCATTCTTAACTTATAAATGAGTTCACATAGTCACTCCTTTTATCTTTTAACTCTCCTTAGGTTAAAACACAAGTATTCTTTAATATCAAACTACTCCTAGCTCAACTTGAGGGTACAAAACATCTCCACATGTTGTTAAACAAAATTTTAAAATGCTCACATGTTCTTAACTTTCAACTAGATGATATGAATATTTATCTTATACACTAGAGCTCTTTACTTCATGTAATTAAAGTTATTACAAGTGTATGCTCTCTTTCTATTGACTAGAAGTTGACTCAACAAGGTGAATAATATATAAAAATAACTTCTTCTAGGACTTGGACACAAAGCCTAAATTTGTAAGAGACTTTCTTCTCATATAGAGTATTCATAGTATGAACATTTTGAGTTGAACATTCATCTTTGTTGCATGTGGAGAGATATCTTATGTAGTGTCATGCAAAAATAGTTGTTTGAGGGCACATGGTTAAAGGTTAACTCTGTGTTGCAGATTCTGTCATATACTTTTCAATCTTTTTTTGAGTGTGTCAGCTTTGTATAAGTGTACACTATATATTAAGTGATTCATATGACTTTAAGTGTCGTTTTACTTTGTAATGAGTTCACCCAATGAACACACTTGTTTCTTTCTAGATAAATTGCATTTTTTTTTTATTATTTTTCTTTATATGTTTCTCAGCTTTCAAATATTCAAACTTTGGTACTTTTTAGTAGATACATTGATAATTACTAATTACATAGGTTAACTTTGCGGTGGTTTGCTTATATTAAACTCATGATAAGCTTATAATTCATGCTTCATGAGCTTGGTCAAGACTAGTAGTAACTTGCTTTATGGTTACATAAGTTGATGTGTAGAAATATAGTAAGTCTTCAAGTTAGACATGTAACTTGATTCTAATTACTCTTAAAGGTTGATTCTTCATTAGATGAGCCTAGCAAAGGTGCCTTCCGTTGAATCTATATTAGACATTCTAATAATAGAGTATTCTAGTCAAGTTTGGTTCCTTCATTCAAACTACTTGTTTATAATTGGTCAATTCTCCATTATGGTCAACACTAGTATTAGCTAGTCAACATAGTATTTGATGGTCTATATAGCATCAGGTGATGAACACTTTGTTAGATAGTCCGGTGATGGTTTATTCGTCAATCTTGCACTAGATGGTTGACATCTCATCATATGTTACAAGGATGGTTAGTTGATCAACCTTGTATCATATGGTCAATCCATTATCAAATGATTTTATGATGGTTAGCTAGTCAACCTTGTATCAAATGGTTAACACCTCATCATATGATTATAGTTAACTTTGTATCAAGTTATCAACATCTCATCAAATAGGCTGGTGAGCTTCAATTGGTCAACAAACGATGTTGGTAGCTAGTTAACACATTATTCTATTAGACGAGCTGATGGAGAGTAGTTGTTCACGTCCAAACTTAAGGTATTGGTTGATGATTGATGACATATATTTTGTACACACATCTATAACTTTATTGTACAATGAATGTAATTTTCATATGTTTTATTTTCAATTTTTAATTTATTTCCTTTCAATAGTAATAAATTAATTTCAATATACATATTTGCTTCAATTTTGTATTTTTAGCTCATTTGACCTTTGCTCGCTACTTTGGTCATAAAAGTTTCCATTGATATTATTTTTTATTGATTTAAGTTGCATTGTATTCTATATTTTATTATTTTTAGAAGTTTAGGCCTATATGTTGAAATTTTGTAAAGTAACCCACACATTTAAGATCTTCTTTATATTAGTTAAAACTTTTGTAATTGGGTTTATGGGCCTAATTAGAGCTCAAACTTAGGCTCATATTTGCATTAGATTTCAGAGCATTTAAATAGCCTATATATTCTCAAACTCATATAAGAAAATCATTTTACTAAATAATCAGTTTGAGGAATTGTTTTTTCATATTCTCTTTTCTTTCTTTTCTCTTAATTATGTTTTTTTACTTTTCCTCTTCTCCTCTCTTATTCTCTGAATTCATTTTGTGTTCTTCATCGATCGAGAACTTAATCTTGAGGATCAATTTATGAATTCAAGATCAAATAAACTAAATTGAATTTTGCATCAATTGTTTCTCGCTCTAAAGTTATTTTTCTTTTCTCTAATCTTAGTTTAACTCTTTATGATTGCAACTTGCATTTTGTATTTTGGAATGAAATTAAGAATCAATTAAATCTTAATTTGATGGTTTAAAACATATTAGATTTAATGTTATTTTGGTTTAATTAATTAATTAATTAAATCAGTTAATTATTTAAACTTAGATCTACGATCTCCAACTGGTCCGACCTCCTATATGTGAGCATATAATCTTTTGTTCTCTTTAAATATCTTATGACTCTTTTTGTTGCTTTTCAATGGTCTATTCCTGGATTGCTTAAATATCTGCCTAGAACCCCAACTATATATGCTATGTCTGGATGCATACATACTTGGGCATAGATCAAACTCCCTACAACTGATGCATAGGGAATCTTTTGCATTTCCTCAATTTCCAAATTCCCTTTGGGCACTGATTGAGACTAAACTTTTCTCCCTTTAAACTTGTGATACATACAATCATCAACAATATTCATCTTGAAGCCAAATGAGTTTCATACCTTCTATTAATGGGACAAGTTCCCAATAACCTTATTGTCTTGCATGGACTTATACTTATCTTATTGCTTCAATCCACTTTTGAGAGTTAGAACCTTGTATAGCTTGACGGAAGTTAACTGGGTCATCTTCCATTATATCATTATTTTCCTCATGTTCCTGAAGAAATACCATGTAATCATCCGAAATAGCACTTCTTCTTTCTCTAGTGGATCTCTGCAAAGTTATTAGCTCATGATGCACAGGTTCTTGAGGATCTTGAGTTTGTTCTTCATGAACAACCAAATCATTTTGAGTAAGGGGTTCATCAACAATGCCTTGTGGAAGTTCTGAACTTACTTTATCAAAAGTAACTATTTGAATCGGTTCTGAAATTGTTACCGATTCTTCCTCCAAGATGAAGTTCTTAATCTTATTCTTCCCCCCAAACTCAATATCCTCAAAGAACTTAGCAGTTCCCGTCTCAAAATTGTCTTTAATGTGGGATCATAAAATTTATATCCCCTGGATCTTTCAGCATAACCAATAATATAACTACTTATTGTTCGGGAATCCAATTTCTTTTCATTTGGCTTATAAGGCCTTGCCTCAGCTGGACATCCCCACACATGGAAATGCTTCAGACTAGACTGTCGCCCAGTCCAAAGCTCATAAGATGTTTTGGTAGCTGCTTTAGTTGATACTCTGTTTAGAATATAAGCTGTCATATTTAGTGTCTCTCCCCAAAGTGATTCTAGTAAGGTGGAATGACAAATCATACTCTCTACCATATCTTTAAGAGTGTAACACAAGCCCAAACGTCACAATTTGATGTTACCTGAGCACTTGTGCCATAATGCACTTGAGTGAGTATTTTCAATTCTACGTTTAGTACCATATGATTCTGTATTAAGGGTTTCATTATAGGTGGTCACAATATCAAGTAAATATTGATTATCATAAATCAAAAGTGAACCAGTTCCAACAATATCTAAATTAAAAGACAAATTGAACTTATTGTTTCCAAATGAACACAAATAACCTAATTTGTCCAAATAAGAAACTGAAACCAAATTCCATCTAAATGACGGCACAACAAAAGTGTCTTTCAAATCCAAATAAAAAATCAGTACTTAATAACAATTTAAAATGCCCTATAGCTTCCACCTCTACCGATTTGCCATCTCCAACATAAATTCATCTTTCAGAATCAATTAGCTTCCGATAGTTTAGGCAACTCTTTCTTTTCACGCCAAACATGATATTTATCACATTTCTTCTTTATGTGTCCAGTCTTATTGCAAAAGAAACATTTGTTTTCTTGAGTTTGTTTCTTTTGTTCTGGACCCTTAGCAGCTTCGTTCTCGAGATCCTCTTATCTCTTTCTTTTGCCCTTAGCCTTGGAGGTGCTTGCAAAATGAGCACTTTTTGTCTTGTCTTGCTTTAGTCTTTCCTCTTCTTGTACGCAATGTGAAATGAGCTCATTAAGAGACCATTTATCCTTCTAACAGTTGTAAGATACCTTAAATTGATTAAACGTTGTAGGAAGAGAAATCAACACCAAATGAATGAGAAAGTCTTCTGAGAGTTCAAGCTTTAGTGCCTTGAGTTTAAAAACAATATTAGACATGCTCATAATGTACTCCCTGATATTTTCTTTGCCTTGATATTTCATGGAGATCAAGTTCTGAAGAAGAGTGTTTGCCTCCGCCTTATCGCTTTTTGCAAAGCGCTGTTCAATTTCAGCAAGAAATTCTTTGACACTTGTGATGTTTTCAGAAACAGTGCCCCTAAACACCTCCGGGATGCCGCACTTAATGATCATTAGACTCATGCGATTTGAGCGATCCCACTTCTCATAATCTCTTTTCTGTTTAGAGGTACTTGAATCCGTAGGAGTAGGGGGTTGCTCAATCCTTAACGCAAGATCCATATCCATGCAACCAAGAACAATATCAATGTTCTCTTTCCAGATCCTTAAAATTTGTTCCATTGAGGACCGGAACGGAATTTAAATTAGCGGATACATAAGCAATTGTAGTTGAATTTAGAACACGAGAAATAAACTAATTATGCTCACATTATATAAAAAATAAATAATATATATTCAAATAGTGGTTTAACCCATCTCAAGACACCCAATGCACCATCAATATCAAGTCTTTGGACGAGTAATATTAACTACTAGAGGTATCTTGTAATAATCAAACATTGACAATAAAGCACGTCCAACAACAAACCAATCTTTGGATTGATTTATCATCGACAAAGCAAATCCTTATAATTATCACATGTTTATTATTACAAGTGTGTATGCAATTCGGCCAAATATTAATCTTCCTTTGGTAGACTAATACTCGCATGAATATACACAAACACTAACATTCAATATTTTTCATGAACTGTCCAATTCAAGAGAAGTTACTTTGGTGACTTCTTGACTCAATTTGCTCATAAAAAATATTAAACTACCAAAAATTGAATATTTTATTTATATAACAAAACCAAATATTTAATATTTGCAAACTAATTCAAAAGAGAATCACATCATTAGAATTCTACTAAGGATGAACACCTCCCTAGAATCTCATTAGGGATAAATACCTCATTTGAACAAATCAAAGGATGAAAAAATGTCTCATTTTCCACCAATACATAAAGGATGAGCATCTCCCTAAAATCACACTAGGGATGAAATAGAGATAGTTCTGAGTCTCTTTAGCATACTGCTCTAAACCCTAAAAGGGAATTAAACAGTAATCACTCAAACCCTAATTTAACATCAAATTTTCCTTAAATTCCTAGGGGATAGAGGTAATAAAATAATAACAACCACACATGTGGAAACATTCACCAGTTGCCTAAGATCCTCTATGTTGGGAATTCCCCAAACACCACCCCCAATTTCAAACTCATCCATATCCACCATAAAAAGAAAACGAAAACAAAACCCATAAAATTAAATAAAAATAAAAACAAAAGATTAAAAGAGAACATAGAACCCAATACAAGAAAGATTGAAATTTGAAACACTATTTCTTTCTCAGTAAAACTTGAAACTTAAACTGAAACAAAAGGGAAAAACGAAGAAGAATAAGAATCCATAGCTTCCTCCACGGTTCCATCAGCAAACAGAATCAGATTGGGGATGTTACCCCCAAATTTAAATTTTAGGGTTCACGAAAATTAAAGATTATTCTCCACTTAGGGTTCATAAAATTTGTTAATTTGAATTGTTTAAAACAAAATTAATCCTAATTTTCATAATTAGGGTTCTATAAATTAAACGAGACATGAATCAAATATGGCTAGACTACGATACCAATTGTTCGGCCTAAATTAATAATAATAATAATAATAATAATAATAATAATAATAATAATAATAATCCTGATTTTGATTCTAACGATCAAACATAAACATAATCCCATACTTGATAAACATGTTGTAAACTGAATGCGAAAGCGTACTCGAATTAGCCATAATGATGATGTCTTTATAGAGCACTTGTATTGATCTTATGGTCTTCCACCTGAAGAGCACATGTATTTCCCTCTTGATTTTCTCTCTTGATGGGGATAGAAAGAAAGGAACAATAATCAAACTTACGTTCTGTCTACATGCTCCCAGAAGGGGACCACGACCCTTTAAAATAACCAGAATTAGGTTAATTACTTAAGTTTTAGTATTTCTAATTTGACCCCTCATCAAATTAGAAATTGTTCAATGGTCTCTACACAATTTTGTTTTCATGACACATGTCTTTAGCCAAAACTTTAATTTAGTCAGATCACTTTATTATTTGGCTTAATAAATAATAACCTATAACACATTTAAATTATGTATCATATATATACATGACCTAAATTTTGTCAACAGAATGTTCTTCTTATATATCTTTCATCTAGTAGAATTAAACTCATCATTAGAAATTAACTGTAATATCCTCTCTTTGAGTTTTAATTTCTTATAACATAATACAAATTTTGGTTATTTGCCCATAGAAACTTTATGTACTTGTAAAATTCATTAGCGACTTTGTTATAAAAGAATAATAGGTTTTTTAACCCACGCAAAGAAGTTTGTCAGAAGTGACCTTATGTACTTCTGGTAAGACAAAAATAACTATGTAAAATCTATATTAATATTAGAGATTATAGGTGTCAATATTAATTCTAACTTATTAGGTCTGATTTATTTTTATTGATTATGGATTAAAATGATCTCAACTCACTTATCTCACATATTAAATGACTTTGAAACGAGTTACGATGGATTGAACCCAATTTATAATATATTTTAAATTTAAAAAATTAATAAAATCCTAACCTTATTTTGTGACTACAATACAACAAAGTCACCCTCGTTCAAAACTATTGCATTGCGCCACTATGCCACCATGTATCCGTCTTCAAATTTGCTGCGTCCTCCGCACAGTCGACACTTCCACTCCATTTACCTACCTCCTTTGCATATGTTGTATCCGCCACCTTTGTGACATCCACTTCATTCTTTGTTCTCAAATTGAAAAATTCCACCAAAATGAAAATCCATGCCTTACCTTTTTAGTTTTTTTTTTTTTTTTTTTTTTTTTCATCTCATATTTCTTCCTTTGCCGCTTCAAAAATCCATTGAGGTGGATAATACTCTTTAATTTTCTATTATTATTGAACCTATAACAGATGTATATTTCAACTTTGAAAGGTACAAATTTAAACACCAAACAACCATATACGTGGAGGAAGCAATACACTCATGATGAGTTATACTTATTTATATATATTTGACGGATCTTTATTCAATTTTAAGGCTATCATGTTAAATATAATAAAATTTAAAAATTAATTTTGATATATATATATATATATATATATATATATATATATTAATAAGAAATAAATGCAGGTATCAAGGTTTCCTTTGGCTCACAAGGAGCTCTACCACCGATTATAGGAATTATTCCGATCTTCTTATAATATTACAGTTTCTCCTCCATGATACTATATATAATCATAAGAATTATACTGTATTGTTAGAGACCGAGAGGGTGATTCCTTAAAAATATGATAATGCAAGTGAATGAAAAGAACCCTAAGAAAGTTTTGTTAGGACAATTAATCAAATAGATGTCTATAAATTTTACATGAACAGAATGATGCATAACAGCACAGATTAAACGCTCTAACTTGAATATTTGAGAATTTCCTTAGACTTACCCTAAATAAAGTATCATCATCTTCGGGCAAAAGTAGCAATACAGATAAAGTTTCTGACTTTTATGCGCCACTCGTAATTATTTTATTTTTGTTGCATACCAATACTTACATACAGTGAAGAATCCAACTTTTAAGTTTTAATAACATCAAAAAACACCCTCATATCTGAAAATTTCAATCCGGTGTTATTGGAGCTATTAGTTCCTGTGTTGTAATAATGGTTGCGTAGATATCACTGCTAGAGTATTTTTTATTTTTTTTTCCAGTCAAAGCATGTCAAGTGGGTCAAACTCCACCAAAATTTCAGCATTAGATGGATGGAGGTATGAGATATAAATACACAATCATGGTGTCAATCAAACAAGTGCAGTAGCACTTAGGTTCGCTTTCAGTCTAATACCACTGACACTAACACCTCAAGATGGTGATGAGACATGTACGATCTTCTTCCCCCATATTATTTTTCCCTAGAGCATGCCCTATGTTATTTTTTCTTCCTGGTATTAGCATGTTCTATTAATAGTACTACTAGTAATGGTCTTGTCTACATGACAAGGTTTGATGATTGATAAAGATGGCCTAACTGCTATTATAAATTACGCTGGCATTGCTTCTTTTGTCAACAAATGTAGCTGCCAGAGTCCAAACTTGGTGGTGATCCAAGTAATCAAAACATCAAACATTGTACTTTGTATTAATTACTTATTGTTATTGCTGACTACAGTTGATTGGATTTGAAAACAATTCCTGAGTGAATTATTCTACACTCTACTCCTTCAGTCTTTCTCAGTCAGATCAGATCCCCCAAGCCATTATATGTTGACACTTCATTGACTCATGACATCAAAAGCATTTGTTAGTTCACATGCAGCCACTTAAAGCTTCACTAGTCAAATTACTGTTACTTTAGAGCTATGCTTCAATACCACCCTTTTAAGGTGTGAAATGATGGGAGGGAAGTAGGGAACCAAAGGTTGTGTTTCATACAGAAAATTTGACAAATCCAGTGATCTTTTACCATCCCAGAACATTGAGCCAGTTGTTATTTTGTAAATGGGTGGTTCACACCAAAGAAATTAAAAGTTTTTAGACTTTCAGTCCCCCATTAGGCCCTTATTTATTTCAAATGTTGAAACTGAAACTGTTTGCTGTTGAAAAGGTAGAAAAGGATCCAGGAGAAAAAAAGGACCCTTTTGCTGTTTCCTTGTCCGATGATAGTGCAGTACTTGGACAAGTGATTACTCAATGTAACAATCAACTGGTCAAGTAAAATATTGGCATGTATGTATGTATGTAAGTATAAATTATTCTATTAAATTTTTCTCCCAACCTTTGATGTCGGCCAATAATAAGAAAAGGATAAAGGAATAAGATAGTATGAGAACAAAACATGCCTAACTCAGACCCACCACTCAATTACCGTAACACCATCATCTTAGTCAGCAAAACTTGCGTGCTCATTCCATTTGAGGCATTATAATGCTCTTTTAGCATACTTCCACTCTTGCTAATTCAACTTGAACGTGTATTATATAACAGGTAAAAAGAAAAGAGAAAATATTAGTATAATTGGGATTTTTTTGGATGTCTCGATCATCTAAAAAAGTGACTAATTACTTCAGAATGTGGCAATGAAATGGAAATGTACCGAAACTTGCATTATGAATCTGACTGTAACTTATGAATGCTCCAGCAATTATCCAATTTGATGGATGTGTGTTTGTGTCTCTCTTGTATAAAGATTGATGTTTTCTTAGTAAAGGTTAGCAAGAACAGAGGGATGCTATGTGCTTTCCAGTCCCTGTCCTTGTTACAATCTATTTGCATTCTTTCTCATACAAACCCCACCATCGAACCACTCTGTCTACGTTACTTTCTACTCTAGGAAAATGATATTATAGTCACAACCTTTATGTCACAACTCTGCACCAGTGCCTTTTGATTTGAAAATATGCTATTAGACCAATTTATGAAATTAAGGAAAATGTCAAAAGTATATTTTCATACACACTTGTGTGAAATCACTTGAATCTCACTTTTTATTGAATCTCATCCATGACTTCAAGAATCTTAGCAAATTTCAACAATATACTAAAAAAAATGTATTAGAGGGAATTCACTACACTTACAGAGGTGTGAAATAGAATTGCAATAATTTTTTTTCACTGGTATTAGTATTTCTGTTTGCATAGGTGGATAAGTTCGAAATAATAGAAAACACTAATGACATGCATTGTTGGGATATTTTAGATTTTTCCTTTTTTAAAGAACAGGAAATACATTGTGCAACACATGCAAAATATTAACATCTTGATAGTAAGAAGTAGTATTTTTAAATTCGAATAAAATTCGCATCTTCAAATAGACTCTACCGCAAAGATTTGAAATACAGTTAGTAAATTCTAAAAATAACATTTCCACTCATTTGCAAGCCAAATATTTAGGCATATTTTCAACATGCATGTTCAGTTTCTTTGTGGAATAAGCACCAACAGCCAATAGGCAAAGTCAATGGCCATGTGGAATGGGGATGAAAAACAAAGTTCATATACCCTTGGGAATGTTGCTTGCTGGGCCTTATGGATAAAATATGCCTTATAGAAGGTTGTTTCTCAACTCTTGGTCCACCAGAGCCCAGAAATGGGGCATAGATATGAAGGTACAAAAAATACAAGATGATAGTGCTTCCACATCTACTAACACAACACTCTTTTTTTCTTTGGAGGGGGATCACGGAATACACCTAAAATTGGTGCAAGTAACTTTCGAACCTAGTTCCAAGACTTAGGAATTAAAATTAGCATGATATGGCACCAAGATTTTGAAACTAAAACTTGATGTTTTTTGTTGTTGATGCCTGTAGTTTGTTGGTACCACCTTAAAGGGAGATAATGACATAAAAGAAAGACACTAACGCCTTGTACTGCAAATAGTAACTTCCTAGCATTTTATATCTCGATATGGTTATAATTGGCCTCAAATGGTACTATGAAAATTGAGATTAGCCATCAGAAACAGAATAATGCTGTCTACTTTAATGGAAGAATTATAATTGCTGACCTCCAAAATCAGAAGACAATATATAATAATAGAGCTGCAAAATGTAATTTATGGTTGGAAAAGTTATAAGCAAAGTAGTTGGTTCCTAGCAGAGTTTTATATGTTTGTTTCTTTCTTATGGAAGATTTAATAATTGATTAATTATATAAATAATGTGGGGGCTTCTTCGGCCCCACCAATGACCCAAGCAAATCAGTTAAACTCGTGGCCCCTTCCCCTTCAAAAAGAAAATAGTTGATTCACTTGATTGCTTTGTTTCATGTGGAATGTATGTGCAGTTCCCACTGTGCTACTCCTACTACTAATCCATTGATTACAAAGCAAGGCAAAAGCATATGGGTAGAAAGCAAACAAAAAAAACCATGTATTTAAATCTAATTTGAAATCCTATGATAATTGCTAATAATTATGAAGCATATATAGGTATACTCCAACAGGTCGGTCACCCCAATTCAACTCTCCCAAGACCAAAACCATACTCTTGTGCCACGTTGATAACGCTCATCCATGATATCAGCATGAAGTGTGATCATAACCCACAAGACAGAATATACAAATTAAAGAAACAAATATGAAATTTTTTATATCTATAAACAGTAACAGTATACAAATCTAATATAATGCTTATAAAGAGTATGTACCTAACATATCATCCTAAAATCAATTTTCACATGTTTCTGTTCAAAAGTTCTGATAAAACTGTGCAAATTCCAAAAGGAAAAGAAAAAATCAATAAGAAACTTTAAAAGAAACAGCTGCAACATTTTCTGTCTCACACACAAGCCTTTCTCCAAGGAGATCTCGTTTTGGCTAAGTGGTACATCACGTTCCGTTATCCGCCGCCTTGCTTGCTTGATGTTGAGAGCTGAAAGTACTCAAAACTTTTATCAAACACTTGATAAAATAGTGAGATGTATCAGTATTGTATTGTATTTGTATGTGATAAACACCAACTTCAGTTTCACGTCAGTCTCTTATATGTCCATTTAGTCTTTCTCTCCCACCCTTCTTTGCATTACATTTCTATAAATACCATACCTTGCCTTGTTACTCACCACCTTCATTTTCCATTATTGCTCTTTCGCTCCACCTTTCTTCCTTGCTCTAGAAAACATGGCCGATAATAATGTCAACCTCCCACCCGGCTTTCACTTTTATCCCACAGATGAAGAGCTTGTCGTCCATTTCCTTCAAAGAAAGGCAAATCTTCTACCCTGCCATCCAGATGTCATTCCTGATCTTGAACTCTACCCATATGATCCTTGGGAACTTCATGGTACACATATGCATACATATATTTTATTCTCTATTAATTTGTGTCTCAATAACAAGGTTCAAATTTCTGTTGAGAGACGTGAGTATATTTAGTAAACAACAATGTCTTAAACAGAATTGTTTTTGAAAGAGAATATTTGTGAGGGAAAAAGGTCTCAATACATGGAGAAAATTTCATGCCAATTTGACATGAAAAATAGGTAGAGATTAAATGAAAGTTGGTATTTATTAATCAATTGTGGGTGGGTGGTTATGCATTGCTGCAGGTAGAGCTTTGGCAGAGGGAAAGCAATGGTACTACTACAGCAGGAGGACACAAAATAGGGTCACTGGCAATGGTTATTGGATGCCAATGGGAATGGAAGAGCCAGTGATTACAAGCTCAAGCAACAAGAGAGTTGGCATGAAGAAATATTATGTGTTCCATGTGGGAGAAGCCCCTGATGGTAACATCACCAATTGGATAATGCAAGAGTATCGTCTATTAGATTCTGCTTCCTCTAGCAGATCATCCAGAAGAAGATCACAACCAAAACCGGTTAGTACGTAGTGCACATATAGATAGTACATGAAAAATTAACCCCAAAAATCAAATTTTATATATTATGCACTAATGCTATCTTCGATAGTTGATTGTTTATATTTTAATTTGTCTTTCTTTGGTTGTTTGATTCAGGACCATAGTAAATGGGTGATATGTCGAGTTTATGAGCGGGATAACGATGATGATGATGATGGTGATGGAACAGAGCTCTCTTGTTTGGATGAAGTTTTCTTGTCATTGGATGATCTTGAGGAAATAAGTTTGCCAAATTAGATGATGCAAGTGATAGAGTTAGCTGCATTATATATCGAAATGGGATATTAATTTAAGCTAATTGTTGTTATCATCATAATTATTATTGTTATTTACTGGTTGTAGTTAAAGCCTTTAGAAGTTTAGCTTCCATTGTAATCAGTGAAGTCGCTATAGCTAGATTTCTACATAGCAACCTTTCAAGTGGGGCACTAGATGAAACTCATAGCCAAACCAAACAATATGCAGTGTGACGTTATGCTATCAAATATCCCATTCACTAGCACAGGTCAATCCTGGAAATTCCATGCTCTTTAGTCCTTATTCCAACACGTGGATAATCACAAATCTAGTATCTATTCTCAGCCATTAATATAGGACTCTTTAATCCTGCAAATCAAGATAAGATATGCAAAAGGTCTATTTCTTGTTTCTTTAACTTCACATGTATTAGCAACTTACCATATAATTTACACTTCACTACTGTTGCATGAAAGTTGTGTGCACTGACAAAGATATTCTCATATAACAAAGTGAATTTAATGTCATGGGGTTACCAACATTTGGCACAATCGATAGTGTCCTTAACCAACTGGTATAGAATTTGAACTGTGGTAATGTTATTTTAGATATAGAATAAAGCACTTTAGGAATGAAATATCCACCTAATATGTGTTTGAAGGTTTGTGATCCTCACGTGCAAGATAGTGTTGAGAGAATGAATGAGATTTAGGTTGATAGAAGTTGTGGAGGTTTGTGGAGCCCATTGAGCACTGTAAGGGATGCTTGAAACTGAACATTGGGCAATAGTCCTATTAGGCTTTTATAGCTTTTGCCTACTTTGATGGTATTTGTTAGCTAGTTGTCTTGTGTCACAATGCTAAGGGACATTTTATTTTCTTTTCTTTTTTTGCATTCTGTTGTTTTTGTTGCATTTGGGTTCCTGCTTAGGGAAGCATCTAGTCATGTGTGATGCAAGCATTCGCATGCTTTGAAGCACCAACACGAGCACTATATTATATCCATATATTCTCATCACAAGAGAGTGACACACCAGTTCATGATGCTTACCTCATTCATGCGGTTCTTTCTCTCATACATATCCACCAGAAAAGACAAGATTATGACCAAGAGCTTTCTAAGTTTTATGACAAAACCCCAGTACAACAATCATGGATTGAAAATGAATAATCACAAAATGTATGTAAAAATAAAAATATTAAAACTCCATTATTGGGCATCTTTGTCATTAGCATCTCTCCCAAATTCAAGATCCGTAAATCAATGATATGATGAAGCTTGCGTTTTTGCTGGACATGATTCGACGCCGTAGTTAATGCTGGTAAAATATTTGGAAGTTCTAGCTTTTGATTCATCAACAATTTGTGATTTAAGAAAGTTAAACTTAATCTAACAGCAAAAAGAAAAATTAGTGTTTTTACCCGTATCTCTTGGTCAGATAAAGAAAAAACTATTATCTTCTGGAAATATTATCACTAAAACAAAAACTGTTAAAGGGAGTCATGGATCGACAATGAAAATTAATCACTTTGTATAGAATAAAAAGTAATCTGAGAAATAAAAAGGGTTAATTTTTAAAATACATAATAATAGTTATAATAATGTCTAGTAATTACATGTTGGGTTAAGTAGTGAAACAAATGGTATAATTTAACTACATCAGTATTGAAGTCAACTTATTGCAATGATTCTTTTGACAAAGGCGTGCTTGATAATTGATGTGTAGTGAATACTTATGGCTTCTGTTTTTCGAAAGGAGAATTTTGTGTGGAGCAAACAGCGTTTATGGAGTTAGTGAAATGTGAAAGTGAAACACCACAACTTCGTTAGTCGTGAGGAACTTGGGTAGGTTGAGAGCACAACAATTTTTACTGAAAATTCTAAACCTCGTGAAAGTGAAATGCAAAATTAGAATACAAAAACCGAAATGCTTTGGTCAAAGAACAAGAGCTATCACAGTGCCCCTCGACAAATATATTCATTCCAAGATTAATAATTTGATTTTGATGGATGTGAAAATGAGAGTTGAAGGTTATGATAAAATAGACATAAGCTTTTATAACATTGCCTTTATGTTCTGCTTTAGAGTAACTAACTAAAGTAATGTAATAACTGATATCTCAAAGCTATTACAGAGAATAAAGATGAAAACTATTTGACCCGTGTATTAAATCCACTACAAGAGCAAATCAATTACCTCTCATCATTTTTATTCACTCGAATAACTTTAGCAATCTTATTCATCAACACAATCACTGCATTCAGTTAGGAATGAAAGTAAGTCATTGCCAGAATCTGATCACATAGCCAAACTGAGATTGTTTCCTACATTTTCAAAATTAGGATAGAAACAGTCCTACACTTGCTACTAAAGCTGCAATTGTAGTAAACCTTTTCTTTCAAGTCACACTGTGAAGTGTTCGTTTAATTAATTATACTAATTAACTCTTTGTAAAAAAAGGTAGAATCCAATTAAAGTCATGTGGCTCTTAACGTGGTTTGAAATCTTAAGGTAGAATCAAACATCTGACTGAAACTTGGTAATGAAATGAAAAAGGAATATAAGAGGGGAGGTTTTGTCCTATCTAAGTATGCTCCCCTTCGATCTTTGCATCCACGAGTTTCCATTGTTTCTTATAATTATAATAATGATAAAAATACTATTTCATTGCTTAATCAGCTCGTAACCACTGAACCTTCTAATCATCTCACTCGTGCTTGCTTATTAACATAACACATGTGAGTTGAGTGAGGTGTGATTTTCGGTGGCAACTTCGAAGAGACCAAAAGTCATTAGTTAGAAGAACCACATAATTATACTTTGTGGCTCTCAATGTCACACAAACTCAATGCCCCCGTTTGGACCTGTAAAGTGAAAAATGCCAAATCGAATGGAAGTCATTATGATTGTCTGTCATGAAAACCCTCCCAATGGGCCTTCGTTTTCTTTCTCCTTGTTCATAAACTTTTGGTTGTTTGTAACAAAATTTATGTGTATTGAAAGCCACAAAGTGGAAGGCAGGTGTTTGAGAAGTACTCATCCAACCCAACCCTATTGCCCTTTGGCTTGCTTGTTTTCGAGGAATTATGTTTCCCCCCCTTACAATGGCAAAAAGTACAACGAGCCACCATGATTGTGAGGCCAATACCTAGATAGCTTTTGAGTGAAGTTAATTATTCCAACCCACCCATGCAGCCATCACAAGTCAACAGAAAAGTTCAAAATAAGTCAACCCCACACAAAGGGATTACTCAAAAGGAAAAAGGCGTGGTAAAAATGCTGAGTGAGTTTTGAGTGTGCTGAAGAGAGAGAACTTCTCGCCCAAGGGACAAAGGTGCTAACATATGAAGGAAACAAAGAGTGTGATTTTGCACCATCAGGGCTCAATAAAACCCTAACCCAATTAAGGGACCACATAAACGGTGAAAGGATATGAAGTTCATAAGCAACCAGTTAGTCTTTTCTATACCAGAATACTCGAACATGTTGTATAAGTACATGTATACAGAATTGCTTTGTGGGCAAAACATCGGATGTTTAGGTGGCTGGTATAAAATAGGCAAGATATGAAGGTCAGTACTCTGTATAATTTAAAGAATGACCAACAATTCATAAAGCCAATTACTTTTATATTCAAACTCAGAAAGAAAAGGATGCCATAATACATGAACCTCCAGAAAATATATAATCTTATTAAGATACCGGTCATTCGAAGGTACAGACTTTTGTATAAGAGAATCATAATCAAATTCCCATTGAGAATCCCCACATCAAGGATCTTTTATATGTATTGAAAAATGCAATCGTCTTCTTCCTATCAGGACTATAATCCGAGTACTGATTCCCACCAGTCTCCAATTCAACTGTGGTAGTATCATGTACTGTCTCCTTTCTATTTTAATTTACTAACTAGTACAGAGCACAAAACCAAATTGTGTGACTTCTCCAGGAGAAAAAATGGTAAACATTACATATTAACCAAAAACGGGTATCAATATGTGTCAATTAAGTCAAACAAGATGTAAGCTGATCAGCAACGAACAAATAACTTCCTACAATCATGAATGACGCCAATCCAGACCGAGCCATCCGCCAACCAATACCACGGAACAAGACATTCCTGTCTGAAGGATGGATCCCAGTAATTCTTTCGAACTTGTTTCCTGGTCGTTTCCATTTCAAAATCTTTCTTTCCATTGAGATGTACTAGAAACATACAAGGTGTGAATTGCTATCAGATTGATCACAATTTAGAAATACATGAAATTACAGTATTTATTTACTTAAGTGAGATATTAATATTATTCAAAGTTTGGTATCACAACGTAAAGAATTAGTCTGTAAGATTTAAGCAATAACACTGGTACGATCCACAAGTTGCAGGTCACTTGTTGAAACATGAAAGCAGTTGCCCAGACCAAGCTACAAGTGAGCCATGCTTAATGTAATTAATTGGAGATTGTGCAATCATTTGCTCCACTATCTGTAGTCTTAAATTTTGACTAAACATTTTGGTAGCAAGTATTGAAACACAAAACTTGATGACGACTATCAGGACAGAGTCCTTCAGTTGATTACTGGGACTATAAAGAAACATCTCTGCAAATAGGAAAACACTATCCTATTAGGTGAAACGGAATCCGGTTTCTTGGATGATAGAGAAAAAGGTTTTGACCTTGGAACTAATATGTCACAGATGTTTTTTTTAATTTCAGAATCATCCGCATATGGTTTTCTTCTCGGTTGAAATGAAGAAATTAAACTTTGATAGGTTACTCTGAGTTAGGTTTCCATAACTATTCTTTAGTTTTAAGTATAGATTATGTCAGCCTCCTTGTCCTTTGTACTCCTGCCCTTCAATTTATTTATTTTTTTGTCAGAAATAGAAAAGGTTATTCTTAGAGCAAAGAGTATGGCTGCAAAAAAACCAAAAAATCATTATGTAGAAAATATTCAAGTACGACCTTTTCCTTTTTCTGATACTAAGGCTTTTATATGTAAGATAAACCCAAAAAGTGCAGTAGTTCACAGTGTCAAACTTTTCAGTAACAACCAGTATTATTCATACCTTTGGCAGCACATTACATTGTGATCTACTTCTTGTAGTATCAAAACCATGCGAAGCAGCAGCAGCAACTGAAGCTGAGAATCCAGCTGTAAGACTAACAGTGAAAGGAGACAATGGACCAACTTCTTCATTTAACCTGAGTCAGGACAGACACACTTAGACAGAAACAGAATGATTAAACTCACTTGTAATTAATCTAATTAAAGTAGATGACAAAATAACAACTCAGGATCTGTTTGGACAAACTTATCCAAAAGGGCTACTAAGAGAGAAAAATTAAGAAGAAAAAATGATACGAACTTCTCCAGCCTTAGCCTTAGGCAAGCTAATTTGTAAAACCTCTCTCATATAACTTCTGCAAATTTTTATTTTTTAGCTTGAGCAAAAGTTAATTTTAACTTATGAAGAAGCTCATTTAATTTTTTTCATTGTATTTGTCTCTTATATAAGTTCTTAAGGAGATGTTTGTCCGAACATACCCTAATGCATCAAGTGCCAGCAGCTACCAAACCTTATTGTAGACAAAATAATAAAAAAGATCACAAGAAAATCCAATAAAACAAACAACTGAGCATGCATAATTGCATAATTAGTTCTTTTGGTGCAGATTACTCATTTCATTGGAAGTGCAAGTACAGATGATAACATATCCGCTTTAAAAAACTCCAAACAAAAAATGAAAAACAAGAAACCTGTAAACCTAATCCACAATAACCTTATCCATAGTTTACTGCCATAAAACAAGCAATTGCTATTGCACATAAAGGTTTTTACACACAATCTATATACGAGGACATAAAAAAGTAGTAAATACAAACAAAAATGTTAAACATCGGTAACTATATTTAGAATTTTTTTCACAAGGCTACTTTTGCTAAAAATACAAAACTAACCCAATAAAAGGAAGAATGATTCAAAACAAATGTCCGTATAATTAATGAATCAGAGATGAACCTAGGTGGGGGATTCATCCCTACAGCTTTCCAATCTAGCATTGCTTGGTGCAGAAATTGCCAGGTAGAAAAAAATACACCTCCAAACACAGAATCTCGAGCAATTCCAGAACGGAGACCTCTCCATAAAGTGCTCCATCCTTCCAAAGATATAATGTCAGATGGTCTCCTGACAGAGGAAACTGATGGTGGCATCCCAGATCCTGTCATTGTCCATGGATACTCTAGTAAAGCACTAGTCATGTTAGTATTTTTGGTCGTTAGGGAGGAGATGAGACCAGTATACATGTCCAAGGACCTTTTGTCTGGATAACAGCCATTAAGTAATCTTGCAATTAAAGGTTTACGAGCCCCCTTTTCCAGGGCAAAGTTGGACCTTGGAGCATATGAAGCAGAGGTAACCTGCATACGAAGCTTGATGAGTTCGAATGGAGAGCTTATAACTGTCTCAATGGCACCAGACACCATGCCAGCCAAAAGTGCCTCAGAAGCAAACAAATAATTATCTTCCCGACCATCTGCCAAGTGCCAAAATATACTTGTGAGCACCAAATCAGGCTCCACCAGAGAAGAAATTCACTATAAATTGTAATTTACAGAGAACAAAGTAAAAAGGGTATTGTGAAAATTAAAAATAAGAAGTTAATGAAGTTTAGGTCAAGCAATCTCAAAATCAGACTATGCTACAAAATCTACAAGCATATCAAACCTTCAATATTGTTGACATAAAAGAAACATGTCATGAGCATAAGCAATTAAACAAAGCAGTCCCACTTTTTGTCATTGATATTTATGAGAAAATTGAAAAAAAAAAGAAAAAAAATACTAATCAGACAAAAGTATTCAAAGAAAAACAAAGTAGTTACCTTTATAAAAGGCAGTCAGGATTTCGTAAACCCCAAATCGTGCTCCCAGACCAAAAATCCTTCCAGCCGCCAACCAACCAAAACCATTGTACAAACCTACAATGTCCAAATACAACAAAACACCCAAGTTACCGTACTGTGTGTATAAAAAGTTTGTGCATCAAGAAACCAACAAGGAACTGCAGTAGCTCACAAAACCTGTAACATGTAACCCAATCTGAAAATGGCAAAAACAAATGTAAACTTTCCCATTCATCCGGAACTACATAGTAACCCATTTCCATGATCACCCAGCATTCTCATGTCTATTATGCATACACACATTGGAGCTCTAATTCTCCTAGAGCAACTTATATTCAGTATCTACCAGAAAAAGAAAAAAAAAATTAGCATTACCTGCATTACCCGACAGAAATACTACTCTCGTCAAAGCCTGAGCAGCGTCCAATCCTTTACCAGCACTGGAACCAACCTTTGAATAAATAAACGAGGTTGAAGCAATTCATACACGGGCAGTGCTTAAAAAGAAAGAGGGTCGTAGAAAAGGTGAGAACCTGAATGAGAACTTTCATGGTGTCTAGAGGATAAGTGAAGGCAGTGGCTAAAGCCACTGACCCAGCACCAGCAATACCATGGACAGCAATAGTCTGGTTCTGAGATAACTCCTTCATCACAACATCTAAACTATGGAGGAAATATAGAAGCTTGGAGATTGTTGAAGAGGAGGAGAACCTGAGCGAAGAGTTTTGGAACACGATCTTAAACCCTACGCACACTACACACTCTCCTTCTCTTTTCAACTTTAAAATAATTTATAATTTATAGTATAAAAATGAGTTTTTTTTTTAAGTAGGAAATTATAATAAATAATTAAAGAATATACATTCTATGAATCTTTATCTATATTCAAAAATACTTTAAATACTTTAAAATTAAAAAATATATAATTTTAATTAAATAATAGAGAAATTCCAGAAATTCTTCTAAGAAAGAAATAGATAAAATATTTTTTCATAAATTAAAATTAATTTATGTACAAGTTAAATAAAAAGTTAGAAAACTCATACAAAAAGGTTTATAAATTAATTTTTAACTTTTGAAAAATTATATATTTTTCTATCTTAATAGAAAACACATAGGAAAAAAATTTCATTCCACACACCATTTTTATTTTATTTCTAATTAGATTAACCATTTTTTTTCTACCAAGTTCTTGTGTTGTTCGAAAAAGAGACCTCTCGATGTGTTGGTAGAACTAATGTAGTTATTAGTTAGATACAATGTGAATGCTGTTTTTTTTTTTTAATATCTACATAAAAGTAATAAAAAATAAAATCAATTATAAAGTTTGATGTTTAAATTAATTTATGTGTAAATTAATTTGTTTTCAGATAAAATAAATTAAACTATTTAATTATAAATTAATTTTAATTTATAAAAATTTATGTCATTCAATTAATAACTTAATTATATGTATGATACAAGAGAATATTATGAGAAAAATACTTATCGCCTTTCAAATCAATAATATAAATTTATTGAAAAAAAAAACATTTGTGATTTTTATGAGATATGTTTTGGTAGGAAATATATTTCTGTGAATATATTTTGATAGGAAAAACTTACAAATAATTTTCTTGTGTATAATTATCCACACATAATTTTTATTATTATATACATTTTTCCTATCAATTATATAATTCTTTTAACAAAATTCTTAGAAATTATGAATTATTTCATGAAATTTTTGTAGGATATAAATTTCTATATAATGCTATGAGAAATGAAAGGAAAATAATTAAGTAATTTTTGCGACTGTAAATTATTTTTGTAATGAGATAAAATAAAATATATTTTTAATTTATTATATTTAAAGCACAACAAAACATTAAATTTATTCTATATTTTTTGTAAATTTTAGATTTTTAAGTATCAATATTTTAACAATTAAATATTTATAAATTATTTAGTCAAATTTTAAAAAGAAAAATTGAAAACAGAAATTATATATATATATATATATATATATATATAATTTAAAATTTTCTATTTGAGCTTTTTTTACAAAATAAATAGCAGAAAAATACTTAAACATTACATTTGTAGGAAAGATTAAATTTGCAACTATAAGAGTTTATTGTGATTTTTATTTTTTTTTTAAGTTTCTTACGAATTTTGTTTTGGATGAAAAAGTTACTGTATTTTTTTCTTTTAGAGAAGTTATTTATTTTATCTTTAACCATCTTTATATATATATATATATATATATATATATATATATATATATATATATATATATATATATATTATATCAGTCCTGTACAATTTTTCCCAACAAATTTGTTTGAAAAAAAAAATTCTACAATTTTATTTTTAAATTTTCTTATATAAGTAATTGTACATCAACAAATTAACTCTAACTCAAAATTCACAATAAATTTCACAAGAAGCTAATTTCTAACGAATTCTGATAGAAAATTCACAAACGATAATGATTAATATATATATATAAATTTATCATGAAATTTGTAGAAATATTTATATACTTATATAAAAATTAAAGAGTAAGGTGATATTTTTTTGGAAAATCTCAATTATTTATTACGCGAAGAGTAACATGAAAATATATTTTTTAATTTAAAAAAAATCTAACCTCTATCCTATAAACGAATTTGTGAAAACAAATTTCAAAAACATAATTTCTTTTTAATAATATTTTTTTAGAACATTTATATATTTTTCTTATGTTATAATTTTATTTTTTACTTACACCATGAGAGAAGAATTTACCTTTTAGATAATTTAGAAAGAATTAAGAGAGTGAGAATCGTAAATTGAGGTAGCGGAAAGCAATATAATAGAAGAAAATTACGTATTTATCCTTAAAAGTTAATATGAAATCATATATTTATTAATAAAAGATTATAATACATTTTTACTGTTGTCATTCAAATAAAATTTATTATTTTATTTTGATTAAATCTAGTATTTACTATTAATTGTAGTTAATGCGTCAAATAAAAATGTATTTTTAATTTAAAATATTTTTAAATATTTTTTATTAATTTTAATTATTTTTATATTTATACAAAAATAAAATATTAATTCATATTTATGCTTATAAATTTAATATTACTGGTAAATTATTATAAATTATAATTATACCTACATAATATCATAGTTTATTTTTTATTATATACAAATTATTTTTAGTTATTAATGATAATTTTATTCAGGATTATATATCAATTTTATTAATGATAATTTTAGATGAACTAAATTGATATTAAAAATATTTTAATAATTTGTTATATTGTTTAATTTTTATAATAAATCAATTTTTTTTCTTTTAGTCTAAATAATCTTATTTATTTTTCATTTTTCAGTCTCTTCATCTAATTATGTAATCAATAACCAACCCGGTAAAAGTGTAAACATTCATATGTATTTTCCCAATCGCATTACATTTATGAATTTTTATTTTGAAAATATTAATTCATTTTACTTTTTAAAAAATATTTAATATATTATGACATTAAATATTTACTATTATTTTAAATTCTTCTCAAAACTTAAACTTTTGGTAATCACGACCTAAAATTAAATCTTTTTGAAAATGTATAATTGCTTGGTTGATTCTATTCTACCATTTGAAATAGAGATATTTATTGGGCCACTAAAACTCGACCCAGACAACTATTACCTTGTGGGCTTAGTTCCCTGCTTCTGGAAAGCCTAAGAGAAGAGTAAGAGAAAAGAAAGAACATTTAACCAACCCTAATTCCCGAAAGCCATTAAACCCTAGACACCCCAGCTTGAGCCCTTGCTCCACCCATCCCCACAACAATGGTAAGCCCCTCTTCTTCGCCATCTTCTTCTTCCTCAAATTCTCATTGATTACGTTCAACAGTAACTAATTTTTTTGTTATCGGTTTTTTGGTAGGTGAACGTTCCGAAGACGAAGAAGACTTACTGCAAGAGCAAGGAGTGCAGGAAGCACACCCTCCACAAGGTCACCCAATACAAGAAGGGTAAGGATAGCATCGCCGCTCAGGGAAAACGCCGTTATGACCGCAAACAGTCCGGTTACGGTGGACAGACCAAGCCCGTTTTCCACAAAAAGGTACCTCCCTACAATGCAGTAGCGTTCACTCCAAACCCTGCATATAATTTTTTTGTTCATTGAATGGATATTTGTAATAACTAATTAGGCCAAAACCACCAAGAAAATCGTGCTGAGGCTCCAGTGCCAGGGATGCAAGCATGTCTCTCAACATCCAATCAAGGTAGGTCAAAGTCTCTTTCTGTCGTTTTGTTTTTTATATTGCCATTTTGAGCTCGTGGCTAATCAGTTGCATTTTGTTTCCAATCTACAGAGGTGCAAGCACTTCGAAATTGGCGGTGACAAGAAGGGAAAAGGAACCTCTCTCTTTTAGTTTAAATTTTCTGTTTCACACATTCATTTTTCTTTTCTTATTTATTTGCCATCTTTGGCATTTTAATTTTGGAGTAATATTTTGTGTTTGAGGATATTAGAATTTGCGACTTAGTTTTGTTTGAGAACTGTTATAGTTGAATTTGAATTATTGCAATGCCGTCGAGTTTGTTTTCATCTATCTATATGCTCCGCATGCTCAGCGCACCACTGAATCGGTCTTTAGTTTACTTTGCTTGAACAGAGAAAAATGTAGGTGTTGGTTTTCAAAATTAATTTGTTCCTTGTTGGTTGCTGTAAGCTGTTATAGATTTACAGTGGCTCTTGAATTTAGAAAATGAGTGACTTGTAGAATTTTGTTCTGCATTTTTTAATATCATAAATTTTGTATTTGCACTATTTTGATTTTCATAATAATTTGGATAAATCACAGTGAAGTATTGGGAAGATAAAAGACATTTGGAAAAGAATATGGTAATGAACGCATCAGAAATAAATCCAACCTCATTAGGGTGGTTTTACATCATAATTTTGTGAGTGATAAGACGCGAGGAGTTTAGTAAGTATTTCTACTGGGTTCAGTGCAACTGCAAACTACGGGTAAAGTTTTCCTAATTAATGATAATACTGTCCATAGTTTTGTGGATGCTGACCCATGTAATACGTATTGTTAGGTTGTAGTTTTGTAAACGCAACATTTCCTTGCATTCTACTTGCATATTGTTGCCACATTATCTGTTCTTCCAGTAATAGCCTCTGTTTTTTCTCTATCTCTGACATTTGAACGTAAGCTGGAGGAGCCACTGCCAGTGAAGCTGCAAATGGATCTACACTTGCTGAAATTGAACATACCGCGGATGTTTGTGGTGCAGGCAATGCTAGCATTGCAGGCCTTCCTGTTGACCCTCGAACCATACTGCTAGCACTGCCACTCATCCCATAAATTTGTCCTTGCATAGCTGCATTTGTTGCTGCTTGTGTATACATACCATCCAACATCAATTTGTCAAAGCCGCCTCCTAATGATGGCTTTTGGGTTGACAAGTTACTGGATGATTGGACTAATGCTGTCTCCCAATCTGCTGCATCATCAAATGCATGCCAGGGAAGTGCTGGCGTGGCGCAGGATGCTGGTGCTGCACCATCAAATAATGCCAAGGCTAGGTTGTCTCCATATTCTTGACTTGTCTCCATGTCATCTCCTAAATCCAATAGATTACCCTCGGTTTGCACCAATTTTTCTTCCTTGGGTTCTTCTTCCTTGGTCTCTTCCGTCACTTCAACCTTGGTCTCTTCCTTCACTTCTTCTACTGGTTCTTGGCAGATAGGTTCTGGCGCTGGTAGTGCCTTGATTGCATTTATGTCCTCCTCCGGCGTTGGCTCTGGTTCCGATACTTCATTCTTTTCTTCTTGGACGTTAAGTTTCTTGTTTTGTGGTTTGTCTCTAATGTACTGATCCATAATCTCTAGCTTCTTTGTTGTAACCTTCTCAATCTCGGGATACTCGGTAGAGCGTGCAATTCCAACACTCTTGGACCAGCTGTAGAATAAGTCTAGCTCATCATATTGTTTCCCAACGCGGCAAAAGATGTCATACACCTTAATGCACTCTGGTATCTCCATGCTAGTGAAACGATCAATGAAGATACTCAATATTTCTGTAATGCTGTTGTATATTTGGAAACTCTCCTTCACAGTAGAGTAGAGCGCCACTGTCACAATTCGATGCGTCCTTGCTCTCCCTGTTTGTTCAAAACAACCATGAGATATTTTTTTATGTTTTTATTTACTATATAAGATTAATTCTATGTCTGCATTAAGAGTGCATTATTAACGTTGATCAATGATATTATGCTACAAGTGGGTGATTATTTAATTCGTCAATTCATACTGTTAAAAAAAGGTAAATTGATTTAAACTCTTCCAGATATTCATTATAGTCAGTGAGCAGAAAAAATTACAAGCTGTGATCAAGATGCAAGATATTTCTATTGCGAGATTCTTTAAAAGTATTGTTTTGTGATCAAAGCATTGTTTTAAGATGCACGTAAATTCATAATTGCAATGAAAATATGGAGGCATTAAAACAAACAAACCTGTTGGGCGACAAGCTAGAAAGCGCTCAAGCACTAATTGCAAGTGCTGCATTTTGGAAAATAGATCGTTAGTCTTCATTTCACAAATTGGTGTGACTTTGACGATTTCTCTATCCTTTTCTCTTTCTCTACTGCATCTACCTTTCTCTCTTTCTTTCTCAATAGTTTCCTCTTCTTCCTCTTCATGAGCAAACCTGCTGCGCTTTCCACGTTTACTTTGCATCGTATACTCGAGTCTTTCATCTAGATATAATGCAAAAGTGCGCACAAATGCACAGAATTCCCATGAATTATACTTTGAGTTGTCCCTAAAATCAGACAAGTTGAGGAGGCGAGTCCCACGACGAGTAGAGAAGAATATTTCTTGTTCATACGCAGGATCACCGTCTGCTAGCAATCTTTGAATCAACATAAGTGTTTTCAAAGCCACTGTCCAACTACTGGTCTTGCTGAGACGCCTAGAGAGGGTACTTACACATGCAGTGATGAATGCCCGAGAGTAACTTGTTAAGCTCAGAATCTCCCTGATGTGCTTCTCTTCAGCCGGGTACTCATCATGCCTTGTTGCTTTCACAACTGCCACATGAAGATCTGCAAGTGATGCGCTGTTTCCCACCTTCGCCAGGCCTATGCTCGTTTGATCCTTCACTGCCCCAATGGCTCTTCTTAATGTGCTTTGAGACATGCTTTTCTATTTTTCCAATTTGGTCCGGATAAGACTATTATATGTTCTAATTTCGGACCCCTGGATTTCGGTAAAATTGTCCCCCCCTGCAAATTTACAAAAATCACTTTTCTCATAGGACATCACATAAGTTTTAAGAATTGACTTCATGTTATGTCAGATATAATGGACAACATTAGATTTATATATACATGGAGATACATTGAATTTAATCTAATGCTTGGCTTGCTTTTTTAATAGATTTTTCAACAGAGAAAAGGGATATAAGGATGATGCAAAAACACACAAATACCAAAGAATGCTACCTGAAGAACACAGGAGGGGCAACTATTATGATAGAAGTTTTTATAATCTCATAAACCCAAAAATGCTTATGGATATCTTTGATACAGAAAACAATAAGAAAGTGATGAGAATAAGATTCGTTTGATGTTTACGAGGAAGAGGTATAGAAGGATAGATAGATTGATTCTATCAGTCTCTCTTCCCTCTTCTTCCCATCCCTCTGTTCTTCTCTGTGTCAAGGTATTATGATCAGGCTCAATTGGCCAAGCATAGCCCATTTTTGTAGCATCAAAACGTGGTACCCAAATGAGTTGCCATGACATGTATGCTTAGCTTGCATTTTTCTCATCACCCTTTGACCTTTTCAATGCTACAACCACAAATTTCAACTTTCTAATTCGGGAGAATGCTACAAATTTTCCATTTTTTTTTTATTTCTTCCTACCACGAAGTTTTACATAATATTTAATAAGTCAATTAAAATCTGATCTTTACGTCTTTCGTAGAATTTTCATGCAGGTAAGTTGAAGCCACTTGATGACATACAAAAAGTGTTTTTTTTTTTTTTTTTTTTCTTTATGGAACACCAACTCTCCTAAACTTATCATCAATGATATTTTTGGCACAAGTCTACTTTTAGTTTAACTGTGGACCATTTGAGATTTTTTTTTTTTTTTTTTTTCAGTTAAATCTCTCAAATTCTTAAATGAAGTAAATTTGAACCTTTTTTGATTTGCTTCTTTCAGATACTTTCAATATTTTCGTTCTTGGTTTAGTCATTGAAGGGTTGATGATAACACAAAATATTTAAAAATTAAAGAAGCAGGGAAAACTAGAGGGACAAAATCATACACTTGTAAAGTTGAAGAAGTTAAAGGTGTAATTAGCTAAATGTTTTTATATCTCTAAGTCTTTTAACAAAACCCTTAGTAATTATATGGATAAAGAATTTAAAATACATTATATGTTTATCAATTTTAATAAATTATATTATATATATTTAAATATTTTCCATTTTAAATTAAGTTATGTAAACTAGTTTCTTATTAAAAAAATGAAATGAAAAAAAAAACACGTCACGAAACTAATTTTTAGTTTTTTTTTCTAAAACGTAAAATTATTTAATGATGGTAAAGTTTATACTCATTATATTTTTTTTGGTATTCATTAAAATTTTGTAATTTTTTTTTATTCTCTTCCATATTTTAATACAATTTTTTGAATAGAAGATTTTATCCATGCCTCTTAACCTTCAATATTTGGTGGTCATAAGAGGCTACCTCTGCTCTACAATAATACCTTCTCAAGTACTTTAATTATAATTTTGATTTCTATATTTAATAAATTTTTAATTTTTTTTTATTTTTGTATCCATAACTTTGTTCTTCAATTTTTAGTTTTTTTTTATAATTTTATTATTTAAATTCTTTTTACACAAATTTAATTCTATAGTTTTAAATTTTTATAGTTTTATTAATTTCCAATTTTAAAAATATATTAAACAGTTATCAAATAGCATTGTTATTACAATGTATTTCTCTGCGTCTCCTTATATCATATTCAATTTAACCAAAAAAATATTGATAATTAATTGAATTAAAAATTGAACAATATTACAAATAATTAAAAATTAAGGATTAAAATTGTGCAAAAAAAATATAAAGACTAAAATCGTGATTTTTTTTTAAATGTAGAGCAAAATTATAATTAAAATTCTAAATTTTATAAATTGGATTTTGCTATATTTTACTATATTTTATTCAATTATTTAATTTAAAAAGTATTACGATATATTGAATTTTGCCTCCTTCGGCAATAATAGGTGATGGTGCAACTCTCTTAATAAGTATTTTTCATACAAACTATCAAATATTCAGTTTTTCCATTCTTATTTTGTTTTCATGTTGTTTACCATTTTTCAGCTTATCGCTGTAATATGAATTTTCTATTTAAAAATATATTTTTTTATACAGATTTATTATAATATAAAATAATACTATATTAATGGTTAATTGTATACAAACGTATCATACTTTACAAGCATTTATGGACTCAGTTGTCATAATTTGTATTCTTAAATTCTATAAGGATGTTATTTAATCAGCTTATTTTTATTAAATTAGTAATCTTATTATTATATTTTAATTATAATTATAATTATCAAAAAGTTAATTTTTATATTAGATCTGTATTAGTAATTTTTCTCCTTCGGATCTCTAATCTTACTATTTCCAACCGTAAAAATTTTTAAATATTAAATTAAAATATTTTTAGATAATTTAAAATTTAGTTAAATTATTATAAAAATATTAAATAATAAAAAAGATATAATTAAAAACAAAATTAATTAATTAATAAAAAAAAACAACTAACTAAAGAAAAAAAATATAAGAAGCTTATCTCATAAAATAAGATATAAACATCCATTTAATGAGAAAAAAAATTAAGTAAAATTTATGAGTTAGAGGAGATATAGAAGGTGAAAAGGGAGGGAGGAGAGAGAGAAAAAAAGGGAAAGAAAAAATATAGAAAAAAAAAAGTGGGAGAGAAAGGAAAAATAAATAAGAGAGAAAGAGAGGAAGAAGGAAGAAAATATATAAATATTTGGTGAAAATTTAACGTGTCATATATAATTATTAAGGTAAGAGTGTGATTTTTAACTATTAAGGTAAGAGAAGAAAATATTTATTATTTCATTTATTTTATTTTTAATTATAATAAAAAATAAGGTATTAATATCATTTTATTTATTTTTTTATATTTATTATTTATTTTCGATTCTTTTTTATATTAATTTATTTATTGTTACGTATTTATTTTTTTATATTTATTTATTTATTTTTAATTATACCCTAGTCAAATTCAATTGAACGTGGGTTTAATTTTATAAATTCAAATTAATTGAAATTTAAGTTTTAGAATCTATATCAGACCATTTTATTTGTGGGGTTAATTGGATTATATGAATGATAAGTTAATTTGGATGAAATATTTAAATTAATTTTAAATTGATTCAATTTTTTTTTTGAAAAATGTATAAATTTTAATATTTTATTTAGTTTAATTTTATTTATTTAAATGAATTAACTAGATTAAATTCTTGTATAATTTCAATCATTATTTTTATAATATACTATGATTTTATAATTATTACTAAATTAAAAAATTCATACCAAAAATAAAACTGAAAAATAATACACAAACTAAATTTATATAAAATTATAAAATTTAGCAATTTAATATAATTCTCAATATTTCTACATAAAAAAAAATAATAATAGAAAATCAAGTAGTATAAATGATGAAACATGGATAAATACACAAAATAAAATAGTTATCTAGTTAAATTAAATGCTTACATAAGATATTTTAATATATACAAAAATGAAAGAATCTTTATTTAAATTATTTGAATTAACATGGAGTCACACGTATTCAGAAAAAAAATACATTATTTATATAGTTAAAAATTGTTGATAAAGGTTATAAAAGAAAATATTCAATATAAACAAATTTATATGTCTTTTGGCGGTAAAAATGGATAACGAAGACTACTTTCAATAAATTGGTTGATTAAAAAGAAAATTACAAATACAATCTAAAATACAAAGTAATCAATAAAGAGGTAGTAGAAAAAAAATTATATATCCAATAAATACATAAATTTGCACAATTTTAGAATCCTAATAATAAGAAAACTATTAATAATTTATTTTAAGATATATTAACGTGTGAATAATCCAGTTAAAATAATAATAAGAAAACTTTCAACCTTAAGGACATGTCTTCAACTATAGGAATTAGTGATCTCAATGTCAATAATTCCTCTAAATTTTAGAACTTAATTATAAAACCAATAACAAATTAATATGAATATTCTTAAGTTATTAATTCACTAAGTTTATAAGTAGTATTACCTAATGAACCAGCAACAAGTCATGGAATAATGACAAGATAAAAGTAAAGAGATACATTCCAAAAAATAATGAGCTAAGATCCCAACATTTGTCTCTAATAAATTATTTCAAAAAACAAAAAAATAAAATTACATATTCAAAAAAATCAATTATAATCTATCAAAATGATAATGTATTAATTAAATATAATAATAATAATTAAAGTAAAACAATATACTTAGATAATTTAGTATTGAGATGATGGACCAACTCCGTTACAGGATCCAACTCTTGGTGATACTTCTTCAACTCCCATTGAAAAACCTTGCAATTCTAAAAATTATTAAATGCAAATATTATTATATATAGTAAAATAATTATAAAAAAGCTTAAATTCTTCCTACTTGTAACTATCTTCTAAAAAAATTCAAACTCTTCATGTATATTAAGGCCGTAAAACTAAGTTATTGTAATTTTTAACCAATTTTGAGCACAAAGTGTCTTAGTCATTGAAGGATTTAATGAGTTTCTAAAAGTATCCAAAATCCTATCCCAACTACTAAATACACTCTCTTAGAAACCATTGTAGATACACAGGTGGCTAGCACATCTCTCACCATTGTTGATAGAATGGAAAATCATGAAAAATTTATTTTTCATCAAAGTAAATTATAAGTTTTCCATCATCATCTACAACAAACTCATTTAAATATCTTTTAAGTTCTTTTTTTTTTTTATCTATGGAATCTTTTTAAAGGCATCAACCCTTGCCAAATATTTAGGAACTTCAATAAAGAATGATGATTTAGATGGATATCTAAAGTCTGCTACATTAATATGTGGTTACTGAGATCTATATGTTGTTGCTCATCACAAGCTAATTTGTACCAATAATACATTTTTTTCAAACTTTCTTTTTCAGAATTAACTAATTCACCAATTTTATTTGAATTATGTTTGTATATTTCTTGAAAATTTCAAATCATATACTCAAACTTGTTAAAGGGTAAAAATAACACAAAAATATTCATAAAGAATATTAGAAGATTGTGAAAAAGATCATTAAGATATTTGATGAGGAAGTCAAAAGGAGGATTGTAATTTAAAGATTCATTGTGTGTCTGCATGTAGTCTGTAATTAATGTAAGTACTAATCCTTACTTAAGTATTAAAATTTTACTTACAAAATACAAAAGGAAAAGAGTGCCTCAAAATATTTTAAATTGGTTAAAAATCTTTTTAATCTGTTAATAGGTTCTTCTTTCAAAATTTTAATTAGTTCATTTTCATTTTAATAATTAAATCCACTTAAACAAAATAAGAACTTATGATTTCACATTTGTAATCGATTTATTTTTGTTTTAATCGATTAAATTCACTTAAACAAAATAAAAAATTATTATTTCATGTTTTTAATTGATTTATTTTTGTTCTAATCTATTAATCTCATTTTAAATAAAATAAGAATTTTTTGTTCATATTTTTAATCTATTCGTTTTCATTCTAATAGATTAAAATCACTAAAATATAAAAAGATTTTAAAGTTACTTATTTTAATCTATTATTAAAAATTTTAATATATTAAAATTTTCTTAATACAAAACTGAAAAAAAAATAGATATGTTTTAATCGATTATTAATAATAATGCTTTAAGGAAAGAAAGATAGATAAGACACCAAATTAATATTAAATGAAAATTAATTTAAGAAATTTATTATTATGTATTAAATTATAACTATTTATTATTTTATTTGCTATTTATTATTATTATTATTATTATTATTATTATTATGTTGTATTTTTATTAAATTACTACAGTAACAAAACTCCTACCATAATTATTCAAAGAATTTTAATTATCAGTTGGGTGTTAATTTACCTATCTACTTTTACTATTTTAACCAATATTATTTTAGTATTCCAAATTTATCAATAAGAATGAATTAAAGAACTTAAATTTATTGCAACAACAAAACAAGAATAAAAATAATATGTATGCATGTGGGTAATTTTTTATTTATTATTTTACATGTTTATTCATTTTAAAACAAAAATAAAACTTAAAAATAATAATATTAAACACATACATCATGTCGCAACGTGTCACAGCGGACGACGAAAATATAAATTAAGAAATGAGTTATCATTTAAAAATATATTTAATTAACAACTCTATTTATTGATATAATAGGTGTTCTGTTAAAAAAAATTGCCAATCAATTTTTTTTTCTTTTGTAAAAAATAGTTGTTTTTTTAACTCTCTTTTTTTGTATTTTTTGTTACTTTTCATTTGTAATATGACATTATTAAAAATCATAAAAAAATTGTTCTTTTAATCCACAATTTTATTTTTTTTTTATCTTTTGGTCTCTATCTACACAGACCTTTCACTGCAAAAGTCACTATCAACGTACGATATTATAGAGAGAAAAAAAAACAATTTTATGTATATAAATTGATATTACAAACCTCCCAAGACATGTAATTTTTATTTTTAAATTCTAATCCTTCTTATTTGTGCATGTTTTCAGTATTTGATTACTTATGAATCTATGATCTCTTTCGTGTTAAATTAATATGGATTAGAGGTTTTTTAATTAGAGTTGCTTATTAAAATGTTTAAATAAAGTATTAATTATCTGAAACAACTTCTCATTAAAACAATTTCATATGTCATTATAAGTGTTTAATTCTTTTTAATTATTTCATCAAACAACTTAAAAAAATTAAGTAAATCAAAATAAATGATGAAAGAATAAGAAAAAAATTAATTTTTTAAATTTTTTAAAATTCTTTTTAATGAAAATAAATGATGAGAAAATAAGAAAAAAAATTAAAATTTTTAGTTTTTTTAAATTCTTTTTAACGAAAAAAAAATCAGTAGTTAATCACTAAATGATATCACATCATAAAATTCTATTTTATATTTTTCAAAATTAAAAACAATTCTTACGAGTTTCTATACTATAATGACTTCAATTAGTCATCCCAGTCACTTATTAATTTTATTATTAATTGTAGTTTTAAGCAGGGATTGTGAAAAGTGTAGGATTAATACTGCAGATAATATAACTAACCGATATTTTCGTTGGTAATGCCACTCCTCATCAACATATAAAAATGTCATTAATTATCAGTGTATGTGTGTGTCCATAATTAATTATTGAAAGATATGCAAATACTTAGTGACCAACCAACAATTAGAGTGGTGATATTTTGACAACTAGAAACCATACAATCTTTTAAACAATTCACTTTTATTAATATAATAATCTATATAAAATGATTTAATAAAAATAAAATTAAATTAAAACTATTATTATAATATTAAAAGATATTTATTTATAAGAGTGGTATGAATTTGGGTTGTCAAAGTATTATTTTCTTATTATAAACTAAAAATTTTAATTTTTTTTCTTATTTTCTCATCATTTATTTTCATTAAAAAGAATTTTAAAAAATTTAAAAAATTAATTTTTTTCTTATTCTTTCATCATTTATTTTGATTTACTTAATTTTTTTAAGTTGTTTGATGAAATAATTAAAAAGAATTAAACACTTATAATGACATATGAAATTGTTTTAATGAGAAGTTGTTTCAGATAATTAATACTTTATTTAAACATTTTAATAAGCAACTCTAATTAAAAAACCTCTAATCCATATTAATTTAACACGAAAGAGATCATAGATTCATAAGTAATCAAATACTGAAAACATGCACAAATAAGAAGGATTAGAATTTAAAAATAAAAATTACATGTCTTGGGAGGTTTGTAATATCAATTTATATACATAAAATTGTTTTTTTTTTCTCTCTATAATATCGTACGTTGATAGTGACTTTTGCAGTGAAAGGTCTGTGTAGATAGAGACCAAAAGATAAAAAAAAAAAAAAAATTGTGGATTAAAAGAACAATTTTTTTATGATTTTTAATAATGTCATATTACAAATGAAAAGGAAAGTAATTCAATATTACAATTGTATGCAAACTTGCAATGGAGTTAATGGTTCAATTAAGGCTACCATGGAGTCAGTTTTTTTTTTACTGAAATATAGTTAATTTTTGGCTTATGACTGTTATAGGTTACAAATTAAATGACTTGATTAACTGGTTTTAGGTCTTAAATAAACGATTATGGTCTTAAAGTGTTGATTTATTAGTGATCTCAAAGCCAGTTTTGTGTGCAGTATGTAACGAATGGAAGGGAATAGTTGTCCCTCCAGCTATATATAGAATGCGGCATTTGTAGCATAAAAGCAATAAAATAAAAATAAAGAAAGATGGGTAGAGGAAGCAGAAGTGTTGCAGCCCATGCTGCCATTGTTGTGATAATTTTATTCTTAGGTAAACTCAGTTTAGCAGAATCCTGGAACGAGGAGAGAGCAGTGATGGACATAAAATATGCAGAAACGGATGTGTATTGCTGCTACGACAACCAGGTACGCAGTTGCAATCCAGGAACACACGACGAGAGTCATTGTAATGAACTTTGCCTCAACCATCCCTGTGGAAAAGGAGGCCGTTGCAAAGTCTTTGGCGGGAAACACCCAAGACATGTCTGCCATTGCTTCTGCTAAATTCATCACCATCAAATAGTTTCTTCCTGGCCTTACACAAAATTTCTCAGGCCACTGCCTTTTGTCTCAACTCATAAATAATGGTTAATTACTGGTTGGAATGTTGTTTAAATGATATTATTACTCTCTTTTCCTTCTATATAAAAGCTTGTTAATAAGATCTTATAATAAAACCAAGAAGTAGTGGGATTTGAGGGTAATAGTCATCGTAAAAATTAAATCTAGTTATCTTTAAGTTATGCGAGGGGAAGAAATCAATGACACTAGAATATTTTGTGAAACATCAATAATTTTGAAAAAAAAAATTAAATAGATTTGAAATGGTAAATATATTTGTTTTAAAAAAGTTGAAATTAAATAGTTTTGAAATGGAAGTAATATTATTGTTTTATGTAAGGGTCAACCATCAGAAAATAATTATTAATTTATTTTTTACTGTAAAATGTTTTTTTTTTTAATTTAGGCTTATATATACCAAAAATTTGCTTAGATTTTAAAAACTATACAACCTATTTGATTTTATTCTCAATTGAGAAATTAAAATCATATATATTTTTTGTCAATATCGCTAATGGTATCTTATTTTAAGGAATGAAAAAAATTTAAATATGTATTAATCATTAATTAGCAATATATTCTTTGAAAATGAAGTGAAAATAAGCTGTATACACCAAAATATAAAATAATCAGCGTGAGATATAACAACAAATTGATGTAGATTTTTTTTTCTTTTTCCTTTATAGGATATATTAATTTGTCTATTTTGAAAGAAAAAAAAATACTTCTTTTATTTGTTATTTTAAATTTTCACGACAATGTTAATTAGTTTGTATTTAATGCTTTTATATACGTTAATTTACTATGTTAAATGCTATTTAAACCTAGTGTTAAATATGACAATTGTATTTAAGAGTACTCCCTTCTTTCTTCACGAAAGCTACCTCCTATCCTATGATAACGTTTACACCACTTATATTTTTCTAATTAATGCTGGAATATTTAATTAACTTGTATTAAATACTTCTTGGATTTTTAAATAATATTTTTAAAAAATTATAAATATATGTTATTGTAAAGTTTAAAATCGTATTAATTCCTCTTTTGTCAATTAGATAAATAAGTATATTTATTATAAAGAGATGAAATAACAAGTTATGATAAATGATTTCAGAAGGAGAGAATAATAAAATGATTGAGTTGATTTGTGTAACTCAATCTTAAACGACAAAAATTTAGAAATAAAGAGTTTTTTTTTTCTAACAGTAATTAGTCGCTATGAAATAAATTGATGATGTCATTTTGTGACTGATGGTAATTTGTCACAAATTATGACGGAATATATAACAACAACAATGTGAATATTGTGACAAAATTAAAAATATACATATGGGTGATGATCTATTTGAAAATATCGTGGAATCATTTTTACAAATTGACTTGTCTGTCACATATACCATCAAAACTCAAATATTTTTATTCACGACACATTTTATGACAGAAAAATATTTGTCACATATATATCAGCTTATGTTAGGCTTGAAGAAAATTTGAGATTATATTTCTTGATTGAGCTAGTGTCGACGGACAAGTATTTGCATGTGCAACAAATGTTTAAGTGAGTGTGTAAGCGCTTCAAGTGTTATTATAATGGTGAAAATATCCGTTAAGTAACACTAATACACAATTAAGCGACTTATTATGCTTGTGATGATCACTTTAAATGAATTTCAAGTTCACTTAAGCGGTTTGAATGTGAACGCAGTATGACATAAGCATGTGTTACTCCAAAGCGAGAATAAAGTCACTCCTAAGTAATACTTCAACAAATCATTTTTGGTTATTTGTTCATTATTCTAACCATCTATTAAGTCACACTTAAGTATGTTTTACTCAAGCCAACAAAATTGGTTAAGCGTGAATCACTTTAAGCGATTATCTATTTGCATTTAAGTGAAAATTGTTTTTATTTTTTTTAACTTGTATAAATCAATGAATATTGTAGAAAAATATTAGAATATTTTTAAAAATATTTTTGCATAGTTTATTTTTATAAAATTTTAATTTTTGCATATGCATTTTAATTAAGTTTATCTTCTTCTTTTTTTATTTAAATCAAACATTTATATTTAATATTTGACAATTCGATAGTACAATAAATGTAATTATATCAAAGATTTGCAAATAAAAAAAAGATATATAATATATATTTCATCAAAAATTTTAATATATTATAATTTATCTATTAAGTAATACAAATATATGACATTAATAATAATTAATCAATATACCCTATAATTCTAGTACTCATCAATGACCTTATTTTCATCATCATTATGAGAGAAAGATGCATTATTATTATTTGATTATTCTTTAATTACTTCTTCATGTGCATGAGTTGAAATTTTGGTTGGTCATGCCACATGAATGAAGTATTATGTCAATTCAGAACAATGAAACATCCAATAACCATGACATGCATTGTTTTATGGCCATCTTAATGATCCTTGAGTTTGCTACAATGTCGATTGTAAGTTATTCATTGGAGTATTGCAAAAGTTATGGAGGACATGTTCGAGGATGTCCTAAAGGAGCTCCTAGTTGGTTAGGGAGACCTTATTGTATGTGACTTATAATAATGAGATATACATATATTTATGGTCAATGGTTGGACAAAACTCTTATATGGGTGGTCGTTAAATGGGTTCACTAAAACACCTACAAATTTACACAACCCATGTATTAAGACTAAAAATCCTATTGAAATGTTGATAATCATATTTTCTTAAGAAGCATAAATAAGTTTTGCTATATTTGTGACTAGATGTAGAGAATGAGAACAATGTTGGAGATTGTCTCATTAAATACGGAGAAGAGTAACATTAGTCACAAGAGTAAGATCTCTCAACCAAACATTATACTCAAAGGATGCATTTAGAAGATATAAATTTATCTTCAGGTATTCATTGATGATCAATGTTTCATAAGACATCTAGACCAATAACTCCAACTCTATACCCTCTTTAACATTTCTTTAATGATAAGTACTGACATAAAATTCCTTTTATTATACTCTCTTAGTAAATTGTATTCAAAGTTGGTCAAACTTCCACCATCTTTTGCCTTCTAGACTTTCTGTGATGACTTTGAATTCTTTTTAACCTAATTCTACTACTCTTACGTATGAATTGTCTTTTGACAATTTCTCATAGTGGGCCTCATGATGAGGAGAAAAAGAATGACTTACTTTGGACATATTTTCATTATCACCTTCATTATTATTGTGTGTGTTTAGATTGGAATGATCTAGTTTAAGAAATAATATATTAGACAACCCTCGTACTTTATGTTTTGAAGATGATAATAAATAAGTTTAAGATTACAAGAAATTAGAGGTAAATAAAAACATCTCTAAAATAACAAATTATGGATAATAATGTTATTGTAGCTAATATAACATTCTATACATGACTAGCATACTCTCTAGTGTCTAGTTAGACATAATAAGGAAAAAAAAAATTAAGACACACTCACATATCATATTATTCTTATCTTTATGTGGTTTAGAATTAATTTTTCACGACACATTATTGTTTGAAGGAATCTTAATAATTAATAATAAAAATATATAAAGAATTATATGCAGATTAAAATGACAAAAGGTAAAATAAAATGAATAATTCTATAAAAGATTATGTGTATATTAAATTTAAAAATAAATTTGTCGTCCAACAAGTAATTCAAATTCGACGAATATTATCTCATATATAGAAATGAAATATACAAAGAGTAATTTTGTATTGCACAATATATTTTATTTTAACATGTATCATCATACGAAAAATTTACAAAAATTTAAGAAAAAGTCAAGATATATCACAATAATTTTACTTATGAATATATTAGAGAATTATTTCTAAAAAATATATTAAAGATTGTGAGTTTTCTATTACAATCATATTTTTTAGAGTCTATAAAGATAAGATGACAAATGCAAACGACACAACTATAATAAATAACGATTATTTTGTCATATCCTTTATTTAGTGAAGTTTGAATATAATTCAATGATCTTATCTGTGAGAGTTTTACTTGTAACTTTTCCTTAAACACTCTCCTTTTTAGCTAGGATTGACAATTAATAATACTTATTGTTCTTAGTCTCAGGGAAAGATTAGAAGAGAAAATCAGAAATATGTTGGTGTGAGATATTTGATATACTCATTAAAACCATAAATACTAGTAAAAATACTTAGTTATAATCAAATTTTTTATAGTGGAATCCTTTAAAAGTTTCTTCAAAGATAATTGGACATAGTCTAAGAGTTAGGATGGACCAATATAACTCCAGTTCTTTTTACCCTTCTACCTTACATACAACTTACCAAGGTCCAAAAAAAAAAAAAAAAACTTAAGACTCTATTCAACCACCCCTTCTAAGGTAACATATCCGTCATAGAAGAATTTCTTCTTAAACTAGAACAAGCTCGTCTTCTTGTACGAGGTCCCTTTAGTATTTGGACAATAATTTTTGTTCTTACGAAAACCATTAGAAAATGAGAACAATAATAAAAATCACTAAAATAAAATTCAGTATTACCTACGAATTTCGCAAGTAATAAATAAAATTTGTAGGTAAAATGTAGATTCCTACTACTCTATATATATATTCAGAAAATTACTTGTAGATTATATCCACATAAAATTACCTATTGTAGATAAATATGTATTCCTATAATGATAGTGTTGTTATTTTCTTTCCATACCAGAATTTCCTATACACATAAACATGTTAATTCAAACATAATCTGTTTACCAAACTCCTCTATACAACACAAATGTTATACCAAAACATTTATAAACTAGATTTCATTCACACTAAATAGAACTAAATAAGCACAAGTTTTCACCACAGGTCAAAAGTACTTAAAATACTAACATAAGTGAGTCATATGAAAGGAAAGGACAAATGAAAAAATTAATCCATAAACTAGTCCAAAAAAAAAAAAAATCCCCTATGGAAATTAATAATTCATATGTGCCTGTCTTTTAAGTAAATTATTTTGTTATTGAGCATCTTCTAGTTGTTGATTGTCTTCTAGATATTGATTATCTTATGAACTCACTCCACCTTCTTGTGGGTGCCTATTTTGTTGCTGTGCAAAGATATTTTGTGTAGCACTTGTAACTGATGCAACTAGATATTAGAAGATTACACCAAAATATATATAGATGGACTCTAATTAAGAACTCATTTGGCATATCTACTCCTTATTAGTCCTATCTTATTAGATGATAGTGTTGACTAAGTTTATTAATCTCTTATGTATTAGCTAATTGATTAGATGATAACTTTGAGAATTTTTCTATTTTCTAAGTTAAATGTCTTTTTAATAAGATAGTTTTTTCTCTTTTTAATGAAGTATTTTTATGTTTATTTTTAGTTGGTGAGAAAATATGCTTATATTTCAATCTATTTTTAATCAATTCACTACCTGATTTAAATTCAATCAAAATTTTACCATTGAAATGGAGTACACACCAATTATATAAATATTCAATAGATTTTCAGTCTAAAGTACGAACTTTTAAAAATTTTATGACAAAAAAAATACAATATCATCTCTTATTTCTACTTAATTGTATATTATCTAAAATTTATGAGATGAAATTAGAAATATTATTGACATTTTCAACGAAGGTCACTGCATGAAGAATAAAAAAAAATAAGAAAAATAATTTAAAGAGAAAAAAATAATTGATAAATAACAAATAATAAATTATAATAGTATTTTTTATTTTTTAAAATTTAATAAATACTTTTTAATAATTTAACTAATAAAAAATTAATACTTACAAATAAGTTTTTATTTTTTTATTAAATAAATGAAGTAAATAATTATAAATGTACATATGCATAGTCATTTAATTTTAGGTAAACAATCGCAAAGAATGTGTTTCTAAATATAGCAACATATGTTTTAATTATTATTAATATTATTAATGATTACAATATTGTTAAATTATTAAAATAACTATTTATTTTTATTTTTTTACAAAATTAACTTAAAATTTTGAATATATATTTCTTGAAATATATAAATTACAATAAAAATAAGAATATAACCAAATAAATTAAATTTATAAAGAACAAAAATGTAAAATGAAAATAAGTTTATAATTTCTATTTTAAACTTTCAACTGACTATAATTAAAAAAAATTGTAAGTAATATTATTCATAATTAAAATTAATATTTTTATGGGATTTATCATTTTAATTAAATATTTAAATGAGATATTATTTAATTACTTAATTTATATATTTTACTTAAAAGACTATTCACATATACTACGTTCATTTACAATATTTATTCAATAAAAAAATATAAATTTATTCATAAATATTAAATGTTATAAAACTTAGAGCTTTCATCAAATGAAGAAAGCCGCGATGATACCATTTGATAGAAGGAAAATTGAAACTCATTAAAAAAAATGTAATGATTGATTAAGCTCGTAAATAACCTATGATATTGACATGATATTGTAATTATTAGTTCAGTTCCAGTTTCTAAAAAATTTGACAAAAGAAGAAGAGACGCAACGTATCAATATTTGAATTTTTTTTAATTATTTAAATTATTAATAATACTTTATTTAATTAAAAAAAAACTGTTAACAAAACTTCCCTCAAAAAGATTGTTAAAAACAGTTACGTAGATAATATATTTGTTGTGCTGCATAAAATAAATATTTTAAAAATATAAAAAAATAATTTATTATGTGTTTCCTAAAGAATGAAAATATTCTAATATATAATATCATTGTTAAAATCATTCAGTACATTTAAAATATGATCCACTTTAAAATTATTCTATGTCACAATTTTATCTTTAAAAAATATAATAAATTGATGAAAAAAATATATATAAATTAATTTTTATCTTTAATTTTTAATATAAAATTCATGAATATTTCAAAACATAATTTTACTGGAGTGGAATTATGCCCTTGAAATGCGCATAGATGTGTCAGATTACTTGAATGTTGAAATGGAAAATGAGAACACAGTGAAAAACAAGAGTAGTGATAACACAGACCCAGCACCACAACACCACCACAACAAATAAGCATGTTCAATAGCGTCCAGAACAAGTAGTGATAACACAAGAAACAGATTCCTTTAAATATTATTACAAATAACCTAGATTTGGTGTGAAATTTTTATAATTCCATTTGGAAGTACTTCGACTCATAGATATATGTATATGAATAATATAGAAAATGTCAGAAAACTCACTAATTGAATTTGAAAAGGGTACACATTGGGTTCCATATAGTGAAATAAGTTTTTCCTCTTGGACATTGAAAAAATACAATGCTGTCTAATGTCTATTGTAATGGTGAGGGAGAAGACCATCTAACCCGAAAACACTAAACATACTTCCCTCTGTATTTAGGCTTTGGATCCTTAATAAGCTTGAGATCTCCAGCCTCCGTTAACTGCGCATCAGCTGGACTGAAAACTGCAGAATGAAGATTACCATCTTCTAACCACTTTGCATGGTTCTCCTTAAATTCAATGTGCTTTATCCTAGCCACCTCAGCTATTTCCTCTGTGTAAGGACCCATCTTCACCATTGTCAGTAATACCCTACTATAACGTGAACTGAGGATCTGCTCTGCCGAAGATATCAGTTTAAAACATGGATGTTCTGGGAAATGGGTTTCAGCAAAATCATCTTCTCTCAACACAGGATAGAAAAAAACAAGCCTTCCCCCCATTACAAGCATCTTGGCTGCCAGATCAAGTAAATCATGCACACACTCAACTAAACTGTAAGGTGCAGTTGATGGTATGTGATCTGTTCTTTTGTCATCAGGAACGGTGTAAGGTTCCACAGCCCCCTTCAGCAGCTTCCGACCACCGGATTTGCGTCCCCCAGCTCGCACTCCATAAGGAGGATCACAAATTATGGCATCAAATACCTAACAAATAGCAAACATATCAACAGTTTTCTAAAAAGAATAAGTTTGCATGCATCAAGTTATTTTTGCTGTATTTTACTTTCAAACAAAATTAGAGATAATGCTCTAGTTATCTTGCCAAATTGAGTACATATCAACTGGTGGCAGAACTTGACAGTCATAACAGACATGGATAAATAGATAAATAACTAAGAACAAAAGTACAATTTCAAGGTTTTTCTTTCCAAATAATCACCTCTTTCAACGTAGGACGCCAAGGAGGAAGGTTGTTATCTGCCCTTAGAAGACCAACAGGCATAGGCAATCCATACTACAAAATAAGTTTAGCAGATTGAAATACAAATTATAAAGTATGCTTTATCTAGCGATTTTCAGGTGGTGCTAAATTCCAACAATGCAAAGACAATATTTCATACAAAACCATTATAACAACTAATGACTGTGTTTGGCACATTTACCTGCTTAAAGTTGCTCCAAACATTACAGTCAGGACCACGTCCATCCCGGACTACCCTAATGTCAATGTCAGCACCCTAAACAATTTAGATAAGTTCTTGTTAAAGGCATGAACTTGCCTAGAAGTAACCAGTCATAAAATAAATACAAAATAAGATAAGTTGCAAAAGGGATAGCCCAGAAGAAGGAAGAAGTAGACCATGGTCATAGCCCCAAAATGAGCTGCTGCGACAAGAATACTTCCAGTTCCAACAAAAGGGTCATAAACAAGCTTCCCAGAAGTAGCTAGTGCTTGATTGGCCATAAGAAAAGCCATTTCCGCGTCCATGGCTGTTGGCCCAAGATAATTTCGGCTTTTCAACTGATAGGTGGGTATAAGCTTCCTATCAGCCCCACCCACTTCGCGACCAAAGAAGATTCTCTTTTGTACAATTGGAGGAAGACCATTATTACCTCCATAATTATCTACTTCTATAAGCCAGAAGTTGTGATCCGGGTTTCTCAACTTTACACGCCCCTGCAAACGAAGTGGCCAAACAATGATGGATATAAACTCTTGCAAAATAATACAAGTTCAATAAATAATGAGAATTTTCATTGATTATAACCCATCTGACCACAAACTAAAACTCTAAAGGACTCTGGTCAGCTCAAATAAAAACAAATGGGAAAAACAAGAGGCCCAAATGCAAGAATTAAATAATACTCAATGAGTTAAAAAAGTTCAGAAATCTTGATGAATTATAACATAAAAGTAAAATAAAATTGGTACATATTGTTGGAAATTGAGTTGATATTAAGAAACATCCACGCAACCAAAGGGGAACTGAGACACAAATCCAAAAACCCTTCACAGAACCTACAATGCAGTTTCCATCATGCTCAACCATATTAGAGAACATTCCAATGAAGTGGCAGTGAACATCAATGACTCAAATAGAATTTCAAGAGATTATTAATAATCAACCTACCTAACAAACACTTAAAAGACTGCCTTGAACCATTTAACCACTTGAGCAAGCATAAAGTCAATAATTTCCTACATTCAAGATAGCATCTCAACTTCCCAATACTTTCCTAATCTCTACCCAACCAATGCTGAGAAATATGCTGATAATAAATTTCATACGAATCAGATTAAAAGAACACCCCACGCACCTTGAAAGGGATGTAGGAGAGCCCTTGAATGAGTTCCTTCTGCTCCTCCAGGCTAATGACCTTCCCGAAGCTATCAACAGTAATTTTGAAAGTGCTGTCAGAATTCAAGTATGGCAATTTCCTCTCATCAGGGTAACTCAAGACAGACTCTTTCAACTCCTCGTAGCTACTCCCTTCCCCCCACAGCTCATACATTCCCTTCACAAGTATGCCTACAAAATTTTCAGCAAAAAACAGTAGAGGATTGAAAATCGAAACTTTTTTTAACAGAGCCATAAAACAAAAACGAAAAACCATTCAACGGTAATAACTGACTTCGGGTGGCAATGTTAAGAGCAAGTTGTTCGGAGGGGAGATTGACGAAATGGAAAGGGGAATCGGTGTGGTAGTGAAGAGGGAGCTTCCATTGCAATTGGAAGGGAACTTCGCCGTTTTGGGGGTCCTCAATGCCTCCAAAGAGTTGTGCAAGAGATTCCACTTCGGGTTTTCTGTAATCCAACAACCTATGGTAGAAAACGCACAAATACCACATGGTTTTCTTTTCACTTTTAGGGAAACAAAACAACGGAAACAAATATGAAAGTGAACTGAGTTGATGAACAGACACCAAATCACAGAAAGAAGGTGAAAATACTAAACCCAGACCAAAACCCTCGTAGCCCTTTCATTCTTTTTTTTTTTTTTTTTTGACTTGCCTTTTTCTTTTTTGGTGCGTGAGATTTTCGAATTTTTTACCAAAATGGTTTAAACAAATGACCTGTTTTTGGTTCCAATAATTACATTTTATTTTATTTATTTCAGTATATTATATTAATCGAAAATATATTTTTCATCTGTTAAATTTAATGTTCAACTTTCTTAAAATTGGAGTGTTCATCATCTTCATATAAGATTGTCTGTAATAATTACAAAGATATTTTAAGGTTATAAACAAATGATGTTATAGATTCACTTAAATACCTAAGCATTTCGATATTTCATGTGCACAATATTTTAATGAAAATACCTTTCTTTGTACGTTCTTACCCATTGAATATTTTGAGAGCATATTAATTTTCTTTATTGCACGTTTGGCAAAAGAATTTCTCCAAAATATTTATTTGAAAAAAATATTAAAAATCAATGTTGGAAAAATTTCCACAATCTAATGCTTTTTAAAGTTTAAATTTTATTTTTCAAAAAATTAAATTTAAAATTATTTTGTCACTTTTTATGTAAATAAACACCTTTTTAATTTTTCATCTCTAAATATTGCTCTTTTATTTGTAATATTGTTTTACATCCAGAATCACATTGGTTATCTACACATTACCTTATAAATTTTGATTTCTTAATTGTCTCTTATAAGAACCTCCTAATAATATTTTGTCCTAAAACACATTCTTACAAATAATATTCTAAAAGGTAAATCAGTTACCTCAAATCTAAGGTGATGTGTAAGCATGACAATAGTTGGGGATAGATTTTTCCTCTCAACTCTTACCCACTGAATCTTTTAATCATTTTTACGCTCGTATTTATTATTGTGGCAATTAGAAATTAAATTCTGGTTTTCATTGGGGTTAGAGTTTGTTTTCCTCCAACCCTATCTAGTTCTAATTTAAAAAATAATAATAATAATTATACTTATAATAAATTAATTTAAATAATTTTTTATGTTTTTTATATAAAAGTAAATATAATTTTATAATTTATTATTATTATTATTAATTATAAATATAATTTAAATTATTATATTTATATTAAAATATGTATATAAAATAAATATGTAATTATTTTTTCTTTTTATACAAATATAGAATACTTATTATTATTATTATTATTACATTATATTTAAACATTTATTTTATGTATATATATATTAATTATTATTATTATTATTAATTATAAATATAATTTAAATTATTATATTTATATTAAAATATGTATATAAAATAAATATGTAATTATTTTTTCTTTTTATACAAATATAGAATACTTATTATTATTATTATTATTACATTATATTTAAACATTTATTTTATGTATATATATATTAATTATTTTTTAAGGGATCATTTTAAAATTCTTATAAATATGAAATATATAATTTATGAAAAAAATATTTAATGAGTTTGTTTTTATTTAATTAGTTTAATATAATAAAAGTTTTAATTATCAATTTTTAAAATTTTTCAAAACATAATTATTTTAATAAGATAAAATTCGATATAAAAAAATAAGAATAATAAATTTCAAAATATAATATAATAAAATTTAATAAAGATAAATTAAAAATAAAAAGAGACATATCTGAATCCGAAAACTTACCTTCATTTTCGTTTTTAGAGCTATCATCTTAACTTAATTATGTTCACCATTCTTTAACCTTTGTAGCTCCATCTCATGTTCTCGTAGTTTTCCAAATAGAGTAGCAATATTCATTTTTGTAAGATCATTTGATTCTATAATAGCAGTGACCTTTGGTTGTCAATTCCTGTCTATGGATTTTAAGATCTTTGTGCTCAACTCCTCATTGTCAAAACCTTTTCCTAATGCTTTCAAGTGATTTATTATATGTGTGAAGCGTGTCTGGAAATCTGTGATACTTTCATTTTGCTGCATTTGAAATAATTCATACTCCTGGATGAGTGTGTTCTTACGTGCTCGTTTTACTTCATTTGTTCCTTCATGTGTTACTTCAAGAGTGTCCTATATTTCTTTTGTCGTCTTGCATTGTGAGACCCTGAAAAATTCATTACGAGTTAAGGCAGAAACAATAGCGTTTTGGGCTCTTACATCATATTGGACACACTTATTTTCATATGGCGTCCATTGATAAAAAGTCTTTGGAACAGCTCTAGACTTCGTTGTTCTCATCGAAATGTAAGGACCATTGAGTACAGCATCCCAAACACTGTAATTTAGTGTTTGTAAAAATATTTCCATTCTCGCCTTCCAAAACTGATAGTCTTCTCCTTCAAATAATTTGTTAGACAAATGACATCTAGAGGGAGTGAATAGATGCACAAATTAAAATAGATGTCAAATTAAAAATTTATTTGTGAGTCAATAATTTGTTTGAACACAGATAAAGCGAAAGCGAGAATATAATCAGGAAAAGAGAAAGAGATAAGGGAAAGATAAGAGAAGAACACACAGAGATTTATACTGGTTCGGGTATAGCCAACCCTACATCCAGTTCCCAGTCAACTCTTAACACAAGAGTGACTCCCCATTCACTATCTTTCAAATTCAGTTTACAAATTACAATCAACTCAGCAGAAGAACCAGTAAAAAGTAAACTAATTAAAAAGACAATCACCTCCTTAGAAACCCACTAAGGATGAACACCTCCCTAGAATCTCACTAGGGATGAACACCTCTTCTGAACAAATCAAAGGATGAAAGCACCTCCTTAGAATCCCACTAAGGATGAACACCTCTTTAGAATCACACTAGGGATGAAAAACACCTCTTTTTCACCAATACAAAAAGGATGAAGGTAATAAAAATAAGAACAGACATACCTGGATAATGGAAACAACAAATGGTAGAAGCCTGTAGAATGTCAATCTCCAAGAACAAGTGTGATTAACAATGAAAGTACAGAAGGTAGTACAGAAGAAGGTTTTCTCAAAAGGTGTAAAATCTCTGTTGCCTTGCTCATAATTTTTTTCTCAAAACTGATTGAATGTAAATTGTATTTTCGAATTCTGTAATTGTGTGTTTTTTATTTTTCATCAAAACTTAATTAAATAGAAAAATAGCATCAGAAAATGGTCGTTAGACATTAATAATATCATAGAGAAAATCAGGATGTATTCAAAAACATTTATTTTTTAAAACGAATATATTTTTTAAATTTGAATTTTCATAATTGATTATATTACCAGTATAATCAATTATGATAGAGAAAATCATTTTTCCATTTCTGATGCATCATAATTAATTATGACAGAAAAATATCACGTTATGAATTTTATCACACTTGTGCTTTGGAGGCTTATGCATAATATTACTTCATCAACTTGTACCTTCATATCCAGTATTCTAAGACTCTATCTAGTCTTTAGGAATCATCTTGGACTTGCTTGAATCATCATCTTTATCAAAAACATATCTTGGGCATGTAGGAAAATGTTTCACATTTTCACCAACGTCATAAATTCAGCTTGTCCTTAATTCATCTTGAATGGTGTTGACTTGAATGTAGTTGACTTGAATCATTATCAAAATCATTTCTTGGGAATGTAGGAAAATTTCCATCAATCTCCCCCTCATTGCTTTCAAGAAACACTTATGAAAAGATTTAAGCAATTGAACAGGAAGTCATTTTACATTAGAAACACTTACACTCTCAATTTTCAATCACTTTTGATTCCCCAAAGTTCAATCTTGATTTTCATCATTTCTAATTTTACCTTCTCAATCTTTTCCCATCTAGATCTTGATTTCTCTTATCAATCTTTTATCGTCTCAATCTTGATTTTACCTTTCGATCCTTTACCTCTCGATCTCGATTTTTTACCTTTTCACTTTCTTCCGCCTCGATCTCGACTTTTTATTATTGATCTCAATTTTTTATCTTTTTTAATTTCAATATTTTCTTCCAACTCATTTGTTCGATATATTTGTAAAAATTTATCACCAACACAATGCTAGACAAATTTCGTTAGTGATGGTCTAATTGGTCATCCAAGAACAAACATGATTCACTAATGATGGACTATAATACCCACTCTTTTGTATGACTCTTTTTTGTTTTGTTTTTTTAAGACGATTTTTGTTTTCAACCATATAATATAATTTATGGTTTAAGATGATTCATCTCTTATTGTGATCAAGGTTTATGATGGATAATTGAAAACTTACCTCTAATAGAGTAAAAACATTTAATTAAGAACAATTGGATTAAGAATGTCACTTTACAAGGCAAAACATTATAATAACAACCAAGATATTTCACAAATTATTATACTTATTATTATAATTTTAAATAAATTTTAAAAATCATTAAATAAATACATAATATTTTTGATTTCATTTTATGTAATAATAACTAAAATATTCGACAGATTATTATATTTATTATTATACATTTAAATAAATTTTGAAAATTATTAAATAAATAGATAATATTTGTAATAATTTGTTAGAGTCATAAATAAATTTAAATAAAATAGATACAAAATATTCATTTAATAAAAATAAGTGTTTCTTAACAAACTGAAGTGTAATTATTTAACAATAGATAAAAAAATATATATTTTTCATCCTAACTAATATGAAATATATTATATTAGTTCTTAACAAAAATTGTTGGTCCATACTTGTAATTTGAAGACATGATTTTTAAGTTTGAAAACTTAATTTCATTAAAATTTATCTATTTGGATAACAAATTTTTGACATAATATATGGTGTATGATATTATGTTTGTGGCATTTGATTCATTCAATATCTCATTTAAAATTCATTAAGTCAAATTTGATTCATAGACCCTAACTTGTTATTTTTTCTCCTCCTTCACCTTTGATTCTATTTACGAGCCACCTACCCTACCACTCCTTTTCCACTACACACATTCATATCCTTTTCAACAATCAATCCTTATTTTGATTTCATTCTTCACTTGTTATTACTTCCTATCATTGCTACTTGCATGGATTCACTATCTCTCTTTATTTTTCACTATAATTTTTTTATAATCTTTCTTTTCCCACCATTTCTCTTTCCCTAATTTACCTTTTGTGCGCCCTTCTTCGTTTTCCCTTCTTCCCCTTTCTCCTCACATCATAATACAAGCTTTTGGTTATAGAAGAGTGTAATAATAGGAAGGGCAGAGAAATAAAAATAGGATTAAATTTGTTATTAGTTATTATTTTTGTTTAGAAAGCAATCAATTCTCATTCTTGTGAAAAAAAAAAGGTTATAACCATTGGAAATCATAATAATTATAAATAAAATCAATGGTACAAAATTTGAGCAATCAATAAGATTTTCTACTTCAATTTCTTTTATAATATTCGAGAGAATCGTGAGTGAGTGAGTACAATCAAGTTGGAACTAACTAACTTTGACATTGGTATCAATTAGCTCTTAACGTTTGGGATGATGATGACACAAAGAAACTCAAAATCCACATGCAATTGTTTGAGAAAATGTTCACAAATGTGTAAGAATCAATAAAGAAAACTTTTCAATTTGTTGTAGAAAATGATAGAGAGTCTCGTTTCTTCCATAACATCCATGAACGACGACAAGAAAAATTTGATAGACCTGTTATTTCTAGTTAATCTATAATAAAGCATTTACAAATTCAATTTCGTATATCCAATGGAACCAACTTTTGTGATTGGAGAGCAAGCACCCATCAATTTTTTAAACTAGAGGCTACACGGATAACACAACGTGGGATGTATTGCTTTAATCCATGAATGACAAGCCTTCTTGTGACAAAGACATTACATGCAACAACCCAACTTCCAGAATAAATCTTGGGAAATAATTTTACAAGATATGTTCCATATCGGTTTGATGACAATAAATTTGATGATTATGTTGTTGAGTTATCAACATTGAAACAAGAAAGAGATTTGTGTTATATTTCAAAATATTTGATTTTTGGCTAGCTCTTGTAGTTACGTCAAAATCCATGGCATTAAGGGTCCACAAACCACAATTTTCTGCAAAAAGTCGTGCATATTGTAAGACTCCAAGAAGAAATTCAAAAAGAATTGGAAAAGAAGATGCATAAAATAATTAACAATCTTGAAATACAAATAAGATATAAAAGGTCTTGGTCAACATATGTTAGCTCACCAAGGAGACACTCTATGACAAGTCTTCAACAAAATCATCATATAGCTTTGATGTCTTCACCAATAACTATAAATTCTAAGGTTAACATGTCAACTTCTATTTCTTGGAAGGAAACTATTGAGAGGATTGCTAAGGAATTGTGTAGATTTTGGGGTGTAACTAGGATAAAAGCCATAGGATGAAATGTAAAGTATGAGGTAAACTAAATGTACTTTTCTCAGCTCAAGAAGAAATGGATGTGGATAGAGTACAAGATACGGTTGTGAGAAAGAACAAGCAATAATAAATAGTAGCATAGCCATGATTGAAGAGGCAATGTCCATATCTCCCCCCATGCTTTACAAGACATAGTAGGTGGCAATACTTTACATGTTAAAAGATTAATAAAAAAAAATAGAAAATGCCTTTCTTTTATGTAGACATGGAATAAAGTATGTTAAAGATTTTTTGATAATGATTGCTTCAAATGTAAAGCTACTAATCACTAGGAAGTGTGAGTAGATAATGTGTGGAGATTTAATGATCACACATTTACAACACTTCTTAGTATTTACCTTGCAACACATTGGGATCATATGAGACATGCAACGGTTCAATACACTTGAAGAAAATTATCATAACTAAGCAACTTTTGCAATGAGATTTAACCATCATGGCCAAGAAATGACATTACAATAAGAAAACAATCATGTACAAAAGTTCATAAACTAACAAGGAAACTCAAACTAGTACAAGGAAGGAAATTGCATGTTACTTACATTATTAGGTTCAAATTTGCTTAGTGTTGTAGGTACAATTGATTAGGAGGCACTAATAACATAACAACATGAACTTACAACAATTTTAGCAATTTTGCCTACACCCCTGTTATTAGGGATGACAAAATGATTCATTCGTGTAAATATTCACAAGTAGCAACTACAAATATTTTAACTTCTTGATTGTTAACGGGTCGTGCACACGGTGTCTAACCTTGGAATGTATACTATCAACTATTTATTTTTATTTAATATATATTTTTTAAATAAAGTTATTGACGAGAAAAATATTAACTATTGAATAATTATTTAAAATTAAAATTTTTAGGTTTGTATCTTTTATCAAAATGCATGAAATTAAAGTTATTTTTAAACAATTAATATTTAAATTAATATTTTGTATTATAACTTATTTAATTAATATTTTATAAAAAATAATTTTATTTTATTTAAATTATATTTTATGATAAGCATTATTAAAATATATTTTATGATAAAAATTATTAAAATATATTTTAAAGAATTTTTTTAAAATAATTTTAATTTTAATTAAAATAAAAATAAAAATATTTATAAATATTCATGATACCCGCGATTATAAAAAAAAATCATAATTTTTTTTTAAAACTGATATCCAACTAGTAGTAGGTAAACACTATCGATGTCTATATTGCTCCGTTGCCATTCCTACCTGCCGCCTAAGACGAAATGTGATCACAAGATCAATTTGATTAAACAACACACGAGTTTGCTGGAAATTCCTACAGATACCCACATGCCTGAAAATAAGAAATTGAAAGACAAGTGCATGGGTTAAAGGCAACTGGAAAGTACTAGTTCTAATGGTGATGGTAAAAAAGAAGGATGATTCTTGGAAGTATTGAACAAATTTAAGGAAATTTATTGCATTTACCATAAAAAATAAGTTTCCTATGCCACTAATACAGCATTTGCCGGATGAATTGAATGGGGCATGTTATTTTTCCACACTGGATAATAAAAGTGAGTATAATAAAGTTAGAATGACAGATGAAGGTGCATATATAGGACTGTCTTAAGAACTCGCAGTAGACATTATAAGTGGGTTGTTTTGTCCTTTCAATCACTCAAGAATGATATCTTATTATTATGCTAAGACTTGGAATGTTCATTAGAAATGCTTGACTATAACATTACAAATTGTGGAGGAAAATGGCTTCATTGTTAACAATAAAAATGTAGTTTTGGAAAGAAGAAAATAATGTATTTGGGTCATGTGATTTCAATTCAAAGGGCACAACTAGACAAAGAAAAGATTTGAACTATTTAACAATTGTCAACGCTAATTAACAACAGTTAAGGAACTCAGGTTCATCTTGAATTATGGAAAGATTGCGACCCCACTAACAATATTGTTTAAAAAGGGAAGGTGTTCAAGTGGACTGAAGAAACACTCATGTCTATACCAGAATTGAGGTTGGCAAACTTCAAACCACCTTTCACCATTGAGACAGATGCATCTGGAGGAGGTATTGGGGTTTTTCTGCTGCAAAAAGGACACTCTATTACTTAAATAACAGGACAATGGGACCTAACTACAAGTTGTTTTTAGTTTATGAGAAGGGGTTTTATGCAGTGAAAAAATGCCAACGCTACTTATGGGGATAATATTTTATCATTAAGACCAATCAAATTTCAACCTCCAACTACTTTAATACAACACTCATGACTTATAATTTTGAACCTATGATAAACACTCTTAACCAACATATGTTATAAAGGATTTTACCCTTTAAAAATAAATAAGAGGAGACACTTTAGTTATAAATATTAATTTAAAGTTAATAGCTAAAAATTATAAAAATTAAATGCTATATATCAAAATTTTAAATCAACTACAATTTCAATTGTAATTTTTTAATCAATAATTATTTATATATTTCATCATCTAAAAACCGTGAAATTCATATTTTCTAGTATCACATCGATTCTAAATAATTTTTATTTATTTATGTGAGGATCGATGCAATATCTTGTAATTTTTAATATATTATATTTATTTGACTTTACAATAATTTATTATTAATCAATTTGAAATATAAAATAAGTTTAAATATATTTTTAGCCTTCATAAAATTAATAAATTTTTTATTTTAATCTTATATATATATATATATATATATATATATATATATATATATATATATACTTTTGATTCTTTCAAAATTAGAAAGCACTATTTTGATCCTAATATTTTATGACACTAGTTAACTTTTTTTAAGTCAAATGTCAAATGACCATTACAAATGATTTACTATAATTTGTGATACAACATCAATACGTGGAACTTAAAAAAAAAATCTAAAGATTCTTAAAAGAATTATTATTTATTTATTTTAAAATAAATATTAGGGATTAAAAATATAACAAATTAAAGTTTTGGAAATATAAGAAAAACATATTTACAAGGATTAAAAGCAGAATTTACACATTTTATAAATACTAAAAATGATAACTTTAAATTCTATAAAAATAAAAAATAAATTGCTATTTTTTAAGAAAAAAAACTTATTCAAGCTTATAAAATAAATAAAAATGATAATATGTATGAAAAACTAATAAAAATAACACGTGTTTTGGAGGGTGACCTAGAAAAGAGGGTGTAAGTGTCGAATATATGAAGTACTTGTGTTTCTCAAACATTTCTTTCATCTCCCCTTTCCGCTTCGGCTCTGTTAGGTTTTCCTTCCGCGTGTTTGCCGGAACTACTCCTCCACTCATCGGTATTATTCTCTCTTTTCTTAGTTTGATTTCTATTCTACTCCGATTTTCTTCCTCTTTCACGTACTCAATTCAATTTCGCCTGTTTCCGATTGGAAATGGTTTTCTAATTGTCGTAATTCGCTTAGAAACATCGATTAGAAGCTGGATATGGTCATGGGTTTAGTCAATTTTGTGTTTGAAGTCACAGGGTTGTTTGGATTGCCTGAATTCCGGGCCCTAAAATTCACAAATTTAGTGAAGAATTCTGTGTACGGGGGCATATATAGGTTGAGTTTGATTAATTTGACTGAAGATTTTTAATTTTATGCAATCATAGTTATGTTTTCCATAATTTTGTGCTTCTAATCCTGGCTAGGTTTTTCTTGCCCAAGTTGTGACCTGTCATTTTGCTACACTGTACATGAAAATTGTATGAAAAATTATTACTTGTATTTTTTCACCCTCAATTAGGATTAGTAAGTGACTGACTGACTGACAGGGCCGTAGCCTTAAAATATGCTGTGGTGAATGTATTTTTGCAGCAATTTTTAACCCATCGATGATACATGCACACACAATATTTCTTTATAGGCTAAATATCTTTTTTTTAGCTTCCGGGAAATGAACTCACTTTTTTGCCGTTAAATTTCCTTCTGTTGAACTCTAGATGTTAATTGTCAGGAAGTTGGACAACATCTTTAATCATAGTATTATGGTCTTTTGGTTCATAAATAATCTGGTTCCTTAATTCTTGGAAGTTAATTGGCTTCATTAACAGGGAGCGTTTCTTCCACTAGTTTGTTGGATATTGAAATGGCTTATCTTAGATAGTTAATTCAAACATTATGTACTAATGATTGTCTTCCTGGATTTATGCAGTTTAAAATGTCTGACGTGGAAGAGTATCGTTGCTTCATTGGTGGCCTTGCTTGGTCAACATCTGATAGAAAATTAAAGGATACATTTGAAAAGTTTGGCAAACTTGTTGAGGCAAAGGTGACCAGTATCATGTTATATAATAGTTGTATTTCTTCTAGCTGAAACTATTGTTCAGTATCATAACTTTTCTTTTGTGTAGATGTTGGTTTATGTTGTATTTTTTTGCTGATATCTACAATTTGTCCTCTTTGTTTGTTTTTTTTTTGTTTTTTTTTGTTTTTTTAGGAGTAAAATTGCAATACCTGATGAACTCGTTTATAACCAAATCATGTAAACAAAATAAAAAGAAATCTGTTTACTGTGTTTACGAATATAAGGATAATTTTTTCTTTGGAGATTGTTAATGTTCTCTTTCATCATATTTTTGAAACAGGTTGTTGTTGACAAGTTTTCTGGGCGTTCTCGTGGTTTTGGATTTGTCACATTTGATGACAAGAAAGCAATGGAAGAGGCTATTGATGCTATGAATGGGATGGATTTAGATGGGCGAACTATTACAGTTGATAGAGCCCAGCCTCAACAAGGATCAGCTAGAGATGATGGTGATCGCTACCGGGAGCGAGGTCGTGAACGGAACCGAGATTATGGAGGTGGAGGTGGCCGAGGATCTAATGGTGGTGAATGCTTTAAGTGTGGAAAACCTGGTCATTTTGCTAGGGAATGCCCTGGTGAAGGGTCCAGGGGTGGAAAGTATGGTGGAAGGGAAAGTAGATATGGTGGAAGCAGTGGTGGTGGTCACTATGGTCCAGATAGAAATGCAGATCGTTCTTCAGGGGGCCGCAACAGGGATGGTGGTAGTCATGGAGATTCTGGAAATGATCGACATTATCGTGATCGTGCAGGACCGTATGAGCGAGAGCGACGGGGATCGGGAGGCTTTCGTTGATATATTTTATCTATCTATGAGGTATGCAACATGTAATAATACCTTGTCTCTCCTTTCTTCCCTTTGTGTTTATGGTTCTAATGAAGTTGCAATTGTGATTTTCTACAGCTTTGAAATTGGAGAGGTCGCTGTTAATGCTTCAACTTTCTTTTTCATTCACACTTCTCAATGCTCTGGACTTCTGGGATTGTTGTTTGGATGGATCATTGATACCAGTATTTTGATATGCAATACTCAGCACATTATGCAAACTCTTTATGTTCCTAAATGCTGATCTTTTGGTCTAGTGAAATCTTATGCATACTTGACTTGCGGTCAAATTCGATGTTGTGCTCTATGCTATCTATAATTGCTGCTGCTGGGTATCTTGTGAATTGTGACTTTAATGCATGGGGAGTTGATATGACATATTTGCTGCTGGATTACCTGATTCAGTTTAAGACGTATTGGAAAGTTTTGTTGGTGTTGGATGGGTTGGTTTTGGAAAGACCAAGATGGAGGTCCAAATGTGGAGTTTTGCTTCTTCTCATTTGGGAGAAGGAAGTTTTAAAAGTAGAATGCCCATTTGGCTATCCCGTCTCAGGATCTTTGAGTAAAAGTAGTCAAGCGGGTAAATTATTGAATATTTGTCTGGTACACCTACTTACTTATTTGCTAGATTTCTGCTTTGGCCTGCGCTTTATTAATTTTATTGACCTTTTGGCAGGATTCCTGGCTTAATGTGGTCTTTTTGGATTCATCATTGGGTTCTTTTGTTGCTAATTGGACATGCATGGTTTTTAAAACATAAAAAATCTTTTCAGCTGCAAATGGCTACCCACAATTGCACTCAATATGCATTCCACTCTTGTTTTCTTCACGGGGCACTGATGGAAAGGGGTTCCTTTTTCTATGATTGTGGTACTTTGTTTGGGAGATCATGATGCGTTGAGCAACTACGATCCATTGCTTTTTTTGCATTGTTGCTCTATTTGGTGGAAGATTGCTCTCATCGAACATTTTACCTGCCTGCATGTGATGTTTTGTATGCTGAGATCCAGTTTGTCTTACCATAGAGCAATAGTGAAACCTGACTTTGGTCCCATATTTCCATGCTCTTCAACCTCAAGGTTAATATCAGATTTGAGATTGCCGCCGTACTTAACCTTCTCACTATGATTATGAAAGGAAATTGATTGATAATACCTAGAATTTTGTAATTCGGTTATCATGCTCTGCTAAAATTTAATGTTTCTATATCTGTTGTCATCATGTTAAATGCCAAACCCTGTTCAATTTATTGTTTTCGTTCATTTTTTCTGTTTATCTTGCCAAGTGTTATATCTGACCGACTTTTCATATTTGTATATTTTGCTTATTTGTATGATTAATTGGTATTGTTACATGCTTATAATCTTTGGCTTAAGTAAGTTTTAGATTCAATATGTAGTCAATTTTTATTTTGAGTATTGAATAATATATAGTTTCTTTTTTAAAATTAGGTATCTGATAAATTAGTCATTCAAGTTTAAGTTCTTTCTAATACTTATTTCAGTACATTAGTATTGACATTTATTATGTTATAATGTAATGCAAAACATATTATAATTAAAAACATATTCGGAGGTCAAAGTAAAAATTTAAAAATATTTTAGGTACTCATCAACATAAATATAAATACATATTTCATTTAGAGATTTAAATTATATTGATTAATTTATTGAGTGTCTAATACGAAGTAATGAGATATTTCAAATTTTAATTATATATTACCGAAATATAAATTTATTTAAGTCTGGAATCTTTTGCCGAATGTTCTATTGTGACGGAACTAAGTATTTATTTATCTATGCGAGCGTTTGGACTGACCTAAAGAAAATGGAATATCGACCCTTATCCTAACTACTTCTAGGTTAAATTATATAATTCGTACTTTAGTTTAATATTTTTTCACATTCAAATTTAAGTTATAGACTTTATACTATTCTTTTTTTTTGTAGTCTGAATTTAGATGTTAGAGATTAAAAATGATGTAGAAAGGCTAAAATAAATTAAAATATACTTGAAAAGATTAAAATAAAGAATTTTAGATGTAAGGATTACAGGTTTTCTTTAAATTATAAGGACTTAATAAATAGATAAAGTATTTTGTGACTCTAATATATCATCTTCATACTTTGGTTTTAAAATTAAGACACCAAGATGTATATGCAGCTTACTGGGGTGACGCCATGTTGTACTGTTAGAGTCTCTAGGACCTCCTTTACTTAGAAGTTAGTAGCATGAGGTCGAACTGATGGGTTCAATATGTTGAATTAGGAATCAGATTAAAAATTGTTTACCTATTTCTAAATAATCAGATTTTAATTAGATTTTAATTAAATTGGAATAAAATAAAAAATTGAAACAAAACTGATAAAATTGAAAAAATTATTGAATTTTTAGTTGAACCAATTTTAGCAAAAAAAAAAAATTAAGATCAAATATTTGTAATATAATTTTTTTATAAAAATTATAATTTTTTATCTATAAAATTTAAATAATAATTATTTTATTGTAATTTTATTTTATTTTAATAATAATAATTCATCTTTTATTTTTTAATATATTTATAAAAATATTATTTTATTAGTTTTGATTGGATTCCGGTTCAAACCATCTCTTAACCGATTCGGTGATCGTCCCATTTTAAAAAATTAGATGAATGTGAGTTGAGGCGGAGGGTAGGAGTGGGAGTTATTGTGCGAGAAAGGGTTTAGCAAGTATGCCGACCTATTACGATTTTATTTGGGTGGAGTAGAGTTTATGATTTAAAGTTTAGGCTTTCATTACAGTTTTTTGTGAAAATTGAGAAATTTTTAACCGATCCAACTTTAAAATAAGGTAGGTTGAGTTACCACGGTTGGTTTAACTATTCTAGATTTTAGGATGTAGCTAGATCAAGTTTTTGCATTTTCAGAAAATGTGTTCCTTATGTTGTTTGTTCAAGAAAATGTTTATTATTTTAATTTTTTTTTTTAAGGTGGGTGACGAATAAATTTTTTTTTTTTTTACAGGGGTGAGCCGTTTTCATCTCTATGTCCACTATAAGTTTAATAGCAGCACGATGAAATATGAAATGAAAGAAATATGAGAATAACAAATATCGCAACGGTAGGATGAAAGATTATGATAAAAGATCACAAAATGGTTTAATATCTTTTCTCTTTTCACATTTTTCGATCATACGAATACAAAAATAAAGTTTTTGTCCCTATCCATATATGATGTGTGCCACTACCATGAATGGACGAAGAGAGTTTCGTAGGATAATTCATCCTTCGTTAGGGATGAGGGTTATTCATCAGAGTGTAATATAAGTACTTTTAGAAAGATGAAGTCCAAGTGATTTTAGATAGATAAAGGAATAACATCGTCATAAGAGAACATGAAGGTTGAAGATAGAGAAGGAGGATAAAACATAATTGGTTGGTAGTCTAAAATTCATGAATGTGAAAACTTATGGTGTAGGAGACAACCTAAAGATGTACCAAATACAAAAATGATCATGGTGTTTAGAGCAACTAAATGGTAAGTATTTAGGAAATACTTTAAGTTGCTTCAACTATCACTTGGAGAAGATGAAATAACACCAAAAATTACTTTAAAACTTGAGTAAAGTAGCTTGTTGAAGCAACAATTCTTTAAGATAAAAATATATTATTTTCTTATTTCACACATAATCCACATACAATGTAATCAAACCCAATTCATTTAACATTAACAAAAAAAAAAATTATCTCAATTCATACAACATATAAAAAAAATTGCAAAAATATCAACAACAATAATAATACAAATAACAATTACAACAAGTAAAAATATGAAATTCATATATATAAAGAGAAATTTCACCCATAACAAGACATGGTGGCAGTGAGATGGGGTTGTAAGGGGACATGGTGGCATACGATGATAGCAAGACGAAGTTGCTAGAGGTGTGAGAACATGCGATGACTCCCGGAGAATATGGGAAGAAGGGAAGGGAGAAGAGGAAGGAAAAAAGGGGAAGATGTGGGCAAAATGAGACGAGTTGTAGGAAGATGCCGTGATAACGCAAGAGAAGAAAGGAAAAGTAAGGGAGAAGGGAAAGAGAGGAAGAGGAAGGGAGAAGGGACAACAGGAAGGGGAAGGTTTTGTATGTAAAGAAGGGAGAATTGATATTTAAAAAAGAGAAAGAAGAGTGAGGTATTAAGAAAAAAATTGTAACGTTAGATGCTCAATGTGAAAAAAATTGAACCATTAGATTTTTATTCGTTTTTAGGTATTAAATGTCACGTTCATAAGCATTTAAAATTTTATCACTCAACAATAATAAATTTTTTACACTATAAAAACTCAATTATGGGTAAAAAAATTTCACATATATATTCTTCATTTCACCCTTTTGTTTTATATTTACTTGTATCTTTTTGTGAAAATTATGGATCTAATAAATTTAATTATCAGTATTATTTAATTTATTGGAAAATCAATCATTTCCTACATGTGGAAATTTTCAAATTCCTAAAATTATATTTATCCACCACTATTTTTTATATTTCTACCATCTCAAATAACATCAAACATAAGTATGATTCTTCTTCCTTCCAATCTAGAATCTTTTTCCCGAATCAAACTTGATACTATCCAACTTAGTGAAAGCAGTGAACACTACTACATATATGTCTTTCAACGTCGGTTATATAAGGCCTTCAACGGCGGTTCTAGAACCGACGTTGTATAAGGCGACGTTGAAAGTCTACACGTTCAACGTCGGTTATTCATACCCGACGTTGAAAGTGTAGACTTTCAACGTCGGGTATATAGAATCGACGTAGAAACACTGATTATAAACGACACTGCATTTGGGTTTTAACTACATCGGTTATGGTAAAAACCGACGTTGATATTATTATTTTCTACGTCGGTTATTGACACAACTGACGTAGAAAGTCTATTTTTTTTAAATGGCCGCTTTGTTTATACAGGGTATCCCAATGTTTTTATACAATACCTGCAAATTTGAATACAACCCAGACAGAAAATATACAAGATATAAACTAATTGAATGTGCATCCAAAAATAAAATTGTATCCAAAATTACAAATATGTATCCAACTACTTATCTAACAAATACACTAACTACTAATCTAACTAGTAAACTAACTAGTAAACTAACTAAACTAACTACTAAACTTGCCTACTTCTAACTTTAACAAACTTATCGGCCCAGGTGTTTCTAATATCGTCAATGGTCTCTATGGGCAACGCTTCTCTGTCTGAAAATACCTGTTACAAGAAAAAAGATAATTTAACAGAGTATCCAATGACACAATATTTAATTTTATTGAATACTAAATTTAAGCAAACCTGATTCCATGTATCCTCAGTCTTGCTAACAACAATCAGCCACATCCAGTGCATAACATAATATCCGCACTCATAAGATCCTGGTTGCCTATTACACTACAAAAAATAATATATTAATTTGACATATAAAATGAATGATATAATACATAAATATAAAATGACTTACATTAACAAAAATCCAATTTGGAGTCGTGCTTTTGCTTGTGTGTACTCCATCAATTGTATTGCAAACCTTAAATAATGCACTGTGCAATACAAAATATAATGAAACAATTAAGTAACAAAACAAGTAATAAATGTTTAAATTATTATAAGAATGTGTACCTGTTTACAATGTATTTAATATCTGCATCAGGTCTCTTGCCCAATGAGCAGAACCAAGCCACAACATTATGCTTTGGGCAAACAACCAACAACTGCCAATGATTTCTACTTACATTACAAAAAGTTAGGATACATAGAATACACTATAAAATTTAATGCGAATAATTTCATACGCTTAAATACTTACTGATAGAAGTAAGCACCCAAGTAAACTTTCTTCCTTGACTTCATCATCCAAATTTGGATGTATATTTGAACTTCTTCTCTCTTGTTTCCTGATTTTTGAATGGATTGGGGCTCAAAAAATCCATACACATCTTGGGTGCGTTGTTGCTCCGACAATTCATTCATCATCCTAAAGTAGCCAGTTCAATGTACATTAAATATGACGATAACTTCAAATAACATAATTAGTTAATAAAAATATATACTTACATTGTCCAAAATTGTAACACTACTATGTTTAGACACTGATTGCCAACTGCTATCTCTACAACATCGGTGTGGTCAATGTAAAGGGGAAAATTTTTATTGTCTACCCCTAACTTATCAACATCCCACTTCACTTGAAAAGATTTAATATACAACTGTGGGACAACAGATAGTAGTTGAAAAATTGGATTTTCTGGGACATCTACTTCCTTGCCTTTACTAGTTTGGGAAGAAGGAACCAGTTTAGGCAACTGGGGTGGCTTATGAACATCCTACATAAAATAACATTGACTTGAGAAATAATAAAAAATAGTAAGAGACTACATATGATAATTAACAAAAAATATATGCAAACCTTTTTCAAAATAGGCCTCATTAGATGTCTAGGCCATGCAATGAAGGTCTGGAGGGCCTGTCCCACTGTCATCACCTCGTCTGTGGGCACAAGTACAAGAGCATAAGCATCTCGAATCTCTTCAATGACCACTTTGGCCAAGTTAGGTGCTAAAGGCACACTATGAATTGTAGAGGCCCCCTCTTCAATTGAACCAACCGCCACCAATCGTGGTTCAGATCCATCCTCATCAACATAAAATTCACACTAACCTGATTACACAAAAATAAGACATTAATTATTTAATATGCACATTAATTTTTTTCAGGAAGATATCATCCACACATACCTGAGTGGTCAGTGTCTGCAACAACAACAACAACCTCTTGATTAGTTGCAGGAAGCTCTTCATCAGTAGTATTTGGGTCAGCACAACTACCTTTAATGCTAACTCGTGCGGCAGATGGAGGAGGAACATCCATAGGTGGGTGGGTGGGCTGTGTGACACCCATGGATGCTAGACATGAACCAAATACATGCAGCATCTCCTCCTGAACTCGTGCGGTAATGGCTGGTGTCAGCGTCGCTGTCAGCTCTTCAACCATCGCTGGTCTCAGCTTCGCTGTTAGACTCTCCTCCAACTTCGCCATCTCCTGCTGGTTCAATGATGTGGTGTGGGTATGGTCTGATGATGAAGCTCCAAAATATGCTCGAATACCCACACCAGCTCCAACAGCACGAACACGCCCTGGGTGTTCTGGGCGTCCAATGGCAGTAGTTAAGATATCTTCACGACCACGGGGAACGAATGTTCCCTGTGTAAACTGTTCCTCTAAAGAATCCTACAATTGAGCATTATATATTGTAAAAAAAATTGATGAATGACAAAGCATGGTTAATGAGGTTGAAAGAAATAAATTTGACTTACAATCCGCTCAGCAATCAAGTGGGCCTCCTCTGATGTCATTTCACCGGAGGGCTTTTGGCGAGCCCTCTTCCATTTTTGATGACGCTTTGGAGGAGATGGTGGGGAAATTTCTTCCTGGCTTACACCAGAAGAGGCTAACTCAGCTTCTCGGAGTTTAGCCTTCTCCTACATCATGCGTTGCGTCAACAAATCATACCCCCCACGAGACAGACGGTGGGGGGCCACATTCAGCCTCTGAATCTCCTTTCCTTTTATTCGCTTCTCCTGCAACATAATATGATATTAAAATGTGCTAAATTAATAAGACAATATGGAAACATACCAAAGTGTTTAAATAGTAACATACCTCCCATTGTGGACCAGTCCTACTCTTGAAAAACTGCTTCCAAGTCTCCTCATCTATGCCATAACGCTGACAAGGAGTTAATCCTTTGCTAACGGCTTGCTCATTAAATATCCATTTCGAAGTCAATGTCGACTTGAATTGCCTCCACATTTTGGCAATAGATGACATGACTTTTCTCCTAACTTGTTCAGAGTTAACAATATCGAAGTGATTATGCAAAAACAACAAAATAAATTAGGATAACAAAGTTTAGGATCTAACTTAACTCAACATAACTTAACGAGTTAACAAAACTAACCAAAATATCTTGCCAAATTAAATTTTTGCAAGTCTCCTCCACATAATCCCAAGATGGATGCAAAATAGATACCTAATTATGAACTTAAAATGTTAGATATCAATCCATTTACATATGTTGACCATATATGCATAACAAGTTAAAAACTCTAAAAAATTACATACCTTTTCTCTAGCAAGAGTACCCAAGTAGGACCTAAATTGAGTGTGATGTGGCCCAGATATTTTGCCAGTCTTTGGATCCACACTCACAACCAATTTATCTCCTGCCATATGACGAACGGTCAACTTTTTTAACCGTGTGGCTTGTTGAGTCCTCTTTAGAGATGGGGGGGAGGGTGGAGATGCCGGAGGAGATGTGGCAGGAGATGCTGGAGGAGATGCCATTTGCCTGTTAAAAAAAAATAGTTAAGTTTTTGCATAAATTAGAATATAAACACAATTTATGACATATTTGAAATATAAACACAAAATCACATTTTTTAAATATAAACACAAATTAGCTATGAACACATAACTTAAATAGTTAAGTTTTCCCATATGCCTTCATCATGATCTTTACGAATAGCATGAACCAAGTCTTCTTGCATATCATCAATAGTACTAGGCATTCGTGATGAAGTGGGGATGTTAATAATATCATCTAATTCATCATCTTCTTCATGCATAACATCATTCCCTTTTGCTTGGAGTACCACTGACCATCTGTCATTACATGGATCAGCTATATAGAAAACTTGTTTTGCATGGTACGCCATTATGAATGGTTCCTCCTTATGTCCTATCTTCTTAAGGTCTATCAACGTGAATCCCATTTGATCAGTTTGAACACCAGTATTAATATCAATCCATTTACATTTAAATATAGGAACTCTGAATTGAATGTAGTCAACCTCCCAAATCTCCTCAATCACTCCAAAGTAACTCATAGACGCCATAATTGGGTTCTTATCCTTTGAACTAGAAAAGTGCATGGATGTCGCCTCAATAGATACTCCACTATTTTGGACTGTACTTTTTTCATCTTGTAACTTTGTGTAGAATGAGTATTTGTTAATGTCATACCCAGTCCAAGTCACGACGTTCTGTTTAGGACCATGTGCTAGCCATTTCAAAGTATCAGATGCATTGTCCTCGGAAAATATTTTTGTTTTAAACCAGCTAACAAAAGTATTATGTTCATTAACCAACCACCGCTCACTCATTTTGGGGTTGAGGGTCTTCAATATTGATTGATGAGCGAGATATGTAAGGAAGAACTTCATCTCGTGTTATTTAGAATATACAAGTGTGCCCTGGTCAACTCACTAGCATTTTTTGATTGTATTTTTACCCCACGAGTGCCCTTACCATTTATTCTATGATCATGTCGTTGAGTAGGTACACCCACTGCTAGGGCCTTTCCAAAATATTCAGAACAAAATTCTATAGCTTCTTCTGCAATATACCTTTCAACAATAGAAGCTTCAGGTCTATATGGATTCTTTGTATACCCTTTGAAGATCTTCATGCATCGCTCAATTGGGTACATCCACCTCAAATAAATCGGACCACACAGTCTTATCTCTCTTACAAGATGAACTATTAAGTGCACCATAATATCAAAAAATGATGGAGGAAAATACATCTCCAACTGACATAATATAACCATAGCTTCATTTTCCAACTGCTCCAATGATTTCTCATCAACTACTTTGGCACATATAGCATTGAAGAAGAAACAAAGACGCATAATTGCATGTCGTAGATTATTTGGCAATATGTCCCGTATAGCTACGGGTAAGAGTTGTTGCATCAAAACGTGACAATCATGCGACTTTAACCCAACTAGCTTTAGATCTTTCATGGACACAAGACTCTTAATATTTGAAGAGTATCCTTGTGGCACTTTAATACTGTGAAGACACTGACATAAACTAGTCTTCTCCTTCTTTGACAATGTGTGACAAGCTGGTGGTAAATATGTTCTCTTGCCTTCGGGTCTTGGATGTAATTCTGGACGTATTCCCAATTCACATAGATCTTGACGAGCTTTGACTCCATCCTTTGTTTTTCCTTTAATGTTCAATAGTGTGCCAATGAGACTATCACATACGTTCTTCTCCACATGCATAAAATCAATGCAATGTCTCACATCTAGATGACTCCAATATGGAAGGTTAAAGAAAATTGATCTCTTTTTCCACAAGCTTTTATCAGACGACTGTTTTTGAGTCTTTCCAAAGACAACATTAATGTTTCTAACCCGTTCATAAACTTGTTCACCAGTTAAAGGTTGTTTGGCAATTTTATCTTCCTGCTGACCATTAAAAGCTTTCTTCAATCTTCGATATATGGGTGGTTATGTGGAAGAAATTTTCTGTGTCTATTATACACAGTCTTTTTTCCATGCTTCAATTGTAGAAAACTTGTATCTTCCTCACAAATAGGACAAGCATGATGATCCTTGACACTATACCCACTCAAGTTTCCATATGCTGGGAAGTCATTGATAGTACAAAATAACATTGCATGTAACTTGAAGCTTTGTTGTTGATATGCATCAAACACATCCACTCCTTCCTCCCACAATAGTCTTAAGTCATCTATTAACGGACTTAGATAAACATCTATGTCATTACCCGGCTGTCTTGGACCTGCAATCATGATGGATAACATCACGTACTTGCGCTTGAAAATCAACCATTGTGGAAGGTTGTAAATCACTAAAAGAACTGGCCATGAGCTGCGATTACTGGTTAAGTTACCAAAAGGATTCATGCCGTCTGTGGCTAGTCCAAGTCTAAGATTTCTTGCATCACTGCCAAAACTTGGAAATAGGCAATCAATTTTCTTCCATTGTGGAGAATCGGCCGGATGACGAAGCAATCCATCACGTTTTTGTGCAGTTGAATGCCATATCATATTCTTGGCATCTTCTCCATTGGCAAACAATCGCTTAAATCTTGGAATTATTGGAAGATACCATATAACTTTTGCAGGAGGTCTCTTTCTATCAATATATTCGCTAATATCATCCCTGTCTTTGAATTTGTAATGCAATACACCACATCTTGGACACTCATGTAGGCTTTCAAACTCTTTTCTGTATAATACACAATCATTAGAGCAAGCATGTATCTTTTTATACTCTAAACCCATTGGACAAAGTATTTTTTTGGCTTCATACATACGATCAGGCAAGGTGTTATCGCTTGGGAGCATATCTTTAAAAACTTCTAGTAACTCAGTGAAACTTTTATCACTCCAACCAAATTTGGCCTTCAAATTGACCAATCTCAATACAACTGACAATCGCGTGAATGTTGTACATCCAGCATACAGAGGTATCTCTGAATCTATCTTCAATTTATCATAGACAGGAGCATGTGCTTGCAGAAAATTCTCTTGACCTACATCACAAATCATGTCTTCTATTCGATCTTCCATTGTCATATCCTCAGCTTGTGTTACTATTGGTGTATCAATCACTTCACCATGCCATGTCCATACGATATAATTCTTCATTATCCCATCACATAAAAGATGTTCTCGTATTGTCTCTAGTGTGTGTACTCTCCCATTAACGCAGTTAACGCATGGACAATACAATTTTCCATTAACCTTGGTGCCATTGTGTTCGGCAAATTGCAAAAATTCTTCAACTCCATTCTCATACTCTTGTGAAATACGACTTGCATTTACCCAACTTCGATTCATTTTGGAATTGGAGTCTACAAATGAGAAACCAATAAAATGATTAATACTAATAATCGTTATCTCTAATGAAATCTATACAAAAGTATATTAATTTCTAACGAAAATTCAACAGAATTTCGTATATTTTTTGGTCAAAACCAAATTTTTATAAATTGAAATTATAGAGCCCCACAGGCACAATATCATACACAATTTTGTTACTACCATCACTTATATAACTACATTGTTATATGTAGTTTTCATAATTCACACTTCATGATTAATTTCTAACCAAAATCTGGCAGAGTTTCCTTTGTTTTTTGGCAACAATTTTAAATGACACAGTAAAACCTGCCAATAAAAAGCCCCATGGGCATATTCAAACAGTCCAAGTATAATTGTACACATCATCAATACATTGGAAAAAACTATATTCATCTTAATTTTAAAACTGTATCATTATTTGTCTTCACTTGAGAGTTCCACTGGAATGAGCTGAAACTTACATCCAATCACTATTTTATGGGGACAAAACATATAAACAATTGAATCAACAGTTAACGACCAACAATAATATGACTAAGAATCTCTACCTATGAATTGTAGCAAGTAAAATTTTATTACTTAAACTTTTTGCCCAACAAATATAAGTGCAAGAACATCGTACCTGTGAGTTAAGGCAGCAATGAAAGTGCGCACCACAGAGAAAGAGAGCAGCGTTAGGGTCGACGCTGCAGTGGGGTGGAGGTGGAGGATGCAGTGCGGCGTTAGGGTCGAGGCTGTGGTGGGCTGGAGGTGGACAATGCAGTGCGGGTGGAGGCTGCGGTGGGGGTGGAGGTTGGGCGACTAGCGTCGCGGTAGGCTGGAGGGTGCGATGGGGTGGAGGTTGTGGTGGGGTGGGGTGGAGGTGGAGGCTGCGGTAGGGTGGAGGTCGAGGCTGCGGTGCGGCTGGAGTCTACGGTGGACAATGCGGCGCCTACTGTCGCGGTGGGGTGGAAGTTGCAGTGGGGTGGAGGTGGAGGCTCCGGCGGGGGTGTCACGCGCTCTAGGGTGCGCGGTGGCGACGTGAGGGAGGGCGTTCGGAGAGTCCAAATGACGGTGCTAGGTGGTGGCAGCGATGCTGGAGAGTAAGGGGAGATACAAAAATGTTAGAGATGTTTCCTTTTCAAATGGGAAAATGAGTTTTCCACGTCGGTTATACCCCCACCCGACGTTGAAAGCCCTTGCAGAAGGGTTTTCAACGTCGGTTGAGGGTATAACCGACGTCGAAAGCCTACTTTCCACGTCGAGCATGCTAAAACGACCTAGAATGTGTCAGAATTCAACTTTCAATGTCGGTTGGTGAACAATCGACATTGAAAGTGTATTCAATGTCGGCTCAAATTTAACCGACGTTAAACAGTGACGTTGAAAGTATATTTTGTAGTAGTGGAAAATACTCTAAAAAAGAAACCTCATGTAGAATTATCAATATTAAAGGATATGATTCTAATTTAATCATGATTAAGTGTATTGAAGGATCCAATTATTAGATTTGATTATTGATTAACCCTATATTAATTTAAACATTATTAAGTGTATTGAAGGATCCAATTATTAGACTTGATCATTGATTAACCCTATATTAGGAGCATACCAAAGAAGCATACAACAATGATAATGAACATCACTCTTTTACAAAGAAGTTAATTAGTCAATTAAAATATTGATGGAGTAAACTTTATGGGACAGTTTAACAATTTAATGCATGCTACAAACAAGTTGTTAATAAAAGAAAAAGTGGTTAAACCGAGAAAGAAGTTATATCATTCTCATATAGGATTTGTACAAAAGACTCGAAAAGGAAAAAAATTGAATATGAATATGCTTGATTGTTGTTAAAAGATGAATCAAAATAATATTTAACATTTGTGGATGATTATTAAAAAATATGTAACTTCTAACCCAAAGATACCCATTGAAGTTGAATAATTTGACACAACATCATTAATATCTCACCTAGGACAAAATGAAGTTAAAAAGAAAGAACAAAAGAAAAACTAGTGCAAGGACTAGTCCATGCATTCATTTATTTGGCATAGAAAGTGCAATAAAGAAAAAAAAAACACACACACAAAGTTTGATGCGTTGAGTGAGTAAAAGAAGTCATAAAAAATGTATTTGGAGTGTGGAATCCTCTTGAAGAACATGTCTAACATATATGAGAAGCAACGCAAAGATCATACAAAATATGGTGATTATATTAGGTAAAAACGAGAATTTTAAATGTATTAATTGCTTTTAATATCTAATTGTAACCGCTATGAAATATATTACTTGTTATGAAATGTATTATAGTTGTTATAAAAATTAGTCATTATGAAAACTAATTATTATAAATCTATATATAATTATGTAATGTCTCACATTTTCTCACTACAAGAAAAAAACATTTTAGCAACTGGAAAAATCGGTCGCTAATGTCAAAAAATCGGTCGCTAATCAGTTAGCGACCGAAATGCGTCGTCGCAAAAAGCCAAGTCGCTAATGTGTTAGCGACCGATTTTATTTCGGTCGCAAAATAGCGACAGAAATTAATATATTAAATCGATCGCTAAATTAATGAAAAAGTTAAAAAAATAGCGACCGATTTAAATCGGTCGCTAAATCAATAACAAAATTAATTATTTTTATTTATTTACATTTTTAATTATATTTATTATTTATTTGCCCTACCTCTTTTTATATTATATTTTTGCTTATTTAAGTTTTTATTTATATTTATTTTCCCTAACTCTTAATTATATTATATTTTTTAGAAGTTTAACTTATTATTAGGTTTATTGTCTTTGTCGGGATTCATATTATATTTTTTAGAAGTTTAACTTATTATTAGGTTTATTGTCTTTGTCAGGATTCGAACCCAGATCTTAGAGTTGGAAGTTGAAACTTCAACCATCGAACTTACTAGGATTTTTTAATAATAACTTACAAATAAATTATATTTATATACAAATAAATGTATATCCAGTATAAATATATAAATATAAAATCTATAAATAAAAATATATTTATATATTTAAATATTAATACATTGATATATTTAAATATTGATATATTTATATATTGATATATTTATATCTTTATCTTTTTATATATATTTATATATTTATATCTTTATATTTTTACATATATTTATATCTTTCCATATTTATATATTTATATATAAAGATATTAGTTTTGTATACAAATAATATTATAATATAGTATATTATACTATTAGTATAGTATACAAATTATATATTAGTATAGTATAGTATACAAATTATTAGTTTTGTAATTTATACACTATAAAAATAAATTACAAATATTATAACATAATGGTATATTAATATAATATAATATAATATAATATATTTGTATTCTAATTTTTAATTAAACTAAAATTACGCTAATTATGTATAATAATATATGAGGGGATAATATCGATATATTGATATATATATATATATATATATATATATATATATATAATGATATATTTATATATTAATATATTTATATATTTATATTTTGATATATATATATATATATATATATATATATATTTATATATTTATTTATATCCTTATACATTTATATCTTTATATATTTGAAAAAAAAATTTAAATATTAAATTTTAAAAATATATTATATTTTTAAAAATAAATATTAGAAAAAGATTTAAAAATATATTTAAATTATATTTACATGTACAAAATATTAAAGATATATATTTATATCTTTACATATTTATATCTTTATATCTTTATATTTTATATCTTTATATCTTTACATATATTTATATATTTATATCTTTATATATTTACATCTTTATATATATATATATATATATATATATATATATATATATATTTATATCTTTATATATTTATAAAATCTATAGATACAAATATATTTATATATTTTAATATATATTTAAATATTGATATATTGATATATTGATATATTGATATATTTATATATTGATATATTTATATATTTACATATTTATATATTTATATATATTTATATATTTATACACTAATATACCATTATATTATTTTCATTGTATATAAATTACAAAACTAATAATTTTTAAAAAATTTAATGATAATTTTTTTAACTTATATATTACAAAATATTTTTTAATACTTTAATAAATATAACTTTTTTTAAATATTTTCATTAATTTAAAGTATAACTTTTAATATTTTTTATTATTTTTTTTTAAATGTAGATATCTTTAATATTTTGGACATATAAATATAATTTATACATGTTTTTAAACCTTTTTCTAATATTTGTTTTTAAAAATATAACATCATTTTTAAAATTTTATAGATTTATTTCCAATCTATAATTTGACAGAAATCACATAGAAATGTATTATATGTTATATTATAGAAATGAAATTAAGTTATACTTTGGAGAATATATATATATATATATATATATATATATATATATATATATATATATATATATATATATATTAGAATATAATTTATTTTTAAGTTGATAATTTTTATTTTTATTTATGTAAATTTTATATATAAAATTAATTTAGAGTTCATATATGTAATTTTAATTTATGTAATATATATATATATATATATATATATATATAATTTATTTAACATTAATTTTATAGTTATAATTTTTTTAAAGTTATAATTATAAATAAGATTTTTTTAATTATATAATTATAATTTTTATAATATATAATTGATAAATATTTTTTTTTAATTTTAATTTAATACATATTTTTATTTATAAATTTTTAATATATATTTGAGAAATTAATCAATTATAATCTATAATTTGATAAATTAATCAATTCTATATATGATAGCGGTTCCACTGGAACCGCTCTTAAAATAAATATTTAAAAATAAAAATTAGTATTATCTTAAATTTATTAAAAGTATAATTAAATCTCTATTTTCTTATGCAATTTTAGAAATTTTTTAATGAAAATCCAATATATAAAAAAGTTAAAATTTTAAAAAGGCACAACCTTAATTTATATTAACTATTTTTAATATAAATTTAAATATATGTTGAATATAAATTTTAAAAAGGCACAACCTTAACTATGTTGAATATAAATTTAAATATATTTTTCATTTATTTAAATATGGTTTATTTTTAGTATTTATAAAATAGATTAATTTTAAAATTTTAATCTTTTTTATTAATTATGTTAAAAATAAAAAATATTAATTAGTATACTTAAACTAAAAAATATTTTAACTAAAGATAAATATATTTTTATAAATAGTTTAATTAAATAATATATTTATTATCTAATGTATATTGATATAATTTTTTTTGGGTATATCAATTATATGACAACAATCATGATTAAGTAATTAATAATAATAAAACAATAAATTTAAAAATTAGATTAAAAATAAAGTATTATAAAATAAAATTGTAATAATTTGATTAAAATTGTATTTTTTTAATTAATTAAGTTAATGAGGAATTAAATGTGATAATTTGATGTGTTTAATTTTTTTAATATAAATTTTTAAAATATAATTTAATTTAAATTGAAATTTTCAATTGAAAAATAAATTAAAAAATATTTGTTATTAAACTTTTCTTAAACAATGTATTGAATAGTTAATATCACTCTAGTCTTAATTTATTACAATTTCAATTTTTAATAAATTTGATTTATTACAATTCATTTTGTTAATATTGAGATCAAAGTTTATTTTTAAAGTATATTGTAAAAATTAAATTATTTTTAAAAAATAAATTACTTTTAAAAAATAAATTGTAAAAAATATATTAAAACAATTAAAGTATATTTATAAAAAAATAAATTTAAATATAATAAAAAAATAATATTCATTAGCGACCGATTTCAATTCGGTCGCTATTTTCTCATTAGCGACCGATTTTAATTCGGTCACTATTTCAATTTGTAATTCGATCGCTAAATCGAGTCACTAAATGATTTTTTTATTTTAGTATGGAATAACCATCGATTTAGCGACCGAAATTTTGCGACGCAAAATATTGGTCGCTATTTCGGTCGCTAAATAAAAAAGTGAAACCAAATCATATTTTGGTGGCTAATCCAGTCGCTAAATTGCGACCGAATTAATTTGGTCGCTAAATCGGTCGCTAATTGCGACCGAATTAAAGTGGTCGCTAAATTGGTTGCTAATTGCGATCGAATTAAATCGGTCGCTAATTGCGACCGAAAAAATTCGGTCGCTAATTTCGGTGGCTAAATGTGTTTTTTCTTATAGTGTCTACTAGTATTACAATATTATTCTTTGTCTTCAAACACTTCAATTATTCATACAAAAGATTTTTAAAATATTGATTTAGACATATTGTTCGATCAAATCGCATATGAAGAACTCTATGACATCAATGATGAAAAAAAATCATAAGTGTGTTGCTTAGAAGTTGAGGTAAAAGGTAATTTATACATACTTTTCTCTCTCAACTCAACAAGACACATTTTTGTTGGAAATATTACTTTATTATCTTTTATTTAAATTAGGTATTAAGAAATTTTATTATCTTTTAAGATAGAAGATAAAAAGGTATTAGGTTATTATTTTGATTTAGGCAGTTATGATTGAAATATTATTGATATTTGATATTTTGTAATATGTTTACTCTATATATACATGGAGTACATGAATAAAAATATACTCACATGATATATCAGAAATACACATACACAAAAACCTTAAAAATTCCCATTATTGATATCAGAGCTTTGGTTCGATACAATGGAAGGAGAAATTTTTTTTTCCACAAGTCGTGATTCCAATTTTTGATGGCGAAAGTTATGACTTATGGGCTATAGGAATATAATCCTATTTTGAAGGATTGAATGTATGAGAAGTTATGGAAGAAGATTATATTGTTGATCTGCTACTTGAAAATCCTACCATAGTTCAAATGAAATTTCACAGAGAAAAAAAAAACGAGGAAAACAAAAGTTAAATCATGTCTGTTTGCTGGTGTTTTACAAATGATCCTCACCAAAATCATGGCGCTAAAGTCACCTAAAGAAATTTGGAATTATTTGAAAGATCAATATGAAGGGGACAAGAAAATTTGAGGTATGAAAGTTTTAAACTTGATAAGAGAATTTGAGATACAAAAGATGCAAGAGTCTGGGACAATTAATGAATACTCAAACAAATTGTTGGGTATTACTAACAAAATAAATTTATTAGGCAAATAATTTTCTGATTCAAGAATAGTTAAAAAATTCTTATAACCGTGCTAGAGATATATGAAGCATCTATTGCTTCATTGGAAAATACAAAGGATTTGTCTTATATTACTTTGGCAGAAATGCTACATGCTTTACAAGCGCAAGAACAACGAAGATTGATGAGAGGAGATCATGCTACTGGTTAGGGATGGCAAAACGGGCCAGGCCCGCCAGCCCGCCATAATATGGCGGGGCGGGTTGGTGTTTTCAACCCACCAGCCCGCTTTGGCCCGCCCCGCCAAGCCTGCCAACCCGCAGGACTGGCGGGCCAGCCCGCGACCCGCCTAATTAATAAAAAAATAATTTTTTATTGTAATAAAAATTAATTATAAAGATAATATATAAAGTTAAAAATTTTAAAAAGAGAATTAAAAAAAGTTTCACTCTCACATAAAATATTTTCCTTACTGAAACACAACCTTCTCTCTTGTTCTCCTTGTTCATCTTAAACACCGATTATTTTTATTCTTATGACTTGAATTAAAGGTGTAAGAATTACTCAACCAAGAATAATATGAAATTTTATCAAATAAAAAAATATAGGTATTTGAATTTTTCAATATAAAAAATATAAATTTTATAAGTTTTAACGTTATATATATATATATATATATATATATATATATATATATATATATATATTTGTTATTATTTATTATTATGTAAATTTTATTATTGTTCTAAATTATAATTTCTTAAAATAATATATTGATTTATATTATTAAATTGAAATCATATATATATATATATATATTAAATTATTGACAAACAAATAATAATCTTATTATTAAATTTATTAAAAAAAATTATTTTAAAAAATAAATTATTTTTTTCTAAATTATGGCGGGTCAGCTCGTCAACCCGCCCTTGGCGGGCGGGCCAAGGTCTACGACCGTCATGACTATATCGGGTCGGCCCGCCCCGCCCCACTTTTGGCGGGCCAAAGGCGGGGCGGGCTGTCCCGTTTTGCCATCCCTACTACTGGTGAAGGTTCTTTACTATATCATGATGAAGGTTCTCTCCAAGCCAAGAACAATAAAGGTACAAAATTACGAATCTTTTTTATTTGTCCTTATTGCAAGAAAAATAATCACACACCCAACAAGTGTTGGTGGAGACCTGATGTGAAATGTCGCAAATGTGGTCAATTGGGACATATAGAAAAGATATGCAAATCACAACCAAAAGAAACCGTCAAGGTTATAAAGAATGAAGTAGAAGGGGAACTTCTCCTTGCATCAACATGCTCTACAATCAACGAATCTACAAGTTGACTAATCACATATTTCTAAAGTGAGAATTGGTAATGGAGAACAAATGGATGTTAAAGGTATGAGAACAATTGCAGTTAAAAGTCATTCGGGTATCAAATTAATTTTTGATATTTTATATGTTCCTGATATTAATCATAATTATTAAGTGTTGCTCAATTATTGGTGAAAAATTATAAGGTATCTTTTGAACACACACTTTGTGTGATTAAAGATACAAATAACTTGAAAATATTCAAAGTTCACATGAAAGGAAAAAGTTTCACTTTAGATTTGATGAAAGAAGAGTTGATTACAAACAAGGATATAAAAGAAAAGTCAAAGAAAAAACATGAAGAATATTTCTTGAAGGAACTTGATGTTAAGGAGGAAAATAAAGATGTAGATGAAGAAACCATTTCTAAATTTCATCAAAGAGTCAACGATACTACCATGAAGTTTGAAAGGAACAAATGAGATGAAGTTGATAAAAGAAGAAATACTTTGATGAAGAAAGTAAAGTTGAATGAAGATACGATTTCATACAAGAAAGAAGATGACAAAAAGTATAAACAAAAAAGGAGGAAAAATTCTAAGAAAAATAAAAGGAAAAATATTAAATTCAAATAAATAGATATTAAAGTAAGGAGAAATATCGAGAATATTACTTTATTATCTTTTATTTAAATTAGATATTAAGAGATTTTATTATCTAAGAGAGAAGATAAAAAAATATTAGGTTATTATTTTGATTTAGGCAGTTATGATTGAAATATTATTGATATTTGATATTTTGTAATATTTTTACTCTATATATACATAGAGTACATGAATAAAAATATACTCACATGATATATCAGAAATACACATACACAAAACCCTAAAAATTCTCATCAATATGAAGAACTCTATGACATCAATGATGAAAAAAATCATAAGTGTGTTGCTTAGAAGTTGAGGTAAAGAGTAATTTATATACACTTCTCTCTCAACTCAACAAGACACATTTTAACCCATCGCTTAATGGTAGCTTATATGCACTATCTTCTCTCAATTCACTGAGGCTACCGACTCTAACTATGCAATCGTAGCGAACATGAGTGTTGGGTCTTTCGAGTAACCATGCTATCGTAACGAACATAAGTGTTGGATCTTTCGAGGGGGATTCGTTGGAGTGAGACAAAACCAATGAGACATGAACTAGAGATTGACACTACTTTCAACTCAAAACCTTACGATATTGAGTTATAGATATTTTTTCCTTATATGTTGATCAATTTTCTTATTTTTACATAATGTAGGACTTAGACTTAATACTTAGATTTCTCAACAATTTTCTCCTCAAATGTGAGTCACTTAACGTTGGTATATTCTCTCAAACTCACTAGTGACCCTTCCATATACCATTATCGTTGTTCATAACAGGATACACTTACTTAACCCACAATACAAAAAAAAAATTCAAGAGATGAAGATCACTTAAACTTAAACTGATAATCACCACACAAACACTACAAGAAAAACATCAAATAGTGACCGAAAATTCGGTCACTAAATCTGCAAAATCGGTTACTAATTAAAATAGTGACCGAAATAGTGACCAACTGGAATCGGTCACTATTTCCTTGGTCACTGATTTTAGTGACCGATTCAGATGACCGAATCGATGACCGATTCGATGACTGAATCGATGATCGATTCTGATGACCGATTATATATAACTAAATCGGTCACTGAATCGGTCACTAAATCAATGAAAAAGTTAATCAATAACAAATTTAATTCTTTTTATTTATTTACACTTTTATTATATCTATTATTTATTTTCCCTATCTCTTAATTATATTATATTTTGCTTATTTAAGTTTTTATTTATATTTATTTCCCCTATCTTTATTATATTTTTTAGAAGTTTAACTTATTATTAGGTGGTTTATTGTCATTGTCAGGATTCGAACCCAAGTACCTTAGAGTTGGAGAGTCGAAACTCCAACCACTAAGCTACTAGGATCTTTTAATAATAACTTACAAATAAATTATATTTATATACAAATAAATGTATATCCGTATAAATATATAAATATAAAATCTATAAATAAAAATATATTTATATATTTTAATATATAAAATCTACAAATAATGGTATATTAGTATAGTATCGTATATTTGTATTCTAATTTTTAATTAAATTAAAATTATGCTAATAATGTATATTAATATATGAGGGGATAATATTGATATATTTGTATATATATATATATATATATATATATATATATATATATATCTATATATATATATATATATATTTATATATATTTATATATTTATATATTGATATATTTATATATTAATATATTAATATATTTATATTTTTATATTTTTATATTTTTATATTTTGATATATTTATATATTTATTTATATCCTTATACATTTATATCTTTATATATTTATATATTTGAAAAAAAATATTAAATTTTAAAAATAATATTATATTTTTAAAAATAAATATTAGAAAAAGATTTAAAAATATATATAAATTATATTTACATTTACAAAATATTAAAGATATATGTTTATATCTTTACATATTTATATATATTTATATGTTTATATTTTTACATATATTTATATCTTTCCATATTTATATATTTATATATAAAGATATTAGTTTTGTATACAAATAATATTATAATATAGTATATTATACTATTAGTATAGTATACAAATAATATGTTAGTATAGTATAGTATACAAATTATTAATTTTGTAATTTATATACAATAAAAATAATATAATGGTATATTGGTATAGTATATTTGTATTCTAATTTTTAAATAAACTAAAATTACGCTAAATGTATAATAATATATGAGAGGATAATAAATTTAATCCAATTACTTTTATAAATATATAAATATAAAATCTATAAAATATTAAAAATGATATTATATTTTTAAAAACAAATATTAGAAAAAGGTTTAAAAACTAGTATTATCTTAAATTTATTAAAAGTATAATTAAATCTCTATTTTCTTAATTTTTTTTAAACTTCTCAATTCTACATTTTTGTAAGTTCTATCATTATATTATATCATCCTCATCTCCTCCCATGTTCTACTTTATCTTTACAATAGTCAATATTCTTAACTAATTTATAGTTTTAATTATAATTTTTTAGTATATATTTCAGAAATTAATCAATTCTAATCTATTATTTGAAAAACTAATCAATTCTAATCAATAATTTAGAAAACTAATCGATTATAATTAATTATTTGAAAAAATTATCAAATATGATCGATCATTTCAAAAATATAATCGATCAGAATCAATTATCGCTCGAGCGAGACTATACTCGCTCAAGCGAAATACAACCCGAGAGTATCAATTTTGTGCAGGGGCGTTTCGCTCGAGCGGAAAGTTGTCGCTCAAGCTGAAATACAGTTTAGATAGCGGTTACACAGAACCGCTCTTAAAAGCTCACTTAGATAGCGGTTAACCGTTGAACCGCTATTATATGGTTTCAATTATGATCGGTCGGAATGCAATTATGACCGATCATAACTATTTTAATCGATTAAATCTAGTTTCAATCGATTAAAACAATTTCTGCACAACGCTTTAATCGATTAAAACTTATTTTTATCAGTTAAAATAACTTGAAAACTTATATTAACTATTTTTTTTATATTATGTTTTTAAATTTTCTATTAGAGAAAACCTTTTAGAATTCAAAATGTTAAATACTTTTAAATATTAAAATTAACTTTATCAAAAATTAGGAAAAAAAATTAATCAAAAACAGTTCAAAATTGTATTATAATATTGTCAATTTTGAGTTTAATTATATTGTTCATTCTCAAAGTAGAAAAATATATTGTAATTATTTTAATTTAATAAAATATAATTTAAAATTTTAATACTAAAATTAAAAGATTAAATAATAATAAATTTAATTCTTTAAATTCAAGTAGTTGGAAACTAAAATTATAGTTTCTCTGTTTTAAATAATTAAAAAAAATATTAAAAAAAAATCAAAACTAGTATTATCTTAAATTTATTAAAAGTGTAATTAAATATCTATTTTCTTAATTTTATTTGTTTCAAACTTCTCAATTCTACATTTTTGTAAGTTCTATCATTATATTATCATCCTCATCTCCTCCTATGTTCTACTTTATCTTTACAATAGTCAATATTCTTAACTAATTTATAGTTTTAATTATAATTTTTTAGTATATATTTCAGAAATTAATCAATTCTAATCTATTATTTGCAAAACTAATCAATTCTAATCAATAATTTAGAAAACTAATCGATTATAATTAATTATTTGAAAAAATTATCAAATATGATCGATCATTTCAAAAATATAATCGATCAGAATCAATTATCGCTCGAGCGAGACTAGACTTGCTCAAGCGAAATACAACCCGAGAGTACCAATTTTGTGCGGGGCGTTTCGCTCGAGCGAGAAAGTTGTCGCTCAAGCGAAATACAAGTTAGATAGCGGTTACACAGAACCGCTCTTAAAATCGACTTAGATAGCGGTTAATCGTTGAACCGCTATTATATGGTTTCCATTATGATCGGTCGAATGCAATTATGACCGATCATAACTATTTTAATCGATTAAAATTTAGTTTCAATCGATTAAAACAATTTCTACATGACGCTTTTAATCGATTAAAACTTATTTTTATCGATTAAAATAACTTGAAAAGTTATATTAACTATTTTTTTTATATTATGTTTTTAAATTTTCTATTAGAGAAAACCTTTCAGAATTCAAAATGTTAAATACTTTTAAATATTAAAATTAACTTTATCAAAAATTAGGAAAAAAATTAATCCAAAATAGTTCAAAAATATATTATAACATTGTCAATTTTGAGTTTAATTATATTGTTCATTCTTAAAGTAGAAAAATATATTGTAATTATTTTAATTTAATAAAATATAATTTAAAATTTTAATACTAAAATTAAAAGATTAAATAATAATAAATTTAATTCTTTAAATTCAGTAGTTAGAAACTAAAATTATAGTTTCTCTGTTTTAAATAATTAAAAAAAATATTAAAAAAAATCAAAACTAGTATTATCTTAAATTTATTAAAAGTGTAATTAAATATCTATTTTCTTAATTTTATTTGTTTCAAACTTCTCAATTCTACATTTTTGTAAGTTCTATCATTATATTATCATCATCATCTCCTCCCATGTTCTACTTTATCTTTACAATAGTCAATATTCTTAACTAATTTATAGTTTTAATTATAATTTTTTAGTATATATTTTGAAATTAATCAATTCTAATCTATTATTTGAAAAACTAATCAATTCTAATCAATAATTTAGAAAACTAATCGATTATAATTAATTATTTGAAAAAATTATCAAATATGATCGATCATTTCAAAAATATAATCGATCAGAATCAATTATCGCTCGAGCGAGACTAGACTCGCTCAAGCGAAATACAACCCGAGAGTACCAATTTTGTGCAGAGGGCGTTTCGCTCGAGCGAGAATGTTGTCGCTCAAGCGAAATACAGTTTAGATAGCGGTTACACAGAACCGCTCTTAAAAGCTCACTTAGATAGCGGTTAACCGTTGAACCGGTATTATATTGTTTCCATTATGATCGGTCGAATGCAATTATGACCGATCATAACTATTTTAATCGATTAAATCTCGTTTCAATCGATTAAAACAGCTTCTGCACAAGCGTTTTAATCGATTAAAACTTATTTTTATCAGTTAAAATAACTTGAAAAGTTTTAGGAGAAAGTTTTGCAAGTATTTCAATCGATTGAATCGCGAACAATCGATTAAATCAACTTAGAAGATTTTTTGTAAAGTGTTTTAATTGATATAAACGTTGTCGTATCAGCTTAAAACAAATCGTTAAAGAATCAAGAACGTATTAATGGATTAAAAGAAGTTTTAACAGATTAAAACTGCACTTTTAACAGATTAAAAGAATCTTTTAACAGATTAATTAAACCAGCTAGTTTTGAAAATCTTCTATAAAAACAAGTTTGGCTTGAACTTTTTTAACATACATTGAATATATCATCTTTAAAAAATAAATAAATTTATATATATATATATATATATATATATATTTTTGCATTTTAATTTTCAAATATTAATTTTTTTATGAAATTAATTTTAATTAAAAAAATTAAAGTGATATATATATATATATATATATATATATATCCAACTATTAAATTATTCAAGATATTAATATAAATTTAAAATATCAATTCAGTAATTAAAATAATTTTAATTTTTTATAAATACATTGAAATACATTTTTATTAACATACAAGTAATATATATATATATATATATATATATATATATATATATAAAGAGACTAAATTAATAATTAATTTAATTATTGATTTAGTGATCGATTCTAAGTGACCGAATCAGATGACCGATTCGAGTGACCGAGATCAATGACCGATTCGATGACCGAATCAGTGACCGAATCGATGTGACCGATTCGATGACCGAATCGATGACCGAATTAGTGACCGGATTCAAGTGACCGAATCGATGACCGATTCGGTGACTAATTTAATAATCAATTTTAATTTTTTTATTCACATGCTAAATTAAAAAATAAAATCAAATAATTATATTACTAAATTATTTAATAAGTTAGTAAACAATTTTTTTTTAAATATTTATAATTTTATTAAAAATGTTATCAATTATTTTAAATCATTAAGTAAATTTATATTTAAAATATTTTAAATAAAATATTTATATAAATGAAAAATAGTTATCAGTTTAAAAATTATTTTTTTAGTGACTCGAAATTTTAGTCACTAAATCAGTTACTAAATATAAAAAAAATCAGTCACTAATTTCAGTCACTATTAACCATTTTTGTAGTAAATAATTACATAAATTAAATATAGATTAATTAAAAAAATAAATTAAATAATAAAGTGACTGAAATAGTAACCGATTTTTTGTGACCGAAAATTCGGTTACTATTTCTAGTTACTAGACTAAAAAATAATAATTTGGTTACTTGATTCGGTCATCGATAGTAACTAAATTTTTCGATCACTGATTTCGATTACTATTTGACATTTTTCTAGTAGTGAAATTATTAACTCTTTTAATATTGTTAAGAGATCATAAATACTCTACAAGACTCACCTCCCCGATTGTACTTTTAGCTTAATTAAATTTACTCTTACATGAATATTTATAATAATAAAAAAAGTGAATGGATCAGAACTAGAACCAATAACCTTTCACACTCCACGTTACCAATGACGTCGTCGAGAAACATGCATTAAACTTATTCTTCATTGTATCATTAAACATGGATTTGACGTGATAGAGCAAAGCGAGGTATATTAATTGTGCATGAGCCCATTTACACTACTGGAATTGTTCGGCTAATAGGCAACATAGCACAAGTAGTTCTGTGCTTCATTCAGAGAGAGAGAGAGATGGTATGATCGTTAATGAAACACCAAAGAGGGGAAGAAAAAGAAGAGAAGGTTAGCACCCTAATTAAGACATTTTCTCATTACATAGACCACCTGAGCAATCTATAGTCATGTTTGTCTCATGTTGAGTTCCCAACATAAAATCTGAAGTCTGCTGAATCTATATTCAAAGTTCAAGAAAAAAAGGAAGAGAAAACAACTGAAGTTATTTTTGTGCACATATGGTAATCACATTCAAAGTCTAGTACAACCAATTAACTTGTTAAAGCCAAATATAATAGCCATAGTCATCCAACCTCCAATCACCACTATCACTAGTCCTTCTCACTGGTGTTTTACTTTTACCCAGTACTGCTCCTATCCCTCCAAATACCAACAATGCCAAGATAGCCACAGAAATAACTAGCAGCCTGATCTTATAGTCCCTTATAAAAACAGCTGCTAGTAGTGGCACCATAACACCAATAGAAAATCCAAGTGCTGATGCTAAGGAAGCTTGAAACGGGTTAAGAAGTCTATCATCCTCATCCACTTCCTTGTGATTGATATGGTGGACTTTCATTTGAGCCACCTCTGTGTCTACCGATACAAACGCTTTAATTTGCATACTCCAAGCCCCAGCAACTAGTCCTGAGAAACCAGCTAGAAGCATGGCTATGATGTCTTCATTCAAAGCTTCAACGGCCATCATCAGTAAGGTGGTTAAGGCCAACCCAGTTTTGACTCCAAACACAGCTGCTCCAAGCCACTGTTCCCTTTGAGAGTTCTCAATATTGTTTTCTTCCATTTCTTGGTTAGGTTTTGCTTCTATATCATTAGAGTGTATGAGAATCTCAATATGGTTAATCGGCATTTCATTGCTACTAGTGCCGAGAGAAGCCATAATGCACAAGAATTGTAAGGTACAAGGATAAAGGGAAAATGAAAAAAAAAAAGATTGCTTGTGGAGGGCACACTCTCCTCATGGAAATTATTATATAGACATATAGAAAATAGAAATAAAATTACAGTTAGGTAAGCTTGATGGTAATGGACCTCAGTGGTGATGGTCTGGAGAGCACTATGAAGGGTGGCCACCTGTTTTAATAATTCCTGAAGCTTTCAACCATTTAAAAATGAATTAACCTTTTTCATGGGCCTGCATGTTTGGATGTTTAATATGATTCACTTTATTTTGGTCAGTATATCTGAAGGTATAGTATATGTTCGTACCATCAGGGAGCATCTATTTAGCTCTTTCTCAGATTCTCATAATGGAAGTTGGTCCTGCATTCAAGTTTCTTACTGTGCTTGAACTTAATATGCAATAATTTACTGTTACCCTAAGCAGCATGCAGACTCAAACTTCTGAATGATGATATCGGAGAATAGAGATAAATAGGAAAAGGTAGATGAAGTGGCGGGGTTATCTAAAACGAGGGAATGTTCCATTGCTCATATAATACAAGCTACTAGCTTGAAGCTAGGGTAGTGGTAGCCCCTCTAATGATTAAAAACAATTAACAAAAAAGCAGCTATTATGATTGAACAATTCAGAAGTGTGTGTATTCCACAAGAAAGCCACATGCCATTCAATAAGACGAAAAAAATATTTAAAACATGGGTTATCTCATTCCAGTTCCTTCAAATTTAGAACTGGTGCTATGTCATATACAGAAGAAATGGTTCTTGACTGGTTTGAATTCACATATTTTTAAATATTGTTGTATTTTGCTCAAACGACTTAAGGAATCAACAACAAATTCTCTTCTAAAGGTGCAATATCCTTTGTAACAATTGAAGAGAAAAAGAGAAAAAGAAATGATCTCACCTAACATTTAAACAAAACAAATGCAGGCAGGGAGATATATTCCAGAAATTAGTAGTGTGCACTCAACTAAAGCAGATGATTCCACGTTCAAATGGATATATTCAAAATTGTAAAGAAAAAAAAAAAATAGTGATAGCACACTAAAAGAAAGCAATAGCACTAGAGTCACTTTCAGGGGAAATGTTTTTTAAATTGCAGAAGATAAATTTAAGCGCTGAGTTTTGGCTGTTTTTGCTTCAAGAATGTGTTTACATGTCGTGTGGATCACACACTCCTCCCATTTATTAATTACACACTTTACTTTAATTGCCACTATCCCGTGGAGTGCACACTCCCACAAATATAACATATATACTCTCTTTCTCGCAAGTCTCATTCCAAATCCGAGTCCTGGTCCATGTTATGGTGGGATCTTTTTCCCACATCTATTGCTTCAACTGCTGAAGTTATATATTGATATATCTTCGAATAAAAACAATTCAAAATAGGTTTCAGATTCCTTTTACATTTAAAATTCACTTTTAAGATAAGAGTTATGCCTTATTTATATATTTATAATTTGATTATATTTGAAAGCTTCACTCTTTTAGGATATTGAACATATATAACACGAGACACAGTTACGAATGATTTGATAATGGTTAAGAGTAGAATAATTTTTAAGTCAAATAAATTTTGTTATCCTCTGAAAATACAAATTTGAACTTAATTCAATTTCAATTACTTGTTACTTTGAATATATTCTAATCTACATGAGATCCCAATATGTTCACTCTTTTTGTGACTGTTGTTCACGTGAAATTTATATGAAAAATCGTAATTTTCACAATTTAAATTCTGAGTATTTTTACGTCTTGAAATTATTTTGCATTATGTTCCGAAATAATTGTGACTTCAAGAATTTTAATTTAGTTTGTCATTCAGAATTAAATATTCTCTTATTTTTTAATATTTAATTCTTTACTGTTTCTACGTTTAATATATTTTCTAAATAAAAGAAAATCTTCAAATGGTGTAATATTCGTGATATGATAAATAATGTCCTTAATATAATAGGATAAAACTCAGTATAAACATAACTTTTATTTAATATTTGTCACACGATGATAAAAATCGAATAACAAAACATAAATTAAAGTGTTAGTGGTCATGATCATCGTGAAACTATAAGTCCGACGAGAATAGTAAGGATAAAATCTATAATTATTTATATATATATATATATATATATATATATATATATATATATATATAAATTACAATCTCTTATTGGTATTATTGAAAAATAAAAGTATTGAAAAATATAATTCGTAATCAAGATTTTTTTTTATATATTTAAAAATTAAAATAAAATACATATTTTAAAAGAAAATAATTATATAAAAAATATTAAAATAATAATAAAATGATTTATGTATATATATATATATATATATATATATATATATATATATATATATATATATATATATATACTAATTATAGATAAGAGAATTATGAAATTATAGTGTGTTGGTGTACAACAATATAACATTCCATCCCCCAAATCTCTAGGTTCTTAATGGATGAAAATAAAAATTTAATGATATTTTAATAGTATTACAAAATTTTAATTATATATCTAATATAAACATAAGAAATAAGAAGACTTAATTTTAATTATTTATAAATACAGTATAGAGTTTTAATAATCTTTATATCCGAGATTATATAACCAAAATTAATTAACACGTAATTGGTCTAAATGCTACTAATTTGGATTTCTGTAAATTTGATGCTTGAATTGTGAATACAAATAGGTGATTGAAAGGAAAAAAATACAGTGAAGTTAAGTTGATCAATCAAAATTTTTCACCAATACTTAATATAAAACAATATCAAAACTAATCACTTCATCCTTTCCCTATCTTAAACGAATCTCTGCCTAACTTCAATTAATGATTTCAGGCAGTGAACGTAACAGTCAAAATATCTGTTTTATTCGTATAGACAAAATCTATGTAAGATGAAAATTATCATATAAGATGATGAAAATTTCGTGAAGGCGAGGTGAGAAGATCCCTTTTAAAATAAGGGAGTATGATGAACCAAGTAAGATGAATGATGTATAAACATTACATTCAGGTGGAATTAATATCTGATAACTGGATCCACGTTTTGGTGGAGAATTTTAAACGCGAACCATATATATTTTTTAAGAAGTCACTAACTTGCTGTTAGTGCTGTCCTGATCACTATCACAACTCCTTTACCAAAATTTAGGTCCGTTGACACCTCAAACTTGACGATCCCTCACTATAAATATTCTTCATTAGGCGTGTGTTCTTCACAAGCTCTTAATATCTCATAATTACATTAACTTCCTCCTTTTGTATTTCAGTATTTCCCAACTTCATTTTATCTTTTTCGTCCTTCATGGCAAACCTTGGAGCTAGAACTAATGGAATTTCATCAAACCAAGTTGAGATCCCTATCCATGCAAATGGTGTGGAGCCAAAACCCAGTGAAGAGAGCCACATTGACTACTCAAAAAGGGCTCAGTGGCTTCGAGCAGCAGTGTTGGGAGCCAATGATGGGTTAGTCTCTGTTGCCTCACTTATGATGGGTGTTGGAGCTGTTAAGAAAGACATCAGTGCCATGCTTATTGCTGGTTTTGCTGGATTAGTTGCAGGGGCTTGTAGCATGGCAATTGGAGAGTTTGTCTCAGTATACACTCAGTATGACATAGAGATGACCCAGCTTAAAAGGGAGAGGGAAACTAATAACAATGGAGAAGTGGATGGAGAATCTGAAAGGGAGAAGTTGCCAAACCCATTTCAGGCTGCAATAGCATCAGCACTGTCATTTGCTGTTGGTGCTTTGGTGCCAATGCTAGCAGCTGTGCTTATAAGGAGCCACAAGATTAGGATGGGAGTTGTTGCTGCTGCGGTTAGCTTGGCGTTGTTTGTGTTTGGAGGGGTAGGAGCAGTTCTGGGAAAAACTCCAGTGACTAGGTCTTGTCTTAGGGTTCTGATTGGAGGTTGGATGGCTATGGCCATAACATTTGGCCTCACCAAATTGATTGGCTCTGCTGAACTTTGAATGTCACTGATATTATTAGTAAACATTTATATTGTTGTGTAATGAGTACTCATGCTAGTTAGTATTATACTCTTTGATAGATTGTGGCTGTTTTTCTTGAAATGAACACACTTTCTAGCTGTCCATTCGTACAGATTTTAGGGTTCATCACGTTTTCCTTTTTATATTTGTGCTTTCGTTACGAGAACGAACCTAAAACAGTGGATAAGACTGAATGGACAAAATTAACTTATAGTGACATGATATTTTATGATAAATATAATTAAAGAAAAATAAGGTCATAATTAATAAAAAAGAGACATTCTTAATACATATATTTAAAAACATTTTTTTTCAACAAAATGACATATATTTATAAATAAATTGTAATGTATTATTTTAATTAAAATTTTCAATTTGGTTAGCACTACAAGAAATTTTGATATTACCGACGGTCAAAATCCGTCAGTAATATTTTTATTATTTATTAAATATTTTACTTACATAGATTATTTATTTTATAAAATATCCCTTCCCTTTATATTGTTATTATTTACTATTAATTATTTTTTCCTACTATATTTTTATAGGCTTCAATTATTTCGAACCCGATACCTTAGAGTTAGATGTTGATACTCCAACCACTAAGCTACTAGTAATTTTTCGATAATAATTTACAAATAAATTATATTTATATACAAATATATTTATATATTTATATATATTTATATATTTATGTATTTATATATTTATATATTTGTATATATTTATATATTTATATATTTATATATTTATATATTTATATATTTATATATATTTATATATTTATATATATTTATATATTTATATATATTTATATATTTATATATTTATATATTTATATATTTATATATTTATATATTTATATATTTATATTTTTATATATTTATATTTTTATATTTTTATATTTATATATTTATATATTTATATATTTTTATATTTATATATTTATATATTTATATTTTTATATATTTATATATTTATATATTTATATTTTTATATATTTATATATTTATATATAATTAAATTTATATATATATATATATATTTATATATATATATATATATATTTATATATATATTTATATATATATATATATATATTATATATATATATATATATATATTATATATATATATATATATTTATATATATATATTTATATATTTAAATACAATTAAATGTTTTTATATGTTTTTATATATTTATATATAATTAAATATTTATTTTTTAAAATTATTTAATTTAAGAAATTATTATAAATTAATCTAATTATGATTAAATGAAATTATTAAATAAAAAATATTTAATTTTTTAATTAGTTGAATATTTACTAATTGATAATTTATCGACGGATTTACTCGATCGGATATATCCGCTCGGTAAATTCATCTCGTCAATTACCGACGGATTTATCGACGGATATATCCGTCAGTAACTAATGATTATTTTACTCGACGGATATATCCGTCGGTAAGATCAAATTCCACAAATATTTTATATCCGTCGATAATTTCCGTCGGTAATAATAATTTTCTGATCGAATACAAATCCGTTAGTAAATATCCGTCGATAATACGCGATTTTCTTGTAGTGTAGTTTTAGAAAATAAGAAACTTGAATTTTTTTTTTCACTATTATTTATTTTTCCTATTTTTGTTGAGTTAAAGCCTTCAACATACGTACTTGCTTTTAAGATTTTTAGTTTGCTATTATTTAGTGAGTCAACTCATTTTTACTCCTAATTAATCAGTAAACTATGAATAAAACGAGTTAAGATGATTTGATAAATGTCAAATATACTTCTAATTATATATGATTTCATAGCCCATACTAATCTATGTAATATTGTTATCCCCTTTTAATGTTTAAGATTCACACACACACAAAAAAAAAACTTAAACATGTGTTGTATAGTGTGATTTTTAAGCATGTCATCATTTGATGAGTTTTTGTTATCTAACAACAATTGTAACAATCTCATCTTAGCAGAAACCTTATAAAGTTTAAGTGACTTATTATTCTATTAAAACATAAGAGAAAATGTGTAATTAAATTCTACATATTGTAATATAATAATTTATTTTACTTAATGAAAATATTTCCTCTAGTTTATTATCATAATTTTTTTGTTGTTAGTGGAAAATTTTAAGTTAAAATACTATCATTTTCAATTCCTACATTACTTAACTTTAATTATACAACATATTCTTTGTGCTACTTTTGTGGCAACCCCTCTATTGATAAATAAAATAAATTATAAAACATGACTTAATGGATTTGAGGATCCAAGAAAGATGATTAAATATTTCATGGGAGTGTGGATTCCACAAGAAAGCCACAGTCCACGTTGCATTTGATTGAGTTTAAGAAAATATGTTGAAGTGGAGATGTGCATTATTGGTTTGTTGTTATTGTTAATTTTGCTTTAGTGGGTTCTTCAGATTGTACTTTTTCTTTTCTGCTTTAAGGACAAAAATGATAATACTTAAATTGGCCACTCAGTTTCTACTATTTTAATATTTTAACGTGTTGAATTTCATTTTGTTAGGAACTCTTATATCAGATTCCTTTCACACAACCATATAGTTTGTGCTTGCAGTATATCTAGAGAACCAACAAACTCATTTCAGGTTCAATGAGTAAATATGATTGAAATAATAATAGAAGGATTTGTAATGCCTAAAAACTTTTTAAGAAATCATCTTCATATTAAAGTTGTAAAATGACCATTTAATTTGAGTAGACTTATGGTGAATATTATTTATATTTTAATAAATATATATATATATATATATATATATATATATTAAGAATTGATGTAAAAAATATAAATATTTCTTTGATTAAGGACAATGACGCAATCTCAACTATAAAAATATAAAATTAAGAAAATTATAAGATCATATTTCAATTTAAACCAATGAATATTAGACATAACAATAAATAAATATATAAACCATATTTAAATAATATATATATATATATATAGAGAGAGAGATTTTTCCATTTTACAATTATCATATTAGTGTAAATTGATTAAATAAACATATATCGATAAATTATTTAAATATTATATATTCTTTTAATTTTCTTTTATTCACAAACACGAATTTTTTGGATTTACATGCAAATATTAATCATTTAATACACAATTCATTTCAATTAAACATTGTTCATATATTATTTAGATTTTTAATATAATTTGAAATATTTAAAGTAAACTACAAGAATAATAAAAAGTATAATAAAAATAAATTATTAAAAATAAATGTGCGATAAAAGATCAATATGTAAAAAAAGTAAATTGTGTAAATGTAAGTCTAATTCATTACCAAAGATAAAACATGAATTGATAAAAGAAATTAACATAAGTGACGATTCAATTGTAAAGAATTCCATTGAAAAATAAAAAAATGTTTATCTTTTGTTCATGACAATTTTTCCAATCCTGTTTCTATTTGTCTAGATGTTATCCAAGTTGGCTCAAGTGCCCGAGGAGCATATATATATATATAACATATCTTTCGAAACAAATAAGATTACGTCGATAGGATATTCCCTTCATTCTTCCTTTATGTTGTTTATGAAATCTAGTTCTTTGGAGTTTATAATTTATTATTGTTTTTTAATTTTATCTTTATTACAGAACCGTATGTGAGATTTTCACCCTATACGGCACCTCACGAATGAAGTAATTTAAATATCTATATTAATATAGATTCAATATAATCCATAAAAAAAATGTACAAATATTCATATGTTTAGTAAATAACGGAATCTCGATATTTTTTAAGATTTCATACAATACAAATATTTTAGTACAATTTGACAATTACCTATTCTACATTTATTTCACCCAATTTATATTTTTCTTATGTAACCTCTAAAACACTTAAATATAAAAAATAAGAAATAAAATAAAATTCAAATGAAGTCAAATAAAATACACAAAATATAAATAAAGATTTATGAACAGTTACTTTTCTATAACTACTTCTATTTTCTTCGATCCACTTTTTTGTCACAAAATATTCATAGGTACGCATATCACGTAATGAGACTCATAATTGTTTCTGCATGTCTCTTTATCGTATGACTTCCTTTTGATATCTTGTTCCTTTTGATTTATAACCCTAGATTCGATATTTCTAACTTTTCGATCTGCAATGTTCAACTAATCAATAGCCCTCCCAACCCAATCTTCTTTTCTATAATATGTGTCTTTGAACATTTCCTAAACATTTACCACTTGTACCTTCGATCCATACATACCGACTTATCGATTTAACTTCACATTTTACTTTTAATTCTTTTAGTCACGATCCTCAACTTTTAAATAACTTTGATTATCTTCTTTAGCATCATTGTTTCCTTTAACACATTCTATACCTCTTGACTTATTTCTTTTGATATATTTGTAACTTTGTCAATAACAAAATGTCGTATAAGAAAATGTAATATGAATCTCGATGAGTATACATTTCTTTTATTCTCTGTCCTACTACAAATTTTAATATTTTATTTTATTAAAAACCACTCAATGAATGTTTCCATCATTGCAATTTATTCAATATGAATCAATACGAGTAAGAATAATAAGAGTGAAAATAAAAATAAACATAAAGGTTAAATATCTAGTTATGTGATATGATGAAAAATAAAGTGATTATTGAATATGTTAATATTGAGTTGATTGCCTATCATCTTAATTAGCTTTATACTCACAAAATAAATTTTAAGAATTATTTAAGACTAATGAGACTTGTTACATGAGTAATAAAATTGTAAATAAATTTATTTTGAAATTATTTTTAGTTTAATTTTTTTCATTTATTTTTGTGCGCTTTTTTTTTAGAAAACTTGTTTAATTATAACATAATTAGCAAATGATTTATTTATTAAAATCCCAAAAATTATAATAAGAATTTTAATATTAATATATTGTGATATATAGGATATTATATTTAGATAACCTTGATTCATATATTTGATTTCTTAGTCTGTGGGTAACTAACTGTTTCACAACCTGCGTCATTTCTATAATATGCATGTGTTTTTTCTGCAGCAGTTATATATATATATATATATATATATATATATATATATATATATATATATATATATATATATAATTTGAAATTCTATAAACTAGATATATATTTTTGTTTCCAGTGATTAATTAACCTACTCTCTTCTTCATCATATATAATATCTGTACAAAACATGGATTCAAAACCGAAATTGGAAAGGACATACAGAATCAATAATGAAAAATTGATTTTTTTACTTCTTCACTTTAAATTTAAATGTATTTTTAAGTTTGTCTAACAAGTCACATTTTATATTCTTTGTAAGAATTGAAGAGAAAAAGAGAAAATGAATTATCTTTGTAATATATATATTCATAAGGTACTATAAATAAACGATACTTTTAAGGTAAGAGTATCAACATTAATTTCTCGTTCCCTATTAATTCATCTACTAACTTAAACATAAGAATGAATATCTTTACAGATACCGACTACACTCTTCAAAATGACAGTATAAAAAAAAATAAAGATACGGACCCATATAGGAATGCAAGTTATCATTCCACACAAGTTCCCGGAATTGCATTAATAATCTCCACTAACATATATAAACGAAACAAGTATAACAATATTTAATAAGTCATTTTATGGGGAAAAATTTTAAATTTGAAGAAAGATAAATTTAACGGCCAAGTTTTGGCTGTTTTTGGTTGAAGGAAGTGCGTAGCCTGGCTGTATAGCTTTCGTGTGGATAACACACTCCTCCCATTTTTTAATTACACTCTTTAATTGCCACTATATCCCGTGGAGTGCACACTCCATCAAATATAATAATATACGTATACCTCTTCTTCCAATCTCATTGCAAATCTACGTGACGTTACATCAAGTCAAGTGTATCATTTTTTTATTATTATTTGTTTATTGATCTATCCACTATTTTAAAAAATATATACAAATTTTATCTTCGCCTTGTACAGTGGAAAAAAATTTAAGTAATAAGGATCTTCTCATGAAATTCGTAAACGATAAACATCAAATGATATTAAACACCTAAACCCTGAATTCTATATATAACATTGTATACCTATAATAAACATAGAAAATAAGATTTAATTTTATTTATGTATGGATTCAATAATTTTAATCCTTATATATATAAACTTGCGTCATCAAATTAATGACTTAATGCTTTCCCTCAATGTGCCCCAAGCATAAACGAATATTTACCTGACTTTAAAGGTTATTATTGCGTTTAGATAATGAATGCAGGAAAATAAAAATGTGTGTGAGATGGGGCATTGCCGAAAGCTGCACATAATCCTACGTCTCAAAATTACTCTGCCTTCGGTAACCGTCTACCGAGTTCAAATATGTTAGATTTTATCTACCACGGATATCTTATTAAAACCTAATCTAACCTAACTTTTTTTTTTTTCAGTTTTATATATTTAATTCCAAATATAATTTAATTTATTAATCAAAATTATTGAATAATAATAATAATAATATATTTTTTATTTAATTTGTTCAATTATTGTATTTATTAAAAATATATTTTAAAAAAATTTAAATAATATAATTATTTTTAAAATAATTTTTGAAAAGTTTTAGAAAAGTATTCTAAAGTTAAAAATTTTAATGAAATTAAAAAAATAAAAAAGTCTGTGATGGATTAAATTGAGTCTTTAAAAAGATGAAGATGAAGATGACCAGAGAATGTACGCACTTATCACATGTCTTTCTTACGTTATATTTAAAAAATGAATTTATTGTCATTTAATTGAAAAGTAAAATTATCATATCATATACGTTATATAGGTATTTGACAATTTGAAAGTGTCCATCAAACATTTTTCTTACGAAAAGCCATGAAATGGCTGGAAAACTTGCATCAATGAAGCTGGGAGATACATTCGTCTGTGACTAAGAGTTTATAAAGCATAAACGTGACAGACACATTGTTTAACTGTACCTGTCTGAACACATGTAAGCTAAACACATCCAGTACTTCATTTCTTAATCTTCCTCGTTATAACTTTCAAACTAATAAACCAAAACTCGAGAAAATTATTGAACCAAGTAAGATTATACCATACATTAGAATAAGGTGGAATATCTCATACTTGGATCCACCTTTTTGGTGGTGAATTTCTAACGCGAACCATATAAATTTTTTAACAAGACACTAACTTATAGCTAGTGCTTTCCTGATCACCATATCAGAAGTCCTTAATCTATATTTAGGTCCATTTACACCTCAAACTTGACGATCCCTCACTATAAATATTCATCACTAGAAGCGTGTGTTCTCCACAAGCTCTTAATATCGCATATCCTCCTTTTCTATTTCAGTACTTTCCAACTTCATTTTACCTTCATCATCCCACATGACCAACCTTGGAGCTAGAACTAATGGGATTTCATTAAACCAAGTTGAGATCCCTATCCATGCAAATGGTGTGGAGTCAAAACCGAGTGAAGAGAGCAGCATTGACTACTCTCAAAGGGGTCAGTGGCTTCGAGCAGCAGTGTTGGGAGCCAATGATGGGCTAGTCTCTGTTGCCTCACTTATGATGGGTATTGGAGCTGTTAAGAAAGAAATCAGTGCCATGCTTATTGCTGGTTTTGCTGGATTAGTTGCAGGGGCTTGTAGCATGGCGATTGGAGAGTTTGTGTCTGTATACACTCAGTATGAAATAGAGGTGACTCAGATTAAGAGGGAGAGGGAAGCTAATAACAATGGAGGAGTTGATGGAGAACCTCAAATGAAGAGGCTGCCGAACCCTTTTCAGGCTACACTAGCGTCAGCACTGGCCTTTTCTGTTGGTGCTTTGGTGCCAATGCTAGCAGCTGGATTTATAAGGAATCACAAGATTAGGATGGGAGTTATTGGTGCTGCAGTTAGCTTGGCATTGTTGGTGTTTGGAGGGGTAGGAGCAGTGCTTGGAAAAACTCCAGTGAAGAGATCTTGTCTCAGGGTGCTGATTGGAGGTTGGATGGCTATGGCCATAACATTTGGTCTCACCAAATTGGTTGGCTCTGCTGAACTTTGAACGTCATCAATGACAAGTCATTTATGTGCAGTCGCATATTATGAGTAATTTTTTTCTTTTTGGTTGTGTTGTGGTACGTTCTCACGCTAGTATTGTTACTCTTTACTACACCGTGGCTGCTTTGTTTAAGTGAACAACAGTGTGCTGTCACATTTGATCACTATTCCCAAGGATTTTAGGGTTCATAGTGTTTTCTATGATGTCTCCGAGTTTTATTTTCTCTTTCTAGTAACCCGATTATCTGTAAAACGTGTGAAACTGTTATAATGGAAAGCATATATAATATATTTGTGTATTAATATCTTAATTAATTATCTGCAACACTTAGACACTCGTCAACATTTTTTTCTTCAAAATTTAGATTTGATTTAAGTCCAAATATATTAACTAGTATTAGATATTTGGTATTTGACTGGATAAATAAAGTTGTGATTGCATTTACAGCACCAAGATAGTGGAAATATTTGGCTTTGAACATTTTTAATTACCAAAGAATCTTTCTCATTTTATTTTATCTTCATTTTGACATAAGACATTAATTGGAGCTTTATAAAAAATAAAAAAATTATTTTATTATATTAATTTGTAAGCGATAATATATTCTTATTATCATTATTAAAGGACTTAAAAACCTATAGTTGTAAAATTGTTAATGATAAAACATATTCAATAGGGTGAATTGCATCTTTAAAAACTTTTTAATTCTAATTAATTATTAAAGAATTATAACAGTATTTAAGAAAATAAGAATATCAAGATAAAGAGAAAAAAATAAGAACTCAAGAATTTATATTAGTTTGATTATTTTTTAATCTACGTCCAGTTTTAACCAAATAATCTTAACCTAGAATTTTTCATTAAAACAGATTATAACCTAATCTAATAATCTTGACTTACAACAACTTTTAATCAAGATTATAATATTTGAAAATGTTTCTCCTCACTATTTTTAAGTTAAACTAATGTAACTAATTTCATATACATTAAAATTCAATACAAGATTCACAAGAGAAAGATTAGAAATGAATTTATCTTAAATTCATATAACATTGCATCTTATAGCTAAATAATCTTTTATTTGAATTTAATCTTCAAAATATTTTATAGAATCACACTTTTTTTTTTATGCACACAACGTTCTTTTTTATTGCTTTAATTGTTTATAAAAAGATATGTAGATTAAAGAAAGTTTGTATTCTTTTATAAAGTAAAAATCTATTATAAGCTGATGTAGATAATCAATTAGCAGGATATCTAATTGATTATTTGCGTGTAATTATAATCTAAAAATAAGTCATATAATCGATTAGGTACTAACGAATTATGTTAAAATAAAAATTTAGACACATAATAAATTAAGTGACTACATAATTGATTATTAGCACGTATTTATTAGCACGTATTATGGAAACATGATTTTAAGTCATATAATCAATTAAATATTTATCTAATCGATTAATACAAATTTAGTTTTAACATATATAATTGATTATTTTTATTTTTAAAGATTAAATTATTTGGCTTTATACAAAATTACTCTTTCATCTACTTAGCTATCTTATAATGGACATCATTAAAAAGTAATTTTCAAATAATCTTCCTTCTTCATTAACACCTATAAATGTAATTATTTTGTTGATATTCAATTTGTTGTTTTTGCTTTTATGTGTGTAAGTTTATCATGCATGTACAAAAGCTAACACTTATCATTTTTCAAAATCTTTCAAAAACTAAATAAAAACATAATTGATTCTATTAAAATATAATTGATTACCTTCATATGAGTCAAAATTTTGAGAGTTGACATAGTATTACAAATCCATAAATATATAACGTGAGGAGGACTTTTTTGAATTTTTTAGAACATATATGAAAAATTGCTAACATATGGGAATTTTCTATTAAAATAATTAAATATAACATCATTTATATGAATAATTAATGTTAGATGTGAACTTTTTTTAGATTAATTATAAAATTTTATATGTGGATTATTTTTAATATGTGTAAAATAATTCATGTAAAAAATTACTTTCTTATTTGTAATTGATTTTAGTTTCTTAAAATAGAATATATATATATATATATATATATATATATATATATATATATTTAAAAAATATATATTTTTAATTATTGATTTATTGTGATTATACATCTTTGAAACATTATGTTGTCTAATTATTATTTTTACGATAAAGTGAAATGCGTTTAAACAAGTTACGTTAAAATTAAGCGATATATCAGATTTAAGTTAAACTCACTTAAACGACTACGGACTCACTTTAATCATAGAATAAACCTACATATGTGCAGTTTGTTTAAAGTACCGAGTTGATACATAACAATTTATGACAAAATAAGATTTAAAATCAATTAAAAACTGTCACGAAGATAAATTAGTTTGTGACGGTAATGAAAAGTTCATTATAGAAATTTTATGACGCTTAATTTTATAATATTTTTTCTCTTTGTCACATTAAATATTATTTTGTTACGAATTTTATCTGCTGAGCAAATTTTTTTTAATACATGAAAATAGAAATTGAACTCTACGTATAATAAATAATTTAATACTTTTTCAAACATTCTCGATTTTGTGATAATTATTATAAAATTTTAAAAATTTAGCATTGGTGATAAATTATGTATAACAATCAATAAACACAATTACTTTATTTCATCTACTCAATTCTAAAATTCTCTTTAATAGATGCTTGTCTTCATCTTTTTACTTGAGGATCCACATTTTCTATAAAATTGTATTCAAACAAATTATATTTATAACCTTTCGTAACTGATAAAAATTGTTTTGGTTGAACTTTTATTTAAAAACAAAAAAAAAATCAATATTTAAACTATTTTTTTATAAACAAACAATTCATTCCTACAAAAGGTGAAAAAAATAATATATTCTAAATGTTACCCGCTAGTAACTAGATAAAGGTGAAAAAAATTATTTCCACCGTATATATGGTATTTTTCTTAAAAATAAGTTAAACAATTAAGCCTCGAAAGATTATGTGTTAGGCACTTTCAATAAAATATTGTGTTTCAATTTCAGAAGTTATTGCTATGACTCAGGCAATTTTAAATTACTTGTTGATTAATATTCTAATATAAAAACTAAATGGAATTTCTGAAAATAAAATAAAATTTGTTAATATAACAAGGTATGCAGTTTGACTTCTTTTTCTTTCCCTTTCATGATTAATATGATATTTTTATCTGCCAGTAAACATTTTGATCCTTTTCTGGCCTTTCACGATGGTTTGTATTTATATAAATTTACAAAGACGAAAGGCCACTGCTAGTTTTTCATTTATGTTTAATTTTCAAATTATTCACATTTGGTTTGATTTTGTCCTTGGCAGAGAGAATAATATGTTTTAATAAAAGAAAATCAAATATGAATAATTTCTCTTATTTAATTGGAAATAAAATACAAAATAAATTGACGTTTATAAATAAATAATTCATTCTTTTTATAATTTAAATATAATTTATTATTTTAGCATATATATGTTATTTTTCCTTAAAAAAAATGTAATTAACCAACTGGGATCTATAAAATAAAAATTCCTATTCTTATAAAAGAAGTCATACTCGAAAAAATATTTATTTATAAAACGAATCGCATATTATCTAACTCAATTGTAAAAATTAATGTAAAAGAGAATAGTTACTTAAACCTTTTATAATATATATTTTTATAAAAGTTGAGATTAAATCTATCTAATAACAAAATATCTTAAAAAAGTTTGAGAAATCACATTGCCAATTTCAAATCAAGTTGACGTGAAATTATCTTTTGTCAAGTATTATATACTTTTGCCCTTTCTAAATATCCAAATATAGTACACTCTTTTTATTTTGTTCGGCCGAATGCACAGAGAAGACAACATATAAACCTGCGAATCTTTCATTATTTATCTCTCTTTTCTTGTTAAGAAGCCTTCACTCTCACAAACTTTTCTCTAGTTTTGTTTTCATTTTCTTGGTGTCCCTCGTTGGTTGTTGCAGCACCCGAATGGCTACTGCTACACCCAATGGTTTGGTGCCACTCAACCATGTAGGAGCAGTACATCCAAGTCCAGCACACAAAATTGATGATGAGAAGCAAAAGGAACAAGTTACTGAAGATCATAGCAGCGTTAACTATTTACAAAGGGCTCAGTGGCTTCGTGCAGCGGTTTTAGGAGCCAATGATGGGTTGGTTTCAGTTTCTTCACTGATGATGGGTGTAGGAGCTGTTAAAAAAGATGCAAAGGCTATGCTGCTTGCTGGTTTTGCAGGGTTGGTTGCAGGGGCTTGTGGAATGGCAATAGGAGAGTTTGTTGCTGTGTATACTCAGTATGACGTTGAGGTTGGTCAAATAAAGAGAGATATGAACGTGAGTGTAGGAGGAGAAATGGACTTGGAGATGGAAATGGAGAGAAGAACATTACCTAATCCATTGCAAGCTACTTTGGCATCTGCAATATCCTTTTCTATAGGTGCATTGGTACCTCTACTTTCAGCTGCTTTCATAGAAAGTTACAGGACAAGGGTTTCTATGGTTGTGGCAATGGCTAGCTTGGCTTTGGCGGTTTTTGGAAAGGTGGTGGCTCAACTGGGAAAAACTCATTCCATAAAATCTTGTGGAAGGTTCCTAGTTGGAGGATGGATAGCCATGGCCATCACTTTTGGTTTAACCAAATTACTGGGTGCTAGTGCTTTAGAATAAAGAATAATCATGTAGGCCATGGATTAATATTTTACCTATGAGAGTAACCACTCCATTGTGTTCTATCAATAAAACTAGTTTTTCATGTGAGAACCTAATTATTACCATAGCTTTGTTCTCCAGTAGTTCCACACTTCTTGTTTCAATAAGAAAAGTGAAGATATTTATATATCTCATCAATAAATGTCATAAAACTACTGAAACAACATTCACTATCAGTTTTAATTAGTGTTTGGATTAAGATTTGTAGTCTTAGATTCATGATTTAGATGTAAAAATGAAAGTTCGGCTTGGATGCAATCTTACGAATACATGTACCAAAAGATGAACTGCTATATTATTGTTAATGAATTTATGTAGAAGATTTCAGTGGACTAGAAGAAATAAAAAATTGTTAGAAGGGGTAAGGAATTTATCTCGATACATTAAAAAATACTTTTTTTATAATAATAAATATTTTTCCTTTTTTATTTTTTATTTTAATGTTCTTAAGATGTAATTAATTGTTTTTTATTTTTAATGTAAAAAAAAACTTTTAAGATGTCACATATGGACTATTTGATACCAATATAAGAAAGAACATTAGGACAAATTTGTAATTCTTTTTAAGTTTTTTAGACGTGCTATTATATAGTTTATTTAAAATATCATTTTACATTACTTATGCATATAATCAATATAAAAAATCTGTTTATACAATATGCTCCACTCCACAGCCACTAAGTCATTGTTAAAAAATTAGCTTGCATTTACCTCTAATAATAAAAAAGCGCATTATTAAATGAAGATAATAACTTAAATTTTACAAAATGATATGATTATATGATCCATACAAAAATTATATTTTGATGAAAATGATAATAATGAAACACTAAGAAGAATAAAATAAAAGTTAATGAATTATTGGAAAGAACGTGTGACGTATAAAATTTGTTTAAGACCAAAAATAATCATTCTAAACTCTTAGCGGAAACATAAATTCCAACGCGGTGCACGGACACCGATACTCCACATCGCCGATAAATAATTGAGGCTCAATTATTATTATATTTTTAACATTAGACCGGTCGCTGAAGCTGATTTAAGATTTAGCATAAATTAAAAAATTAGAGATTTACTCAAATTTTAATTATAAGAATTCAATCAAATTTAATAAAACAATATTTTTATAATAGAAAATACAAAAATTATTATTAAAATTATTATAAATTATAATAAATATTATAAATAGAAAACATATATTAAAAGATATAAAATAAATTATTATTAAAATTAAATAAAAATATAATAAAATAATTATTATTTAAAGTTAATGTAATTAATATAAGATAAAAATATTTAAAATATATTATATTTTTTATAAAAAAAATATATTAGAAAACATTTGATTGATTTATTTTTTTTACTGAAATTAGTTCAACCCAAAAAACTATATAATTTTTTCGGTTTTGTCCCAATTTAATTAAAATCTAGATATTTGAAACTAATAAATTGATTTTTAATTTGATTTCCAATTGGAATGGTTAAATAAATTAAGCATAATAGTGATATAATATTGTTTAGAATTCACGTTTGAGTTTAAAGTTTCTGGAAAAATTGAGTAATTTATAAATGAGAAAAACTCATAACCTACTTTAAGGTTTTGTGTTGAATGTGATGTGATGTTCTTTTATATGATTGACTTTGTTGTATTCGAGTGACAGATCTTTTTGGAAAATGAGGGGGTTGTGGTCCCTCCAAAGTTTTGTAACTCCCATGTAATTTATAATTTTTGTCTCTCAAACTTAATGATAATTTAATATATATATATATATATATATATATATTTGTATATTTACAATTTTATCCTCCCATCAATCCTAATTTTCATATAATTTATGATTTTGTCCCCTTAAACTTAATGATAATTTAATATATTTATTTATGTATTTACAATTTTATCTTCTCACCCTTTTATATTTATTTATTATTTATTAATAATATATTATTTGACCCTCCTAAAATCAATGGTCAAATCTATTTGTGAGAATTTCCTTATTGTAATAATAAAAAAAGTACCAAATAGATGTAAGAAATATATTTGATCTAAGTATAAATATATTAGATTATAAGGAACTAATCTTCTAAAATAGTTATATACAGAGAGAGATTTTAAACATTATTGACACAATTGTGAAATGGAACAAATTAAAAATTAGATTAAAGAACTTGTTGATAACTAGATTGATTAATATGATAAGAGATAGAGTATCGTGTGTGGATGTTTTCGTTATTCTTCGTATGGTATATAATAGATGAAAAGAAAATATGTAAGATTAATATTTGTGAAGAAAAATATAACTAATTTAAACTCGTACAACATTTTATATTTACTTTGTATCTTGGACATGTTGAGTAGCAACTTATCATACAATACATTAAAGATATTATTACATATTGTATATTTTCATGCATATATCTATTTTTGTTGAACTTATTTTCTTAAATTAGACTATTACGACATTCTTTCCATAATGTAATTCACTTTTAATGACATTATATATTGTTATTACATGTTTGTTTGACATTTTCTTAAATTAGACTATTACGACATTCTTTCCATAATGTAATTCACTTTTAATGACATTATATATTGTTATTACATGTTTGTTTGACATATATGTATGATATAAAAGAGGGTGTTAATCTTAATCTAAGTCGAGACTATCTTATATATACAATAATATATATATATATATATATATATATATATATATATATATATATATATATATATATATATATATATATATATATATATTATATTGTAAAAATTGTTCTCAATACTCTATCTTAGGAAAAGTTGAATCTTGCATGATCTGTTAAAATAGATCTGTTAAAATATTCCATGATATGCAGCATAAAAAATCCTAACCGTAATTAAGTAACTCTTATCATAGTATAATATATATCAAGTGGGCTATAAAAGTTGATATATTTGGTATCAATAAGCTTTTTATGATGAATTGAATGTATAGTAGAGGTGTTTAAAACTAAAACAATCTAAAAATAAAATTGAAAACCTATTAAAACTTATATAATTTTTTTTGATTGAAAAATTTTAAAATTAATTGTCAAGAAATCTCACATCGATTAGATGTACGATCATTTATAGTATATAGATGAGTACAATTCTTATCGTAGTGAGCCGGTTTTGTGAGGTTGAGTTTATATCTTACCATTTTTAAGATGATATCAAAGTCAACTCTAGAGTTGTTGGGACAATAACCGTTAATAGTAACCACCTGTTATCGAGACAATAACTATTAATAGTGGTGGACTTAACCACCCATTATCAAACCAATATTGGACCATTCATCCTCGATATGAGGGGGTATGATAAAAAAAATTCTCCTTGATGTTAAGGGGTATGTTGAGAAATCCTATATCAATTAGAGATACGATAACATTATAGTATATAAATTATACAATCTTCACCTTACTGAGCCGATTTTATAGCGTTGAGATAGATATCTCACAATTTTCAAGAATGATTTTGGTTTTACCGTCAAGAAACAACACAAACCAAATCGAACTAAAATTATAATATATAATGTTGAAGTTAAAATATAGAATGACATTTGGCGCATGTGTGTTGAGTCTTTCGAGGAGGATAACAATAGGGAGATTCTCACAAATGAAACATGAGGTCAACCCACATAAAGATTGACATCACTCTCAACCAAAAACCTAAAGACATTAGGCTATGGGTCATACTTTCTTACATATTGCTCAACTTTCTCATTCTTACACAATGTGAGACTTAGACTCACACTTATATTTCCTAACAATATCCCCCTCAAGTGTGAATTTTCCATATTTGTACCCCTCGAGCTCATTAGTAGCCTTTTCATGTACTATCATTCACTCTAACGAGACACACTTATATGACTCACTCTCTCAGGAAGACTTTCGATACAAAGACCACTCTGTCTCACTGCCGATCAACCTTCGGTCTGATACCACTTGTTGGGTCTTTCGAGAGAGGATTTACAGAGAGAAACACACCAATGAGACATGATGGTAGTTCTCATTCACACAATTAGGTTTACCATTACATGAGTATTTATAATAAAAGAATAAGTAAATGGGTTAGGTCCAATAATCCTTCAGACTCCAAAAACTTAACAATCTCCCACTTGGAGGTTGTTCACATCAAGCACACTCCAATAAATCTAGTAAACCTCAAAGTTATAACAACCTCAAACTAGTGCACTGCCTTCTCAACAATTAATCATGAAGGTCAGTTGAAGTTATACAAAATTTCAACTTCTCAGTAATAACCACCTTGATCAACATATTTGCAGGATTCTCTGACCCAAGGATTTTCTTCAAAAACAAAGTACCATCACTTATTAGCCCTCTAATGAAGTGATACCTCAAAAGGATGTGCTTTGTTCTTGCATGAAAAATAGGATTCTTTGCAAGATGAATGACACTCTGATTATTGCTATAAAGCATATTGTCACATTACTTCTTGCCTAGCTCCTTAAGAAAATTCTTCAACCAAATCATTTCCTTACTAGCTTCCGAAATAGTCATGTACTCTGCTTATGTGGTTGAAAGTGCAACATTTTCTGAAGCCGAGAAATCCAACTAACTTCTGTGCCACCTATTGTGCACCTATTGTGAAGACAAATCCTATAGTGCTCTTCCTTGTGTCCAAACACTACTACAAATAAGGCTTTCCACGTCGGTTCTGGAAGGCCTTCAACGGCGGTTCCGGAACCGACGTTGTATCAGGCGACATTGAAAGTCTGATTTTAACTTTCCACGTCGGTTAAATAGAACCGACGTTGAAAGTCCTGAATTTCAAATCGAAAATTTTTATTTATTTCCAACCCCTCTCCCCTCTCTATTTATCTAGAAATCCCCCTCTCTTTTATATTATATTTTTATTAGGTCCCTCTCTCTTTTATATTATATTTTTATTATTTATCATCTTTTTTTAAAGTTTAGAGCATTACCAAATTAATTTTTTGTCACCGATAGGATTCGAACCCAGTACCTTAGTGTTGGAGGCTGATACTCCAACCACTAAACTACTCGAATTTTTTGATAATAACTTACAAATAAATTATATTTATATACAAATAAATATATATCCGTGTAAATATATAAATATATAAATACAAATATATTTATATATTTTGATATATTTATATAATTATATATTTATATGTTGGATGTGAGGGCACGCTCGAAGGTGAAAGTGTGTCGAGTGAGTTTTCAAAATTTGATGTCAAATTTGTGAGCGAGTCTCTTTATATGGGTTTGTAATTTAATGACGTAATATAATATTTATAATTTATTAATGATATAAAATAAATATGAGAAACGCATCATTCGCTCAAGCGAAAAATACCAATTTTCGCTCAAGCGAGGCTTGAACGAGTGAATTTCCGTGAGTTTTAACGTATTTTCACTCAAGCGAGAGTCAATCTCACTTTCACCCTCGAACGCACCTTCACATCCAACATATAAATATATAACTATATAACTATATAAATATATATAAATATATCAAAATATATAAATATATTTGTATTTATATATTCTATATTTATATATTTGCACGAATATATATTTATATGTATATAAATATAATTTATTTGTAAATTATTATAAAAAAATTATAGTAGTTTAGTGGTTGAAGTATCAATTTTCAACTCTAAAATACTGGGTTCAAAAAATCCTGTTAGTGACAATTCTCTAACTTAAGTAAATTTTTAGCTGAAAAAAATAAAAACACTTTCCGAAAAATATATATATTTACACGGATATATATTTATTTATATATAAATATAATTAATTTGTAAGTTATTATCGGAAAATTACAGTAGTTTAATGGTTGGACTATCAACTTTTAACTCTAAAATATTGGGTTCGAATCCCGTCGCTGACAATTCTCGAACTTAAGTAAATTTTTAGCTGAAAAAAAATAAAAACACTTTCCGGAAAATATATATAAATAAATATATATTTACACGGATATATATTTATTTGTATATAAATATAATTAATTTGTAAGTTATTATTAGAAAATTACAAGTAGTTTAGTGGTTGGAGTATCAACTTTCAACTCTAAAATACCGGGTTCGAATCCTGTCAGTGACAATTCTTGAAATTAAGAGAATTTTTGGGTGAAAACACATTCAACGTCGTTTTTTAACCAACCGACGTTGAAAGTGTATTTAACGTCGGCTCAGCTTTAACCAACGTTAAATGGCGACGTTGAAAGTATATTTTGTAGTAGTGAAACAACCTCCCCCTCTAGTACCCAAAAGTGGTAGCAGAGCTGTTGATGTGATAGGGCTCTGTGGGATTCTTAATTCTTAGTATACTCTGTAGTTGCAGCATTATCTGATCTTCCACATCAGAAAAAAATTGAGGTTTTGTCTAAGGGAGAAAGAGAAGTAGTGTTTCAGAGAGGAAAAGAAGCAGTATGTGGGTCAAAGTAGTGCGGTGCTAGGTTATGTCCAAAGAGGAAGAGAAACAGTGTGTCTTAGAAGAAGAGTACATTGCTACTAGTTGTCATGATGATAGATTAATGTGAGACTTTGGAGGACACCCACAAACTTTGGGCACAATATATCCTCCTTTCATCCAAAGTTTCACATTAATCCATCATCATGACAACTAGTAGCAATAGATTCTTCTTCTAAGATACAAGTGGCACTACTACAAAATATACTTTCTACGTCGTCATTTAACGTCGGTTATAGCTGAGACGACGTAGAAAGTACTTTCCACGTCGGTTCCCAGATGAACCGACGTTGAAAGTTGAATATTAAACACATTCTACGTCGGTTCTTAGTCAACCGACGTAGAAAGTACTTTCTACGTCGGTTCCCATATAAACCGACGTTGAAAGTCTTTTTTTTTTTTTTTACTTATTGACACTTTCCACGTCGGTTCCCATATGAACCGACGTGGAAAGTCTTTTTTTTTTTATTTTTTTTCACCCAAAAACTCACTTAAATTTGAAAACTGTCATTGACAAAATTCGAACCCAGTACTTTAGAGTTGGAGACTGATACTCCAATCACTAAGCTACTAGCATTTTCTCGATAATAACTTACAAATAAATTATATTTATATACAAATAAATATATATCCATGTAAATATATATTTATTTGTATATATTTTCTGGAAAGTATTTTTATTTTTATTTTCAACCAAAACTTCTCTTAAGTTAATGAATTGTCACCGATAGCATTTGAACCCGATATTTTAGGGTTGAAAGTTAATATCCCAACCACTAAACTATTATAATTTTTTGATAATAACTTACAAATAAATTATATTGATATTTTTCGATCGAGGGTGAAAGTGTGATTGACTCTTGCTTGAGTGAAAATATGTTAAAACTCACGGAAATTCACTTACTCAAATTTCGCTTGAGCGAAAATTGGTATTTTTCAGCTGAGAGCAAATAACGCGTTTCCCAAATTTATTTTATATCATTATATAAATAAAATTATAAAGATTATATTCTGTCATTAAATTACAAACTCATATAAAGATACCTGCTCACAAATTTAGCATCAAATTTTGAAAACCCACTCGACACACACTTTCACTTTCGAGTGTGCCCTCACATCCAATATATAAATATATAACTATATAAATATATCAAAATATATAAATATATTTGTATTTATATATTTATATATTTACACGGATATATATTTATTTGTATATAAATATAATTTATTTGTAAGTTATTATCAGAAAATTCTAGTAGTTTAGTGGTTGGAGTATCAGCCTCCAACTCTAAAGTACTTGGGTTCGAATCCTGCCAATGACAATTCTCTTAAAAAATTAATAAACTTCTAAAAAATATAATATAAAGAGATGGAGGACCTAATAAAAATATAATATAAAGAGAAGGGAGACTTCTAGATAAATAAAAGGGGGTAAAGGGGTTGTAAATAAATAAAAATTATTAATTTAAAAAATCATACTTTCAACGTCGCCGATACAACGTCGGTTCAACAACCGACGTTGAAAGCCTTCCAGAACCGACGTTGAAAGCTTTATTTGTAGTAGTGTGGTATCAGAGCTTGATTAGATAAAATATTTCTAAACGATCTGTCAAGATATCTATACAGAATCAGGTTTACAAGGAAGGAACCTCAATAAACAGACCACCATTGTTTGAAGGAGAAGACTATCAATTTTGGAAGGCGAGAAAGAAAATATTTTTACAAACACTAGATTAAGGTGTTTGGGATGTTGTACTCAACGGTCCCTACATTCCGATGAGAACAACGAAGTCTAGAGTTATTCCAAATATTTTTGACCAATGGACGCCGAATGAAAACAAGCGTGCCCAATATGATGTAAGAGCAAAAAATGCTATTGTTTCTGTCTTAACTCGTAATGAATTTTTCAGGGTCTCACAATGCAAGATGACAAAAGAAATATGGGACACTCTTGAAGTAACACATGAAGGAACAAATGAAGTAAAGTGAACACGTAAGAACACACTCATCCAGGAGTATGAATTGTTTCAAATGCAGCAGAATGAAAGCATCACAGATTTCCAGACACGCTTCACACATATAGTAAATCACTTGAAATCATTAGGAAAAAGTTTTGACAATGAGGAGTTGAACATAAAGATCTTGAAATCCTTAGATAGAAATTGACAATCAAATATCACTGCTATTACAGAATCAAAGGATCTCACAAAAATGAATATTGCTACTCTATTTGGAAAGCTGCGAGAGCATGAGATGAAACTACAAAAGTTAAAAATGGTGAACATAACCAAGCCAAGACGATAGTTCTAAATGCAGTAAAAATTTCACAGGATGAAAGCGATAATGAAGGTAAGTTTTCATATTCGATATCTCTTTTAGCTAAACAGTTTTCTCGTTTTATGAAGAACATGAAAAAGAGACATCAAAGAAAAGAGAAAACCAATAGGTACGAGTGCTATGGATGTGGAAAGTTTGGTCATATCAAACTAGACTGTCCGGAACTTAAGAAAGAGAAGAAAAATGTGAAAGAGAAGAATAAAGAGAAGAACGGTATCTATAAGAGCAAACACAAAACTTATATTGCTTGGAAGGATAATGATTCTTCCACAACATAAGAGAGTTATTTCGAAAGCAGTGATGGTGAAGAAGAAACAAATCTTTGCTTGATGTGATGATGAAACCCCATCACAAGAAACCTCATCACAAGTAAGTAGCACAAAATTCTCAAATGCATATGATGAGTTGTTTGAAGCTTATCAAGAAATGTTTGAACATCTTAAAAGACTAGCTAAGAAACATACTGCACTTAAACAAAAGTTTCATGCATTAGAAAATATTGTTAGTATTCTTGAAGAAGAAAATGAGTGCTTAAAGAAGGATGTTGAGGAATTTAAAACTATGTCTAAAAATAAAGAAGTTGTTAAACTTTACGAAAATTGTAATCATTTGAAAAATGAGATTTTCAAGTGAGAGAAAATAATGAATGATTTTTTTAAATCTTCTGCAAATCTTGATTCTATATTAGGTTATCAAATGGTGGATTCTAGCAAGGCTAGACTTGGTTACAAATCCAAGGAAAGTCTAGAACCTTATAAAACTATTTTTGTGAAAGAGTCAAGGAAATAATTCACTTTATGACTGTTGACTTTAAGATGTGGAAGATCCACACCAACAACTCTAATACCACTGTTGGGTATTAACGTGGTTCAACACTTCTTGCCTACATCCACTAACACACTCAACAGAGTCAAACCCACATAAGGATTGACATCACTTTCAACCCAAAACCTTAAGGCATTAGATTATGTGTCATACTTTCTTATATGTTGCTCAACTTTCTTATTCTTACACAATGTGGGACTTTGACTCATACTTGTATTTTCTAACACATGTGAACCAAATATTTTCTTATAATTTAAGACATGTATTGTTATTATTTAAATTGAATGTAAAAACACATGAAAACAAATTGAAACTATAAATATCATAATTAATTATGAATAATAATTTTATAATATATTTATTTATTTAAGAACTATTTTATTACAATATGTTTAACCACTCTATGAAACAATAATCACAAAAATCATTAAATTCAAACTATAAAATATTGGTTTGAATTTTTTTGAAAAATTAAAATCGAACCAAAATTAAATTTTATTGGTTCGACTAACTTTTTAATATAAAATTGAACCAAAAATCACCGCAAACACCCATATGTTATATAGTATGTTAAGAAATAATATTGTTATTTGCATCATTAGAAAATTATTGAAATATGGTATTCAACTAAGAAAAATTAAAATAATTTCCTTTTGTGCCTCTTGTGAGGTGGATACACATTACAAGAAATAATTTATTTACTTGTAAAAATTTAAGTACAAATTAAAATTTGTAGGTAAATTACTATTTCAACAGGAAGATTTTGAGAGTAGATTTTCTCAAACATTTTCTAAGTTTGCATCTTATTTGGTGTCTCACAATCTACTCCCTTAGATCCAATTGAGAAGGAGAGACTACAGAAGATATTGATTAGTTGTTGCATGTGAAAGGTATAAAGGACGAGTATACGAAGTTAGGCATGATGACAATGACAATGAACAAGTACAAGTCAATGAAGTTTAAGGTAATAAGCAGGGTGAAGGTGATCAAAAACAAAATAAATCGTCTAAAAGAGAAGAATATATAGACTATTAGATATCTTAGAACTTTTTTTAAGATTTAACTTATTGTTTACATAAGTGACTTTTATTATGGTCTTGGTTTATTAACTAGTTTTTTTAAATTATGTTCTAAGCTTGTGTTAAAAACTTGTTATTGATATCATGTGTTCAAAATATGTATTAAATATTGTATTTGATATTATATATATTTTATGTGTAGTATATGACATATGTTAATAGCTATAAATATATCAATAGGTAATTATATATAAATATATTTTAATAGGTAATTACATATTGATATAACTATACATAATTACCTAATTGATATATTCATTAATAACAACTAAGGATATGTCAATAGGTAAATATCTATATATCTATGGTTATAATCATACATAATTACCTATTGATATATTTATATGTAATGTTTCATAAATATTTCCTACAGATGATACTAAAGTTACTTTCGAATGGTTTTATTTACAAATTTTTGTTCATTAAAAATTAGTAAGAAATACCTTTGTATCTAATTTTTTTTAATATTTACATATTTGAATTATAGATAATATCAATTTTTCTTGTTAGGAAAAACTATTAAATAACTTTACTTCTCACAACATGTTGAAGTTATTTGAAGTGATACGACTTTATGCTTGGGAATTCGTGCTAGATGGTGCAATTTTGGCATTGTAGGTAATCTAATGCTCCATAACACGACTTTGTTTCAAAGTGATATCGTTAAAGGATTAATAAGTTTTTCCTTGTAAAAATTGCATCTTGAACAATAAAATATGTTGTTCACTATTTATTGATGTTCCTACGTTTAGTTTTTTGTGTGCTTTTATTTACTTTTCATATGGGTGCGTTTTTATTAAGAGATATTATTTCTTATTAATATCCAACAATAATGATATCAAAGTTGATATTCTAATCAAGGATGAAGAGAGAAGTCATTTTACATGCTTAGTAATCCTTTGGAGAGACTAATAAATGCAAGAGAGAAAAGCAAGGTGAAGCCAAAATTTTAATTAAAGGGGGCTCAAATTTGTTTTTGTTAAGCCCACTAAAATAAGACAAACTTTATTATAATGGTATATTAACTTGCTACACCATAATGTGTACTCTACAAAGGACTCGAATCAATAATTTGATTAGACCTCCCCTTCTCACATCCACTAGATATTAGTATGAAAGATGAAGAATAGATGTTACTTTTGTTGGTTTCACTATCTAAATCAGGTATATGTGACACTTTTGATAAAAAAGAGGATAAGTTGTTCTTGAGTATTCACCAAATGTAGGACAAAGAAAGGAAAAGGTAAGAAACCAAGAGTTATTTTGAGTGTTTTCACCATAATTCAGTAGTCCCTTCGTTGTATTAGAAACTTGGTAGTTATTTATTTTGAGAAGGTTTGCAATTTTTTATTCAGTTTTAGTGAAAATAGTCAAATCAATTCAGTGCCATTTAAATAATTTTTTATATACTGAATAGATGAGAGATAAGTTACATCGACCACCATAAATTGCAAATGGGTACTTAATAATGATTATGACAAAAGATCCGACAATAGCAACCATACCCTGGCCTTTAAAAAGCACAATTATTCATCATGTTCGTCCCCACAAAGGACACGTTACCCTTCCATCTTATGTGCGTACTACACATCTTGTTTTTAATAGATAATTCGTAATTGGATTTTTTTTCCTATCTATGAACATACCTCACCCATCAATTACTTAATACAATTATATTATTTTTGGTTTCAAATTTCCCAACTTAAATTACTCTCTGAGAGACTTATTATCAAACTTCAACATTTATATTATTAAGATAATTTAATATTTATACCATTAGATTCACCAGATAAATAATAAGGATCAACAATATATCTCTTATTATTAAAATTGATAAAAATTTTAGTTTAATATAATTTTATGTCAAGCTAATGGAATAGTTGGTCAATTTTAATTTTTTTAATATTAATATATTTATATCAAAATAATTATTTAAACAATTTAAATAAAAAAATATTTTTAAAATTTAAATTATATTAATAAAATTATTTTTATTTAAGATATAATAATTTCATATATAAATTATAAAAAATACATCTATTCAATCTTAAAATAAGAGTTAAAAACTTATTCTATTTTATATATTTTTTAATAATTTATTAATTTAAATAATAATTAATCTTAATCATTAAATCTTAAAATAAGTGGTTATTCAAGTCTTATTATTATATTTATTCTTTAAAAAATAAATATTTTGTCAAATTAATTTATAATACATATATTTTCTAATAAAATAATATTAATTTTTTTTAAATAATTATTATTCTATAAAACGGATCGACTCATGAGTTTAGGCATGATCTAAGTTTATATAAATCATAACCTAACAGATTAAATTAAAATAAGTCTAATTCAATTTAGATCACAAATTTTTTTAATCTAAATTTATTTCTCAAACCTTTCTAACATCTTATTTTGATGCCCCATTCTATAATAATACACATAAGGTGAAGTAAAGATTGGGAAAATGATGTGATGAATAAAAAAAAAATTAAATGCACTAAGATATAAAGAGAGATGAAGACAACCATAGCCACTTAATCCGAACACGGTTGCACTAATTTTAGAAGTGAGTGGGCTCATCTATTTTAGGTTTTGGTCTATTGTGGGGGTGGATATGTTTGTATTATAATGGAGGGGTACATCATATTATGATCACATGGACATCAACCGATCATTTCATGGTTGATGAGTATTATTCACAATTAGATCATTCATAGACATTTACCAAAAAGAATGAAAGACTTGTCATTCTATTATTGGTACCCTTTGTGTTATATACTTTTTTTTTTTTTTAAATTACGTAACACAACCATAGGGCAGACGTGTTAATAACTAGTAAAATAATATATATGTATATGTATATATATATATATATATGATATATATATATATATATATATATATATATATATATATATATATATATATATATATATATATCACCGACATAGTTTTCTTTGCATATATGCATAATTAAAATTTGTACTTACATTCTATATCACAAAGATATAAATTAAAAGGTTTGAATGCACTATATTCTTATATTTCGTTTAATCCTTCAAAAGTATTTCTTAATTTTAAATCTATGAATTTTTTTAATCAGATTTGTAGGTTTTATTATTAACTATGAATAGATTGTTTAATAGTGAAAATAAAAAAATATTAATTAATACAATTAAGATAATAGAGAACATTATACAAATTAAAATAATTAAATTGTTTAGACATGTAATTTAATAAAGTATATTATTTAATATAAATGTGATATATATATATATATATATATATATATATATATATATCATTTTTATATTTTTTAGAGTTTTGAATTGTATGTATTTATGTGCGATCATAGGTTCATTAGAATGTCGGAGATCTCAATATTCATTAGAACATCTACATGATAAGAAGATCTTAGAGTGTCATTATAACATCTACTACATAATAAGATATTGATATTAATAATAAAAAAAAAAGCCTATTCACAAGAAGATGAAAAAACAATTTTATGCCACATCAAACCATTTACTCCATTGAACAAGGTCGAAGATGATTTTAACACCATCAAAAGCAAACCATTCCATATCAAGGCATCGAACAATCCTGCAGAAAGGGAAGGTTGAGTACAAAATAGATTTATCATAACACATGTGGTGCATGCAATCGAAAAGCACTCACATGTTAGAAAAATAGAGTAAACATACAATCAAATACGAGACCTCGTAACGACCAGATATCTCGTATAAATTATGCTTAGTATCTATTTTTTTTATATATATAATAGGAGTATAATATTTAATTTATAAATTACCCTATACTTTTTCTTCTTTTTATTACTAATACATTATATAATATTTGAGTTATCTTAAATAAAATATTATAATTTTTCTCAGTAAAATTTTATTATTGTTTATTGTCAATTTTGTTTCTCTTTTCTCATATTTTATTTTAGATAGTTTTTATATTATTACTCTTATACCTAATAATGATATCATAATCACTTGATTTTTTGTATGTGATATTATTTGGCTACTATATTCTTTATAATAGTGTTCAAGAAATTTTTTAATATGTTTTATAGTTGTAGTTAGTCCGACTTTCCTTATCGGAAAAACGTTATTCTAGTTATTGAATATAAAGTATGATAGTGTGACATACATGTCTAGGAAAAGTTCTGACAAAGAAAGATTTGGTATTTAAGTGTGTCTATTTGTGACCTACCTCTTTTCTTGGGAGCTTACCTAGTGTACTAGTTACGATCTACGTTGTTATTCTAATAAGTAATATTATTCATAGTGAAAGGTGTTTAAGTCGGTTAAAACTATGATAGCAAAATATGAGATAGATAAGTTAAATAAGAATAATTTATTATTGTGAAAATTAAAGATGAAGACAATTTTGAGAAAATATAATTATTTATATGTAATTAGAGAAAGACCCATGGGTATCACAAATTGAATGTGGGAAAAAAAATCAACAAAAACGCTATAGCAAATTTGCATTTAGCATTGACATATGAGATTTTGTCTAACATTACACAGAAGGGTATAACAAAGGAGATTTGAGAGTCTCTTGTCGGATTGTACGAGGCTAATTAACTTCACCCAAGAATATTCTTGAAGAGAAAACTTTATATTTTTCGAATGATTGAGTTCACATTAGTGATAGATCACATCAACAATCTAAATATATTGTCCAACTTTCAGTAGTAAATGTTAACATAGTTTAAAATGAGCATGTGAAACTTCTACTTTAAAACTTACCAAATTCGTATAATCAACTTATCATCAATATAACAAATAACAATATTGATGGACAGTTACACTTTAAGGATATTGTCGGAGCTATTCTTGAAGAAGAATCGAGATGAAAAATTAAGGTGAAAAGTCCGAACCAAACGAACACAAAAAAAAATTGAATTTTTTGACTGGACAAAATCAGTCGGTAAATAATAAATAATAATTACTTAATAAATAATAAAAATATAGTATAAAGTAATTATTATTTATTAAGAGAATTGTCACTAACGAGTTATTCGAATCCAGTACCTTAGAATTAAAGATCGATACTCCAACCACTAAACTACTACAATTTTCGGATAATAATTTACAAATAAATTATATTTATATACAAGTAAATATATATTCGTGTAAATATATAAATATAAAATATATAAATACAAATATATTTATATATTTATATATTTTAAATATTTATCGACGGATATATCTCGTCGGTAAATCTATCGGTAACTAATTGTTAATTTACCGACGAGATATATCCGACACTAACTAATTGTTAATTTATCGATGGATATATCCATCAGTAATAACTTGATAATTTCCATCGGTAATCACTCATTTTCCAACGACTACATATCTGTCAATAATTATCCATCGGTAATTAATGATTTTCTTGTAGTGGAAGTTTTGACGATGATGAGAGATAAACCAATAAAATATGACTTTAGTGGGAGTCAAAATGATGGTGGATCAAATTTTCGAAGAAAGAAGAATCTCATGTGCTACAATTGTGACAAGAGAGGGCATGTCAAGAAAGATTATTAGCTTATAGTAACATAGATTGAAGTTTACTAGAATGACTATCGGGAGGAAATACATATTGAACTTAATTTATTATGATGTGTTGAAATCTCTAGTATTATCCATAAGAGGGACCACATATTTTGTATCAGCGGTGATGATTACTTCAAGATAGTATGGGTGTACCACATCAAGAGGAAGTCTATGTTTTCAAAGTTTAAGATGACATATTCTTAGACTATATTAATAATGTGAAGAGGCATTCCCTGTGAGATTCTGATAACACATATTTTGTACACACTTTTATAGTCTTATTGCATATCTTAAGTATTTATTTCTTCTTTATTCATTTCATTTATCGTATATTTGTATTTTTAATAATGAATAGGAGTTTTTGTAAATACGTATTATTTTCTATATTTTTCTACTATATTTTTTAGGATTGACCTTTGCTTTTTGTTTCGTTTATATCTTTTTCTATAAATGTTCGTTTTAGTTTATTCTTATTGCATTGGATTCTAAATTTCAAGGACTATGGAGTGGATATATTATTTGCTAGATTTGGATTTCTACGATTTTTAGAAGTTGGGGTATATTTGCTGAAATTTTGTAAAGAACCTATGCAGATTTGATTTTCATTTGTATTAGCTTATCTTTTGTAATTGGACATATGGACCTAATTAAATCCCACATTTAGGCCACATTCACTTCAAATTTCAGATCTTTTATATAAACTAAAAGGGCTCTAAACTCATAAAAATTCATTTATTTAGTTTTTCAGTTTATGAAGTGTCTTTACATCTTCTCTTTTCTCTCTTCTTCTCTATTTTCATTTTTTACTTTTCCTATTCTTCTCCTTTTCTATTCAAAAATGGTTCAAAGTTCTTCTTCCATGGAGAACTAAATTTTGAGGATTAATTCATGAAATCAAGAACAAACAAGCCAAAATGAGTTTTGCACCGATTGTTTCTCGCTCCAAGTTTGTTATTCTCTTCTTTAATCTCGGTTTTGCATCTTGAGATTTTAATTTGTAATGTTGTTTTTAGAATCCAAATTAGAAATTGATTGAATCTTGATTTGATAATTAGATACATATCATATTGAATGATATTGAGATTTAATTCGTATAATCAGTTTAATTGATTAATTGAATTGATTAATTGTTCAAACTTGGATTGAGACATAACTAAACCCCAATATCTCAAGAAGATTCACCGATTTTTGAGAAAGGTGCAAGAGTATCAATAAACTCTTTTTGTGATTAGAGAAATTTGAGGTAGCCATTGTAGAAGGTAGAATCGGGCTAGTAATGACGTGGGTGGCGAGTGGCCAATCTAGCACATTCCATAGGGTATGAGGTAACTAGTCTCGATGTAGTCGATGGTAGTGGAAGGCGCGATTCGAATATAGCAGTCAACTATAATTGAATAAACCATAGTGGTCTAGAGAGGTTACCACCAGGGCGATTTGATCGGAAGGTGTCTACTGCTTCTCCGAATGCAGCATAAACATGTGCCAACAATAACTTGGCCAAACAAATAGTAGGAGTTCCATGATGGAGCACATAAGCCAAGTTGTAATAATGCGAAGATATTTTGATTGAGCGGGGACAAAAGACGTGTGTACAAAGCTAGTACCCAAGGAAAACTATATGTTCTTCCTCGGAAACGCAATCGCAGGGTTGTCAATGAAGTGTTCTTGCAAGAAATGACCATAAGTATTCTTATTCCATCAAATTTAATTTTCGATTCCTTGTCGATTGGAAAAACGTTTATATAATATTTTTCTTCAACAGGTTTGAGACTTGTTATAGCAGCCATATCGAGCAAACGGGGGGGGTACGAGTTTGCAAGGAAATTCTAGAGCATTGAGATCCATATTCCATAGTTGGACTACTAGTAGGAACATTGACATATCGAAATAACAAATGTCAAATTGAGGAAGGTAAAGGAAGTCATAAATGTCAATCTTCCTCCAATGATCTTTAAACTAGGATTTGACCCTATCATATCAATTAATATAAGAAGAATTTTTTTTCTGGGGTAGCCCAGAACAATATATTTTGGATACTTGGGAAAGGAAGTCAATCCTAAACTTCCCTGCAACTTCTTGAAATATACATTTTCCTTCTTTAGTAGAAGGAAAATCAGCAGGTTCGTCGGGATCGAGAATCAATGGTCTTCCGAAGGCGTAGGAAACATCTCCTACTGATCAGTAGGAATGAGTACCTGAGTTGAACAAATTCTTCGAGATTCTTCTGTCAAACTGGTAACCGAAGCAAATGATTTGCTATTAAGCTTGATAAATTGTGTGTTTATGGGTCGAAGAGTAGAAGTTTGAGAAGTCGTGGATGAAGAAGCCATTTGTTCCTTGTGGTTATGTAAAGAGTTGAAGAGGAAGAAGCATATAGTAAGGGTGATGATGAGGAAAGGATGATTAGGGATATCCGAAGAAGATATGAAGTAGGTATGTGATGGTAGGGGAGATGAAATATTTTTTATTTTAAAAGAAAATAAATTCCGATGAAACTTGGAATCACGAGTTGGCCTTTGTGTAAGCACATATCCGATTATGCAAATATTTTAACCTAATTTTAGGTCATTGACGACTAAATGGATGATGATACAAAGGGTAACATTTATTATAGGAATGTAACATTTATGATGGAATAGAACATAATGATGAATATTTAGGTTGAGTAGCTTTTGGATAAAGTAAAATAAAGTGATTCGAAGTTGTTTCATCATCAAAGATAATAGAATGTAAATTAATCAAAATTCATGTATCATTTTCTTTGGGGGCATTATATTAATAGTAAAATTATAAATTATCAAAAGGAATGAATCAAGAGATGACAGAATCATTAAAAATATTATATTGATGATAATTCGAAATATCGAGAATTGAGGATCAATTTTAATTAAAATGAATTGTAAGAAAAAAGTAAACTTAACATGATAAGTTGGAATAAAGAGATCGAAAGTACATGTTGTAAATAATTAGGAAGTGCTTGAAAGAATATGTCATCGAAAATTGAAGACATCGAGGCTAGTGGTACAAATTGACAAAAATAAGATATTAAGAGAAAGCGATGTAATCGAGAGATATGCAAAAACTATTATTATCTCATTATGACATATGCACACTAATAGGTGATACGTTGTGACACCATTAGTCGAAGAAAGGGGGGACAATTATAATAAATTAACTATTCATGATTTTTTATTTATTTTATTTTACTGTATTTTTACTTCCATTTTAATTTGTTTTGGTAGTTTTATTTTAATGTTACACACAATAAAAATATAAATAGGGTGTGTTTCTGGTGAAAATTTGATCGATTTCGATTTTTCAAAAACTTAGGTTCTAACCAAATTTTAACCACGTAGATTCTTTTTATTTAGGCTAGCAAACGGTTTTTAATCGAAAAAATGCATGAGAATCGAAAATCCCATGGTTTCGAAAAATGTAAACAACACAACTTAGTATGCAAATCGAAAGTACTATTTTTGGTATTTTTCATTAAGAGACGCGAAGTAAAGAAAACAGTAAAAAATGTCGAATCGAAAGATAGTGCAGAATATTAAATTGCAGAAAAATGTAAAGTGCGGAAACCTCAAATTTGCATTAAGTGTAAAAGGCAAGGAATCGAAATTGCAAAAATGTAAATAGCAGGAAATCGAAATTGCAGAAATGTAAATAGAAGGAAATCGAAATTGCAGGAATATAAATGGCGAGGATCTTAAACGCATAACCTTAACTTGCATAAAAGTAAATGACAAGGAACCGAAAGGACAAAACTTAAAGTTCGACAAACGTAAACTGCAATGAAAGTAAATTACTAGGAAAAGTAGAGAAAGTGATAAAGATAATCAATGAAAACGGAAATCCAGAGCATTAGAAACTTCATGATGCGTCGTTCTCCTGTAGACTGTTCACTTGTGCTTCTGTTGTCTCTGCCAATTTCCCCTTCTTCTTCATGCTTCATTCTATTTATAGGTCCGCTTTAACGTAACTTCCTAAGAGCAGTTTAGAAAACTGCTACCACGTTCCATGTACACGTACGTTAACTATCTGTTTCTTTTTATCTTAGCTGCGGTTTTGAGAAAATCGTTTCCCACGTTCCATGTGCGTGATAATCGTTCCTTTAATCTTGACTTCAACCATCGAAAACTATTTCTGGCTTTCCATTTAACTTCATACTCAATACCTTTCATCGATTTTTACTTCCCCATAATCATCGAATTTCCTGAAAGTGATGAAGATCTTATTGAATTACATTGGCAAAGATCTTGTTGATTTGATGAAGTCAAGAATGAAGTCAAAGGCAACTTTGTGGCAGTCAAAAGGTCACTTGGATTAAAGAGTAGTAGGATTAGTGTGTCTGCAGCTCTGCTTAGGTATAATCATTTTTATCTTTTCTGCTGCATGAAGTTTTTGTTGAACATTCAAGGACTTGGTGTTGCACTTGATGGACATAAAGATTGTTGATTTTGATGATGATTCAAGAACACAAAGAATTAGAGTGTTGAAGACTTGTTCTGTATTGTAATAACCTGTTTTATCTGTCATACTAACAAACACATTAAACATACCAGATAATATTTAAAAACAATCATATTATGGCTTTAAATATTTTCTCCCCCTATTTTGATTAGAATAAAAAATAATTCATCTATTACAAACATAAGAGCTCCCCCTCAAAATATGCATAATTTAGAGAAAGCTCCCCCTCAAACAAAGCAATAACAAAACATCACATTTTATTTCAGAAATGTCAATACATTACATCACAAGAAGAGAAAATAAACAACAAATTTAAAATTCTTCACTATCATCACTATGAAAGTGTGCATCAAATCTATTTTCTAAATGGCACATTTTATCATCTACATCAGATATACGACAAATTAATTCCTCATGCCATACTCCAGAAAGAGTGAAGAATGATTGCATCCTCTGATTCATGTCAGATAACATGTCTTCCATGGATTGTCGGGTTTCATGATGAGTAGAGGAAGTTCCAACACTTTGGATTTGGTTAGAGGGAAACTCAGCAGCTGGAGGCATATCTTCATCAGAATCTTCATTAGCATCACCTTGATTAGGAACGTCATCTTTGTGAACATAAATATCATTGACACGCACCATTTGGAGTTGAATCAATGTGCTGTCCAGCATGCGGTTCAAGTTATTTGTTCTAACTGCTTGTTCACCTTCAACATTCACTCCTTTATATTCAAGAATACGAGAGACAAGTAAGGCATATGGAATTTTGAATGTGGGATGACGTTTTGCTTTTAACATGGTCATTGTGACAAGAACGCCCCAATCTAATGGCTCATTATTCATTATGGCATGAATAATACGAAGATCAATGGAAGAACATTGGGCATGATTTGTAGCTCGAGGACATAGAATCCATACAATTAGATGGAGAATCATGCGTTCCTCCTTCTTTAAAGGTCCAGCAAGAAGGAGACGTCCAATCTCCATGGAGGGATTTCGTAGAAAAGAACGATAAGCTAAGAACCTGTCAAACTCATCTAACTCACCATAAATGTTAATAACATCTTCTCTAATTGGAAAGTGAGCGATGTTTTCCCAAATATCATTGTCAAGAATAATTGTGACACCCTTTACTCTAGAAGTAGCAATTTGATCTCTAAATTTAAATCTAGAGTAAAATACCCTAACAAGGTCAGGATAATACGTACCTTGCATTTGGATGAAGGGAAGAACTCCTTGAATTTCAAGAAGGTTGGGAAAATTGAATCCCCTATTGATGAATTGCTCACCAATAAGAAACTTGGGAGAAATAATAGCCCGTTCTTTCCAGTAGGACAGAAACTCTTGTTGGTCATCTGCATCAGAAATCCATCCTTCTACGGAATTAGGACGGGGTCGAGATGAGGGTGCATATCTTCTTATAGTAGGGATCTTAGCACGAGAAGATGAGGTCATTGAAAGATTAGAAGAGTAACAAGAAGATTTAGAAAGCTAAGTGTAGTGAGAAGAGGGCAATTTAGCTAGAATAAGGTAAGAAAGCTTGATTTCAGGAGATAGAAGTGAGTAGAAGTGAGATGGTGGCCCCTATTTATAATCAAGCATGTCCAATGTTCATATGGAAGGGAATAATAGTCAAAATATCCGTTGGCAATGGCTAGGAAGCCAACCTGGTCAGATTTAATCGATTAAAATTCAAATTAATCGATTAAATCACTTCCAGACCCAATTAATCGATTATTTTTTGCTGTTAATCGATTAATACTGGTTTTAATCGATTAATGGACGAATTAATCGATTATTCCAGAGAGGAATGCCCTGTTTTGAGTGTTTTAACACATGATAACCCATGAACATCCTACAAAATGAATTATAACATTACAACCATCCAAAAACAGTCAAATTAAGCAGAATTTAAGCTATTTCTAATATCCCTAAGTCTCTTCTAAGATCATAGAATCTATCCTTGGGTAGAGGCTTAGTAAAAATATCTGCTAATTGACGTTTGGTATCTACATACTCTATTTTACAGTTTCCTTTGCTGATATGATCTCTCAAAAAGTGATGTCTTATTTCTATATGTTTAGTCCTAGAGTGCATTACTGGATTCTTAGTAAGATTTATTGCACTCGTATTATCACACATCAACAGAATGTCATTTAAAAAGATACTATAATCTTCTAACTGTTGTTTCATCCACAGAATTTGAGCACAACAATTACCAGCTGCAATATATTCAGCTTCAGTGGTAGATAAAGCAACACATGCCTGTTTCTTAGAATGCCAGGATATTAAGGATGAACCTAACAAATGACATATCCCACTAGTACTTTTCCTATCAATTTTACATCCACCATAATCAACATCAGAATATCCTATTAAACTCATACAAGCATCAAACGGATACCACAAACCAAAACTAGTAGTTCCTTTTAAGTATTTTAAAATATGTTTCACTGCAATTAGATGAAATTCTCTAGGACAAGCCTGAAATCTAGCACACACACAGACATAATGCATTATATCAGGTCTACTTGCAGTTAAGTATAACAGTGATCCTATCATACCTCTATACATAGTTTGATTAACTTCCAAACCTGATTCATCCTTGTCTAGATAGTATGAAGTTCCCATGGGTGTGTTAGCTTCCTTTGAGGTGTCCATTCCAAACTTGTTAAGGATCTCTTTGCAGTATTTGGTTTGAGAGATGAAAATGCCATCTTTAAGTTGCTTGATTTGTAGTCCAAGGAAGAATGTTAATTCTCTCATCATAGACATTTCAAACTCTCCCTGCATTATCTTAGCAAATTCTACACATAACGAATTATCAGTTGATCCAAAAATAGTATCATCAACATACACCTGGACCAATAAGATATGTTCTTTAACTTTCTTTATAAATAGTGTAGAATCAATTTTTCCTCTAGAAAAATCATTTAATGTTAGGAAACTACTTAACCTTTCATACCAAGATCTAGGAGCTTGTTTCAACCCGTATAAAGCTTTCTTTAATTTAAAAACATGATTAGGAAAACTAAAATCCTCAAAACTAGGGGGTTGCTCCACATAAACTTCTTATTTAATAAAACCATTCAAAAATGCACTTTTAACATCCATTTGATATAGTTTAAATTTCATTAAAGATGCATAGGCAAGAAGTAGGCGTATATCCTCTAACCTGGCAACAGGAGCATAAGTTTCATCATAATCTATACCTTCCTCCTAACAATAGCCTTTTGCAACAAGTCTGACTTTATTCTTTGTTATGTTCCCATCTTCATCAAGTTTATTTCTAAACACCCATTTGGTTCCAATAACTTGATATGATTCTTCCCTTGCGATTAATTCCCAGACTTGATTCCTTTCAAATTGGTTAAGTTCTTCTTGCATGGCTATGCACCATTGGTCATCTTTAAGTGCTTCCTCAACATTCTTGGGTTCAATCTGTGACACAAAAGCTACAGACATACAAAAATTAGTCATGTTTCTAGTTCTTACCCCTTTTGAGATATCACCAATGATATTGTCCATTGAGAGTCCTCTAGGTGATTGCCATTCTTTTGCTAATTCAGGCGTTTGAGAAGGCTCATTTTCTTCGAAATATAATTCATCAAGAGCCTCTCTTATATATTCATCATCACCTGCAATTTCTTTATTTGACTCAAGAGGATTTCCCCCAAGGTCTACAATCTCATCAAAGGTAACATGTATAGATTCTTCTATATTCAAAGTTCTCCTATTAAACACCCTATAAGCCTTGCTAGTTAATGAATAACCTAAGAAAATCCCCTCATCAGCTTTAGAGTCAAATTTTACTAAGTTGTCCTTACCATTACAACCAAAATTTTTCAAATGAGCAACATTAGGTTTTCTACCATTAAACAATTCATAGGGAGTAGATTTAATAATTGACCTAATAAGCATTCTATTTAAAACATAACATGCAGTACTAACCGCATCAGCCCAAAAATACTTAGGAACATTAGATTCATTTAACATAGTTCTAGCAAGTTCCTCTAATGACCTATTTTTCCTTTCAACTACACCATTTTGTTGGGGAGTCCTAGGAGCATAAAAGTTATGTAAAATTCCATTTTCTTCACAATAATTTTAAAACTTTTCATTTTGAAACTCACCACCATGGTCACTTCTTAAAATTTTAATTCTTAAGTCTTTCTCATTTTGAATTTGTTTTGCAAATTTTCTAAAGACCTTAAAAACTTCACTTTTCGTAGTAAGGAAAAATGTCCATGTATATCTAGAATAATCATCAACAATCACAAGACCATAATTTCCACCAAAGCTTTTTATCCTAGAAGGTCCAAATAAATCTAAATGTAATAATTCTAGGGGTTTTGAAGTGGAAACAACATTCTTTGATTTAAATGATGATTTTACTTGTTTACCCTTTTGACATGCATCACATAACCTATCTTTTTCAAATTTTAACTTAGGCAAACCAATAACTAAGTCTTTTGATATCAATTTATTCAAATGATGCATATTTATATGAGCAGCTCTTTTATGCCATAACCAAGGGTTCTCTTCCTTAGCAACTAAACATGTTATGCTAGACTCATGCAAACAATCCAAATCAATCAAATATATGTTGTTATGCCTAATGCCTTTCAATGCTACATTTTCGGAATCTATCAAGTGAATGATGCAAAATTTACTTTCAAAAATTACCTTGAAGCCTTTGTCACATAATTGACTTATACTAAGGAGATTATGCTTAAGTCCATCAACAAGTAGCACATCCTTGATCTCCAAAGTGTTTGCACCACCTATGTTTCCAATTCCAAGGATCTTCCCTTTGTTGTTGTCCCCATAAGTTACATATCCTTGTTCCTTAGCTTTGAAACTCACAAATTTAGATTTATCTCCGGTCATATGTTTTGAGCATCCGCTATCAAGATACCACATAGACTTCTTTGATTTGGAAGTTTTCTACAAAACAAGAATATAGTAAACTTAGGTCCCCACAACTTTTGGGTCCTTGGGGTTAGAGACATAACAAACTATTTAACTATAGGAACCCAAATGTATTTACCTTTAGGTACACCAAAATGTTTAATTTTACATCTATTTGACGTGTGTCCTTGTTTCATGCAATAAAAACATGCTTTTGATGTGGCATTTGAAAATGATGCATTTCTAACCATAGATGCTCTAGTTCTTTTTTCTACCCATACTCTTTTCTTTTTAGTTTTAGACTTTTTCATAGAAACTTGATGATTTACATTATTTTGAGCAAAAACAGTTTTATCCTTCTTAAGATCACTTATTTCCATTTCGGCTTTATCAAGTAGATGATTTAGGATATCTATGTCATATTCATGCTCTTTACAAGTTTCACATGCTAAATTCTTATCCTCATCTAAACATACAATTTTCGTGTCTAATACCTCTTTTTCTTCTAAACATGTAATTTTCATTTTTAAAGAGTCAATTTCCTTTTCGGATCTACTTAAATTCTTCTTTACAACTTTATATTCATTCTTCAAGTTCTTAAAAGCACTAAATAATTCATTATATGCATTTTGTAATTCATCAAAATCATTTTCATCATCACTTGAGGATGAGTCGGAATCACTAAACTCAAAGTCAGAATCACTTGATGTTAGCTTCTATTTCTGAGTCACTTGATTCCGAAATTGCGTCACTATCATCGGTTCCTTCATAAGTTACTCTTAGTTTTTCCCACATCTCTTGAGCACTTTTACAAACAGAGATCCTGTAAAACTCGTCAAGGGTTAAAGCAGATGAAATTATATTTCTAGCCCTAACGTCAAATTGTGCTTTTCTGTTTTCCTCTACAGTCCATCTAGAAAAAGGTTTAAGAACGTCAACACCATTCTCTGTAAGTTTAGGAACAAATGGACCATTTAAAATAACGTCCCAAATGCCTCTATAAACAGACTCTAAAAAGATTTGCATTCTTACCTTCCAAAAAGGATAATTTTGACCCGCAAAAAGTGGGGGTCTGTTGATAGACGCACATTCGGCAAAAGTTTGATTTTGTCCGGCCATTTTCGAAAATTTGAATGACTATCAAAGCAAGCTCTGATACCACTTGTTAGAATCGGGCAGCGGAATGTTCGCGTGGTCGGACAAAAACCAAGAGGGGGGGTGAAATTGTTTCTTAATAAAAATTAGGTTTTCAAATTTTTCCCTAAATTTTACCGATTAAAAACTGTGTAAATGTAAATAGAGAAAGGAATAGAGTCTTACACAGGAAATTTATACTGGTTCGGATCAAAAGACCCTACGTCCAGTTGCTAATCACTCAAACAGAGGATTAACGCTGTCACTATAAACAAAGTTATTACAAACAAGTTACAATGGAAGAGATAAAGTAAAGATAACACCTCTCTTGAAATCCACAAGAGATGAAGAATATGAGCTTTTTGAAGCTTCTAAGGTGCAGACTATGTACCGACTATCTTAAACTCTAATATTACAGACTCAATCTAATTGAAACAGAGTTATTACAATACAGAACAAGTCTTCAACACTCTAATTCTTTGTGTTCTTGAATCATCATCAAAATCAACAATCTTTATGTCCATCAAGTGCAACACCAAGTCCTTGAATGTTCAACAATCTCCCCATTTTTGATGATGATCAAAGTTATCTTTTAAAGCCTTGTAATAAGTGTTCTTCATCTCTTGTGGATTTCAAGAGAGGTGTTATCTTTACTTTATCTCTTCCATTATAACTTGTTTGTAATAACTTTGTTTATAGTGACAGCGTTAATCCTCTGTTTGAGTGATTAACAACTGGACATAGGGTCTTTTGATCCGAACCAGTATAAATTTCCTGTGTAAGACTCTATTCCTTTCTTTATTTACATTTACACAGTTTTTAATCGGTAAAATTTGGGGAAAATTTTGAAAACCTAATTTTTATTAAGAAACCAATTCACCCCCCCTCTTGGTTTTTGTCCGACCACGCGAACATTCGCTACGCGATTCTAACAATTTCTTCACTTAAAAGATTTTGCAAAATACCTCTAAAAGTGTTTAAACGGTCAAAACCAAAGTATTTTGATAAAAACTTTCTTAATCAACTATTTTAACTAATAGAATATAAGCTTTATCAACTAAAATGTTCTTCACACTTTTATAATAGGGTTTCAACTGATAAAACTTTGAAATAACCGATTGTTTTCATTAAAAGAAGTTTTGAAAACCTTCAGTCAGTATTTTAACTGATACAGTTTCGAAATAACCGATTAAAATCACTTAAAATGTTCAGAGAAGTGTTCTGGCAGTATTTTAACCGATACAACTTCGAAATAATCGATTAAAACCACTTGGAGTACTGTTTGACCGATCAGAATGAGTTTATGACCGATCAGAACCAAATATGATCGATCAGAATTGAGGTGTGATCGATCAGAACCGGTTATGATCGATCAGAATTAGGTTATGACCGATCAGAACTATTTCAATCGATTAAACTGCGTTTCAATCGATTAAATCAACTTAAGAAAATTTATGCTTATCGTTTTAATCGATTAAAACAGATTTTTATCAGTTAAAATCACTTTGAAATTTTTACAAGAAAGTTTTGCAGTATTTTAATCAATTGAAACACGAAACAATCGATTAAAACAAATTAGAAGATTTTTTACAAAGAGTTTTAATTGATATAAACGTTGTCGTATCAGTTAAAACAAATCTGGAAAATAATCATGAACGTTTTAATGGATTAAAAGAAGATTTAACAGATTAAAACAAGACTTTTAACAAATTAAAAGATTATTTTAACAGATTAATTAAACCAGCAGTTTTGAAAATCTTCTATATAAACAGAGTTGCTTGAACTTTTTATACATCATCTGATATACATCTTTTAGCAATCAATCAAGCAATCAAAAGTGCTACTTTCAAGAAAGAATCACGCTAGTTTTTGTGAAGTTCATCAAAGTTCTTTCTTGAGGCAAATTGCATTCTTTTGGAGAAGAAACACATATTGCAGAACTGCATAAAACTGGTTTGAGCATTTTAGTTTCTTCTGTTTGTTTCTTTTACTTTCTTTGACTGTATTGTTGGTGCCTGGAATTGTGGGCACTGGTTTCTGTAGCTGGAATTTGGCTACAGGGTAGATCAAGGACTGGAATTTGGTTCTTGGTGAAAGGTTAGGTGCAAGAACTGGAATTGTGGTTCTTGTGGTAGATTGAGTGTGTGATTAATGTTGTAATCTGTAAAACATTCAATCTAGTGGAGCCCAGCTGGAATTTGGCTGGAGATTGGACGTAGCCCTGGGATTGGGTGAACCAGTATAAACCTTGGTGATATCTTTCTAAACCTTTCTCTTCTTTAATTTTGTGACTGCATTTATTTTTTTTATTGCTTGCCGTGTGATTCAAGAACTGATCTGAAATCTTAATCTGAGAAATAGATAATCTGTAAATTTGCGAAAATCTTTCAAAGATCAATTCATCCCCCCTCTTGATCTCAGCCTCTTTTTCTAACAATTGGTATCAGGAGCAAGGTTCTTGAGAGTTATTCAAGTCTTTCGATCCATGGCTGGAAATAAATTTTCTGAGGGTGCTTGTATTGATAGACCCCCACTGTTTTGTGGAACAGATTATTCATTTTGGAAGATTAGGATGAAGATCTTTATTGAATCTGTTAGTATAAATGTTTGGAATATCATTGTACAAGAAACTGATATTTTTAACAAAGATTGGTCTAGCTTAAATGACTGTGAAAAGAAATTAATCCAAGATGATTGTATTGCCAAAAATATCATCATATCTGCATTTAACAAAAACGATTTTTTCAGGATAGCACATTGTCAAACTGCTGCACAAATGTGGAAGATCCTTGAAATGACCTATGAAGAAACAACAGAAATATGCTTAATGGTCAACTCGGATTCGCCAATAACTAGTGTAAGTTCTGACTCAACAACCACTATGAATTATAGCGCATTACAAGATGCTTTTTATGAAATGCATGCAGTAGCTAAAAGATTAGAAACTGAAAATAAAAGATAAAAAAGCATGAATAGTTTTTTAGAAAACAAGATCATTGTTCTTGAAAAGAAAATAGTTGATGAAGAAACCAAGAATGAAAATTTCGAATTAAGTAATAATTCTGATTGCATGTGTAATGTTAAAGATTGTAAAAACTGTCTTGAGTTACAAAAAAAATTATCATACTTAATTAAAACTGCATCTAAACTTGCACAAGAAAAAACTAGTCTTGATATGATACTTGATTCTCAAAAATTAGTTATTGATCGTGGTGGTATAGGTTTTACACCTTCTATTGGAAAGAAAACTAGAGCATTTAAAAACTATTTTGCACATAATAAATCTATGTCATCTCCATTTATTAGATGTTTTTACTGCATGAAAAAAGGGCATTCTGTGAAGTATTGTAGAATTAGGAAATATGCTATTCCTAAAGGTAGAATGAAGTGGATACCCAAAAATTTATTTCAAATAACATGATTGGACTCAATAATTAAAAAGGGGTACCAGAAATATGCCAAATCTGTTTTGCAGGAACAAAATCTGGAAGTCCCTGGGTATCAAATCAGCAAAATCGTTTCGGATTCTTGGACTGAGCATTTTAATTGATACAAAACTATTTTAATCGGTTAAAATCACTTAGAGAGAATATCAGAAAAGTTGTCCGTACAGTTTTGATCGATTAAAATACGAATTAATCGATTAAATTGTTCTCTGAAATATAGTTTAGTCTGTTTTAATCGATTTAAATGGATTTATATCAGTTAAAATCATTAAAAGGATAAAATTAACCGATTATTTCTCGTATAAATCGATTATTATTCTGATATATCTTTTTCCAGAACTTGTTTAATCGATTAAATATCAAATTAATCGATTAAAATTCTACTTCCAGTACTGAATTAATTATGTATTTCAATTTTGTATCATTTAGTACTGCAACTATACTAATTTATTTTTCAGGCAAAACAAACTGAAGATCTCTGGTACCTTGACAGTGGCTGTTCTAAACACATGACATGTGATATTACAAAAATTTGCAACTTAAAACTAAAGAATGGTGGGACTGTTGTCTATGGGGATAATAAGAAAGGAAGAATCCTTGGAATTGGTGTCATCAAATGCGCAGAATCAGGTATTATTAACAATGTATTATATGTTGAGGGATTAAAACATAATTTGATTAGTATTAGCCAGCTTTGTGATAAAGGACACAAAGTTGTCTTTGGACAAAATCAATGTCAGATAATCAAATCAGATTCAGAACAGGTACTGATTACTGGTAAGAGGATCAACAATATTTACATGTTAGATACTAATTCTGCTAAAAACTGTTGCTTAGTTTTGAAAGAAAATGATTCCTGGTTATGGCATAGGAGGTTAGCTCATATTCATATGAATCATCTAAACAAACTGATTTCTAGAGATATTGTTGTTGGCTTGCCTAAACTTAAGTTTGTGAAAGACAAAGTATGTGATGCATGTCAAAAGGGGAAACAAGTAAAGAATTCTTTTTCACAGAAAAATATTGTTTCAACATCTAGACCTCTTGAACTTTTGCACATGGATCTCTTTGGTCCTTCTAGAACTATGAGTTTAGGAGGAAATCTATATGCACTGGTTATAGTAGATGATTACTCAAGATTTACCTGGACATTATTTTTAAAATTAAAATCTGATACTTTCCATTTGTTTAAGAAATTTGCGAAACAAATTCAAAATGAAAAAGACTATTTTATCTCTTGTATTCAAAGTGATCATGGAGGAGAATTTTCAAACGAAAATTTCAATAAATTTTGTGATAAACATGGAATCAAGCATAATTTTTCTGCTCCTAGAACTCCTCAACAGAATGGTGTAGTTGAAAGGAAAAATCGTTCTCTTGAAGAGCTAGCTAGGACAATGCTTAATGAGAAAGCATTACCAAAATATTTTTGGGCGGATGCCGTTAGCACTGCTTGCCATGTATTAAACCGTGTTTTAATCAGACCTTTTCTTAAGAAAACCCCCTATGAATTATTCAAAGGTAAAAAGCCTAACATAAACTATTTCAGAGTATTTGGAAGTAAGGTTTTTGTTTTAAACAATGGAAAGGAAAGTCTTGGAAAGTTTGATTCCAAATCAGATGAAGGTATCTTCTTGGGATATTCATTGAATAGCCATGCCTATAGAATCTTTAACAAAAGGCTAAATACTGTAGAAGAATCTGTCCATGTTGTATTTGATGAGACTAACCCAAGTGTGCAGAATATTTCTGAGTATATTACAGAAGATGATGTTTTAACTGATAAAATGTATCAGTTAAAACTGCCAGAATCACCAGCTTCTCAAAAATAGGTTGAAGAAATTGAAGAAACTGAAGAACAACTGCCTAAAGATTGGAAAACTCCAAGAAATCTTTCAATAGACAACATTATTGGTGAAATAAATCAGGGAGTTTCCACTAGAAGATCTTTAAATAAATTTTGCAATCATATGGCATTTGTATCTCAAATTGAACCTAAAACCGTATCTGATGCATTAAAGGATAATAATTGGATTAATACTATGCATGATGAATTAAATCAATTCACTAGAAATGAAGTATGGGAATTAATTCCAAAACCAAATAATGCAAATATTGTAGGTACAAAATGGGTTTTTAGGAATAAAATGGATGAAAATGGTATAATCACTAGAAACAAGGCCAGATTAGTTGCTAAAGGGTATAATCAGCAAGAAGGAATTGATTTTGATGAAACATATGCTCCTGTTGCTAGATTAGAGGTTGTTAGACTTTTACTTGCTTATGCTTCAATGAAAAGTTTCAGGTTATTTCAAATGGATGTCAAAAGTGCTTTCTTAAATGGCTACTTGAATGAAGAAGTTTTTGTTACACAACCACCTGGTTTTGAAGATCATATTCATCCAGAATATGTTTATAGACTAAAGAAAGCTTTGTATGGTCTCAAACAAGCCCTAAGACAATGGTATGAAAGGTTAAATAATTTTCTCATTTCTAAGGGCTATCAAAGAGGTTTGGTTGATAAAACTTTATTCCTGAAAAAATTGAATAATGAGGTAATTCTAGTTCAAGTATATGTTGATGACATCATATTTGGAGCCACTAATGTGTCTTTATGTAAAGATTTTATCAAAGATATGCAGAGAGAATTTGAGATGTCTATGATGAGAGAACTCAACTACTTTCTTGGATTACAAGTTAAACAACTTAAAGAAGGAAGTTTTCTGCATCAATCTAAATATTGCACAGAACTTTTGAAGAAATTTGAGATGGAACATTGCAAAGAAGCATCAACACCTATGTCCACAAATTGCTATCTTGATTCTGATGAAAAAGGAAAAGCTGTTGATGAAACCAAATATAGAGGACTTATTGGTTCTCTACTATATCTAACAGCAAGTAGACCTGACATTATGTTCAGTGTTTGTATGTGTGCCAGGTTTCAATCTGCACCAAAAGAATCACATCTTACTGCTGCAAAAAGAATCCTCAAATATCTCAAAGGAACTTTAAATGTTGGGTTATGGTATCCTGGTGAGTCCAAACTAAATTTAATTGGATATTCTGACTCAGATTTTGTAGGTTGTAAACTTGATAGGAAAAGCACTAGTGGCACCTGTCATCTCCTTGGAAGCAGTCTAATCTCATGGCATAGTAAAAAGCAATCATGTGTTGCTCTTTCTAGTGCTGAAGCAGAGTACATTGCAGCTGGAAGTTGTTGTGCTCAATCTCTTTGGATCAAAAACAGCTTGAGGATTATGGTTTAATTCTCAGAAAGATTCCTCTGTTATGTGATAATACTAGTGCCATTATGTTAACAAAAAACCCAATTCAACATTCTAGGACAAAACATATAGAAATTAGACATCATTTCATTAGAGATCATCTTTTGAAAGGTGATTGTGAAATTTTCTTCATAGAAACTGAAAAACAACTAGCAGATATTTTTACAAAACCTCTTGCTCGTGATCGGTTTTACAAAATTCGCACTGAATTAGGCATTTTAGATGCATCAAACATTGCTTAGTTTTCAAAACTGATTGTTTTAATCGATACAAACAGGTTTTAAATCGATTAAAAGCACTTATATAGTATTTTTCTTTACTGTTTTAATCGATTAAATATCGATTTAATCGATTATATCAACTTATGTTCTAAACTTTCAAATTTCATCATTATTTCAATCGATTAAAACTTTATTTCAATCGATTAAAACCATTAACAAGAACTTTTTAATCGATTTTGTCCTATTTTTAATTGATTTTTACTTTGGGAAGAAAAATTAAAGGCTTTAGTTAATGGTTGTTCTTGTAACATGCTAATAAAGCGTGGTTCCCTTATCTTTATACGTGTTAATTGTATTCATTACAGACGTGTTAATGACGATAAGTTTGAATCAACTTTGATTGGTCTTTACATGAGTAAAGTATCGTATCCAAAATTTTTTTCTTTCTCTTCTTCCTATTTTCAAAATCTAAGACCTGTTACATATCATGCATCATATTGATTCTCTATTCCCTATTTATTTTATGAAGTCAAAAGGGGGAGAAATAATTGCTTTACTTCTGATCAATTTAGGGGGAGATATAATTCTTTAGGAGAGCAGCAATTTAGGGGGAGAAATGAATAAACTGATTAATTTTTTGATCACTCACTAATCTATTTTATCAAGTGACTTCTTCTGCAGAGTTATTATTCAAAGTGGTGTTTGTCTTCATCAAATAGGGGGAGACTGAAAGTGATGAAGATCTTATTGAATTACATTGGCAAAGATCTTGTTGATTTGATGAAGTCAAGAATGAAGTCAAAGGCAATTTTGTGGCAGTCAAAAGGTCACTTGGATTAAAGAGTAGTAGGATTAGTGTGTCTACAACTCTGCTTAGGTATAATCATTTTTATCTTTTCTGCTGCATGAAGTTTCTTCACTTAAAAGATTTTGCAAAATGCCTCTAAAAGTGTTTAAACGGTCAAAACCAAAGTATTTTGATAAAAGCTTTCTTAATAAACTATTTTCACTAATAGAATATAAGCTTTATCAACTAAAATGTTCTTCACACTTTTATAACAGGGTTTCAACTGATAAAACTTTGAAATAACCGATTGTTTTCATTAAAAGAAGTTTTGAAAACCTTCGAGTCAATATTTTAACCGATACAGTTTCGAAATAATCGATTAAAATCACTTAAAATGTTTAGAGAAGTGTTCTGGCAGTATTTTAATCGATACAACTTCGAAATAATCGATTAAAACCACTTGGAATACTGTTTGACCGATCAGAATGGGTTTATGACCGATCAGAACCTGATCGAATAGAATTGAGGTATGACCGATCAGAACCGGTTATGATCGATTAGAATTGGGTTATGACCGATCATTACTATTTCAATCGATTAAACTGCGTTTCAATCGATTAAATCAACTTAAGAAAATTTCTGCTTATCGTTTTAATCGATTAAAACATATTTTTATCAGTTAAAATCACTTTGAAAATTTTACAAGAAAGTTTTGCAGTATTTTAATCGATTGAAACACGAAACAATCGATTAAAACAAATTAGAAGATTTTTTATAAAGAGTTTTAATTGATATAAACGTTGTCGTATCAGCTTAAAACAAATCAGGAAAATAATCAAAAACGTTTTAATGGATTAAAAGAAGATTTAACAGATTAAAACAAGACTTTTAACAGATTAAAAGATTATTTTAACAGATTAATTAAACCAGCAGTTTTGAAAATCTTCTATGTAAACAGAGTTGCTTGAACTTTTTATACATCATCTGATATACATCTTTTAGCAATCAATCAAGCAATCAAAAGTGCTACTTTCAAGAAAGAATCACGCTAGTTTTTGTGAAGTTCATCAAAGTTCTTTCTTGATGTGGACATAAAGGCCCAAGCCCATAACGAGAAGGATCAAGACCAAGATCCAATCCAAGACTTAGGTGGACCTATGACAAGAGGCAGACTTAGAAAAACACAAGAGGCATTGCAATACAAAGTGACCAATTTGCTAAAGGCCCAACTATTAAAAGATCCAAACATGGAGGAGTCTAGACCTATCACATGCATAAAATGTTTGGAGAGCTAGGAGGCCCAACTAAAAGATTTAGTTTTTATTATTATTATTATTATTATTATTTTATTTGCTATAGTGGGGATTTGAACCCAAGACCCAAAGCTTATAATGCCTTCACTGAACCATCTGGGTAACTTAACTTTGCTTGGGATATTAGGATTTTAATTTATCTTTATTTCCTGCAATGAGACAAACTCATAAACTTAACTTGTATTAAACATTTGGGAATTCAGAATGAACGAACGGAATATTCAGATTACTTTGTGAGTTGTTGCTCTGCTAGGGTTCTTCCTTGCATCACTTGCTCTTATCAAGAATTATTCGATTCTTGTGGCGATCTTCTTGGCTTATCCAATATTCTTATTTGTGGTGCCTACGGTATCTTTTATGTTTTTCTGTTTTTTATTTCTAATCAAATCAACTCTTAAAACCTAACCCTAAATTGTTTCCCTTCTATTTGAGTGTTGTCATTTGGTATTCAGAGCAGGGTTCAAAAGCGGTACTGTTCATCGCACTATTCATCGGCACTATTCGTGGGTATTGTTCACTGTCACTGTTCACGGTAATGTTCACTGTCACTGTTTACGTACCTGTTCATTGTCCACTGTTCACGTGTACTTGTTCAAAAAAAAATTATTGTTTATGTAATTTTGATATTGAATTTCATTTAGATATATATATATATATATATATATATATATATATATAATATATATATATATATATATATATATATCAAAGTTGTGTTTGAAATTAGTTTTCTCGCATAAAGGAACAAAAAAAAGGAAAAGAAACAAAAAAAGGAAAAGAATAAAAAAAATCAAAAAAGGAAAAGAATCAAAAGAAGAAAAGAATCAGAAAAAAAAAATTATATATATATATATGTGGCAGTTGTTCTTTTTTAAATTTCAGTGCACATTAGTTGTTTGATAAAATTCCTAAGTGTCAAGTGTCTTTGTCTAATCTTTGTTTTTTCCATACAGTTTAGATTTATCTTGCTTGTTGTTAGTAGTAAAATTGTTCTTTGCTACTTGTCCTTTGTTGGTACTACAATTCTGTTTTATTCCTTGTGATTGCTACAGTTGAAAGTTATTCTTGAACTATAGATTGTTTGATTCTTGTAAGAACCATAAGTCAGAGAACGAGTGGAAAAAGGCAAGAGTGCATATTATATAAAAGCCAAATTGAGAGTAAACACGAGTGGTACATCTTTGAGTGCAAACACGTGAGAAGAGTGGTGAGGTCCTATTACTTCATTTGTTTGGTCCTTTCTTCTTTTTTTACTTGAAAGATGGCAGGTGCAGGTGATGGTGGTGGTACCCCTCCTCTAGGGGATGACAATAGATTATTGATTGATGCCATTACAGCCCAAATGCAAAGAATGTTGACAGAACATACCGAGGAGTTGTATGGGAGAATTGAACAACTAGAAAATCAAGGAAATGATGATGATGGTGGAGGTAGAAGGAGGAGAAGGAGAAATAATGAAGGTGATGTTAGAGATAACAGAATTGAAGGAGTAAAGCTGAACATACCCCCTTTTCAAGGAAAGAGTGATCCATAAGCATATTTGGAGTGGGAAATAAAAATTGAGCAACTATTTGCATGCCATAATTACACAGAAGATAAAAAGATGAGGGTGGCAGCCATGGAATTCACTGATTATGCTCTCATTTGGTGGAACCAATTACAAAGGGAAAGGGTGAGATATGAAGAACCCTTGGTGGAAAGTTGGGAAGAAATGAAGAGGTTGATGAGAAGAAGATTTGTTCCTTCTCATTATCAAAGAGATCTTCACAACAAGCTCCAAAGACTCATACAAGGTAGTAGAGGTGTTGATGAATATTACAAAGAGATGGAGGTTTCCATGATTAGGGCTAATGTTATGGAGGCACAGGAGGCTACTATGGCCCGATTCCTACATGGGCTAAATAGTGATATAAGGGATGTTGTGGAGCTGCAAAATTATGTTGAGTTGGAGGATTTAGTACATCAAGCTTCAAAGGTGGAACAACAATTAAAGAGAAAGGGTGCCATGAGGAGGAGTTCATCTAATTTTCACACTCCTAGTTGGAAGGACAAAAATAAGAAGGAGGGAGGATCATCAACAAGCAATTCCAATGTTATAACTCATAGAAATCAAAATAAGTCTGATGAGGCACTTAAGAAAACAAGGAGTAGTGAGGTTAAGTGCTTCAAATGTTTGGGAAGAGGTCACATAGCTTCTCAATGTCCCACTAAGAAGATTATGTTACTTAAGGAGGATGGAGAAATAATTAGTGAATCTTCTTCAGATTCTTCATCTGGTGATGAAAATGAGCATGAAGATGAAAGAGAGTTAGAAGGAGATTTGTTCATGATTAGAAGGATGTTGGGTAGTCAATCAGTTGAATTGGATGATTGTCAAAGAGAAAATATTTTTCATGCAAGGTGCCTCATTCAAGGGAAGTTGTGCTCTTTGATCATTGATGGTGGGAGTTGCACTAATGTGGCTAGTGCACGGTTGGTTTCAAAAATGAATTTGGAGACTAAGCCACACCCGTGACCTTACAAACTTCAATGGCTTAGTGAAGATGGTGAGATGACCGTGAATAGGCAAGTTGAAGTGGGTTTTTCCATAGGGAAATATGAAGATTCTGTTTTGTGTGATGTGGTGCCTATGAAGACTTGTCATTTACTTCTTGGGAGACCATGGCAGTATGATAGGAGAGTTATGCATGATGGTTTCACTAATAAGTTCTCTTTTATGCATAAATATCGCAAAACTACTCTTGCACCTTTGGTTCCAAGAGAAGTTAGTGAGGATCAACTGAAAATGAGAAAAAAAAGAAAAGAAGAAAGAAAAGAAAAAGAGAGAGAAAAGAGAAAAGAAAAAGAGAGTGAAAAGAAAAAGGAAAAAGAGAAAGAAAAAGAGAAAGAGAAAAAAAAAATCAAATCTATTTATAAAAGAAAAAGAAGTCAAAAGAGCTATGCAATTGAGAAAGCCAATACTTTTACTTTTGAGTAAAGAAAGTAAATCAAACAGTCCATGTTTTACTAACTCTCTTCCAAAAGAGGTTTCTTCTTTGTTGCAGGATTTTGAAGATGTTTTTCCCAAAGAAGTGCCTATAGGTCTACCCCCTCTTAGGGGTATTGAACATCAAATTGACCTTATTCCAGGAGCTTCATTGCCTAATAGACCAGCCTATCGAAGCAATCCCCAAGAAACCAAGGAGATTCAAAAGCAAGTTGAAGACTTAATGCAAAAGGGGTGGGTTAAAGAAAGCTTGAGTCCATGTGCAGTCCCAGTCATTCTAGTCCCTAAGAAAGATGGAACTTGGAGGATGTGCACAGATTGTAGAGCTATCAATAACATCACGGTAAAGTATAGACATCCCATTCCTAGGTTAGATGACTTGTTGGATGAATTGTATGGTGCTTGTATCTTCTCTTAAATTGATTTGAAAAGTGGATATCATCAAATTAGAATTAGAGAAGGAGATGAGTGGAAAACAACTTTTAAAACTAAATATGGGTTGTATGAGTGGCTAGTTATGCCCTTTGGGTTAACTAATGCTCCAAGCACTTTTATGAGATTGATGAATCATGTCTTGAAAGAGTTTTTAGGCAAATGTGTAGTGGTGTATTTTGATGATATTCTGATATATAGCACTAATTTTGATTTTCATGTTGAACATTTGCATGCTGTCATGAATGTGCTTAGAAAAGAAAAATTGTTTGCTAATCTTGAAAAATGTACCTTTTGCACTGATCATGTTGTGTTCTTGGGATTTGTTGTGAGTTCTAAAGGGGTACAAGTTGATGAGGAAAATATTAGAGCCATCCAAGAGTGGCCTACCCCTAAGAATGTGAGTGAAGTGAGAAGTTTTCATGGGTTAGCTAGTTTCTATAGAAGGTTTGTTAAAGACTTTAGTGTTAGAAAAGTAGTTTTAAATCAAGAGGGGGGGTGAATTGATTTTTGAAAGTTTTTCGCAATACACAGATTATCTAATTCGAAAATTAAGATTACTTATCAATTCACAAATCACAAAGCAATCAAACAGTTTAAGTGCAGCAGCAGAAATTAAAGAGAGAAAGGTTAGGAAAGATTTCACCGGTAATTTTATACTGGTTCACCCAATACCAGGGCTACGTCCGGACTCCAGCCAAATTCCAGCTGGGTTCCACTAGAATAGATGTTTTACGAGACTCACCCTCTTACACCTATTCTAACTCTCCACCAAGAACCAAATTCCAGCTCTTGGAAACCTCTGCAACCAAATTCCAGCTGCAGAGAAACCGAGTGCCCAAATTCCAGGCACCACACACAAGAACCAAATTCCAGCTCTTGCTTTAACCTTTCCACCAAGAACCAAATTCCAGTTCTTGGCAACTTTCTACAACAATTGCAGAAAACTTGTACCCAAATTCCAGGTACAAAACGAGTACAAATGAATGAATAGAAATTTAAAAGAAGAAACAAAGAAAGCTCAAACCGGATTACACCAATCCACGATCAGTATCTTCTTCAAAGAAATGCAAAGTGCCTCAAGAAAGATTTCAAAAGAAGTTCACAAAAACAGTTGTGTATCTTTCTTGAAAAATGCTAATAGTTGCTTGTATTGATTGCTTGAATTGTGTCAAAGCTGATATGTGATCTATATCTCAAAGTTTCAAGCAAATCTGTTTATAAAAGAGTATTTTCAAATCTGCTGCATTAATTAATCTGTTGAAAGTTTGTTTTAATCTGTTGAAATAGCCGTTATAATCTGTTAAAAGTCCTTTCAACCCATTAATGCATTCTTGATCTTTAACAGAAAATGTTTTAGTTGATACGACCACGTTTTTATCGGTTAAAACGTTTTACAAACATTTTCTAAGTATAAAACAATCGATTGAATCACGTATTAATCGATTGATTTGTTTAAAAACCTTCTTATAAAACTTTCCAAGTTATTTTAAGCTGATATAAAGTCGTTTCAATCGATTGAAAATCTGCACATATATTTTCAAGTCATTTTAATCGATTGAAAGTTCGTTTTAATCGATTGAAAAGATTTTCTAAGTTATTCTAATCGATTGAAATGCGTTTTAATCGATTGAAATAAGTCTGATCGGTCATAATTCAATTCTGATCGATCATAACCAACTCTGATCGGTCATAATCTCATTCTGATCGATCATACTGACATCCAAAGTGATTTTAATCGATTGAAACGTGTTTTAATCGATTAAAATAATTCTAATCGCTCATATTTAAGATCTGATCGATTATATTGCATTCTGACCTATTACATTCGAATTCTAATCGGTCATAAAGAGTTTTAATCGATTAAAAGAAGTTTGTATCGATTAAAATATTGTAAAAACACTTTTTAAAACATTCTAAGTGTTTTAAATTGATTCTTTCAAACCTTTATCGAGTTAATAACTTGTTTAAGAAAATTCTTTGCCAAAATGCTTTTGTTTTTTATTTGTTTAAAACTATTTTTGAGGCATTTTGCAAATTGAGTGAAGAAGCTTTATGCAGTGGAAAAGGTAAAGTGGTTTTACCTAAGCTTTCTGTTTAGACACACTAAGTCTTCAGCTCCTTTGTTCTGAGTGACTTGTTTGACTGCTGCAGAGTTGACCCTTGACTTTATCTTTGACTTCATCAAATCAATGAGATCTTTGCTAGGATCACTTTCATTTAGTACTTTGGCTGCTCCTCTTAATGAAATAGTCAAAAAGCATGTTGGGTTTAAATGGGGTGAAAAACAAGAAAAGACATTTTCTGAACTTAAGCACAAACTATCTAATGCCCCCCTCCTTGCATTACCAAATTTTGCAAAATCTTTTGAAATTGAATGTGATGCATCTAATGTGGGTATTGGGGCTGTTTTGCTACAAGAAGGTCATCCAATTGCTTATTTTAGTGAGAAGTTGAATTGGGGTGCCCTAAACTATCCCACCTATGATAAGGAATTGTATGCCTTAGTGCGTGCTTTACAAACTTGGCAGCATTACCTTTTACCAAAAGAGTTTGTAATTCATAGTGATCATGAATCTTTGAAATACTTAAAGGGACAAGGTAAGTTAAACAAGAGGCATGTCAAATGGGTTGAGTTCTTGGAGCAATTTCCATATGTCATCAAGCATAAAAAGGGAAAAGGGAATGTAGTAGTTGATGCACTTTCTAGGAGATATGCATTACTTTCTATGCTTGAAACTAAATTGTTTGGTCTTGAATCTTTAAAAGACATGTATGTGAATGATGTGGATTTTGCTGAAACTTTTGCTGCATGTGAAAGGTTTTCTAAAAATGGTTACTTTAGGCATAATGGATTTTTGTTTAAAGCAAATAAATTGTGTGTGCCTAAGTGTTCCATTAGAGAGTTGCTTGTGAGTGAATCACATGAAGGGGGTTTGATGGGTCATTTTGGGGTTCAAAAGACTTTAGAAATTTTGCAAGAGCATTTCTTTTGGCCTCATATGAAACGTGATGTGAATAAGTTTTGTGATCACTGCATTGTGTGTAAAAAGGCTAAATCTAAGGTTAAGCCTCATGGGTTGTATACTCCTTTACCTGTTCCTGAATATCCTTAGACTGACATTTCTATGGACTTTATTTTAGGGCTGCCTAAAACAAAGAATGGAAAGGATTCAGTGTTTGTTGTTGTTGATAGGTTTTCTAAGATGGCACATTTCATACCTTGCAAGAAGGTAGATGATGCTTGTCATGTGGCTGATTTGTTTTTCAAGGAAGTAGTAAGGCTACATGGGCTGCCGAGGAGCATTGTGAGTGATAACTTTTGGAGGACCTTGTGGGGTAAGATTGGTACTAAATTATTGTTTTCTACTATTTGTCACCCACAAACTGATGGTCAAACTGAGGTAGTCAACAGGACTTTAGGCACATTGCTTAGGACTATTTTAAAGAAAAATCTTAAGACTTGGGAAACATGTTTACCTCATGTTGAGTTTGCTTAAAATAGGGTTATCCATAGCACCACTAATTATTCACCATTTGAGATTGTGTATGGATTTTATCCTTTGACTCCTCTTGATTTGTTGCCTTTGCCTAACATTTCTATGTTTAAGCATAAGGAAGCACAGGCTAAAGCAGAATATGTGAAGAAGCTACATGAGCAAGTAAAAGCTCAAATTGAAAAGAAGAATGAGAGCTACGCGAGGCAAGCTAACAAGGGTAGGAAAAAGGGCTTGGGTAAACATGAGAAAGGAAAGGTTTCCTGAACAAAGAAAGTCTAAACTTCAACCTAGAGGAGATGGGCCATTCCAAGTCTTAGAGAAGATCAATGATAATGCTTATAAGATTGATCTACCAGAAGAGTATAATGTAAGTTCTTCTTTTAATGTTGCTGACTTGACTCCTTTTGATGCAGGAGATGAATTCATAGATTTGAGGACAAATGCTGCCCAAGAAGGAGGGAATGATGTGGACATAAAGGCCCAAGCCCATAACGAGAAGGATCAAGACCAAGATCCAATCCAAGACTTAGGTGGACCTATGACAAGAGGCAGACTTAGAAAAACACAAGAGGCATTGCAATACAAAGTGACCAATTTGCTAAAGGCCCAACTATTAAAAGATCCAAACATGGAGGAGTCTAGACCTATCACATGCATAGAATGTCTGGAGAGCTAGGAGGCCCAACTAAAAGATTTAGTTTTTATTATTATTATTATTTTATTTGCTATAGTGGGGATTTGAACCCAAGACCCAAAGCTTATAATGCCTTCACTGAACCATCTGGGTAACTTAACTTTGCTTGGGATATTAGGATTTTAATTTATCTTTATTTCCTGCAATGAGACAAACTCATAAACTTAACTTGTATTAAACATTTGGGAATTTAGAATGAACGGACGGAATATCCAGATTACTTTGTGATTTGTTGCTCTGCTAGGGTTCTTCCTTGCATCACTTGATCTTATCAAGAATTATTCGATTCTTGTGGCGATCCTCTTGGCTTATCAAATATTCTTATTTGTGGCTCCTACGGTATCTTTTATGTTTTTCTGTTTTTTATTTCTAATTAAATCAACTCTTAAAACCTAACCCTAAATTGTTTCCCTTCTATTTGAGTGTCGTCATTTCTTGAGGCAAATTGCATTCTTTTGGAGAAGAAACACATATTGCAGAACTAAATAAAACTGGTTTGAGCGTTTTAGTTTCTTCTGTTTGTTTCTTTTACTTTCTTTGACTGTATTGTTGGTGTATGGAATTGTGGGCACTGGTTTCTGTAGCTGGAATTTGGCTGCAGGGTAGATCAAGGACTGGAATTTGGTTCTTGGTGAAAGGTTAGGTGCAAGAACTGGAATTGTGGTTCTTGTGGTAGATTGAGTGTGTGATTAAGGTTGTAATCTGTAAAACATTCAATCTAGTTGAACCCAGCTGGAATTTGGCTGGAGACTGGATGTAGCCCTGGGATTGGGTGAACCAGTATAAACCTTGGTGATTATTTCTAAACCTTTCTCTTCTTTAATTTTGTGACTGCATTTATTTTTTTTATTGCTTGCTGTGTGCTTCAAGAACTGATCTGAAATCTTAATATGAGAAATAGATAATCTGTAAATTTGCGAAAATCTTTCAAATATCAATTCACCCCCTTCTTGATCTCAGCCTCTTTTTCTAACATTTCCTGTATTTCTTTCGATTCTCGATTCCGATTCTCGATTCCAATTCTCGAATTTCTTTAGCAATAACCATCGAATCCTCTTCTTTTGTTTCATCGATTTTTGTGTCGATTTTTTACAAATAAATGCCCCCTCGAAAGAATATAATTCGTATCAATTTTATATTCTTTCGAAATAACTCCCGCCCTTTTAAACGTTCTCGAAGCTCATAATATCTTTTTAGGGTTTAGGGTTTCTGGGGTTTTTAGGGTTTTATGTCAAATATCAAATCATGTCCCATCTGCTGTCACAACGCGCACGCCACATTAATTACCCTCTTCACATCCGTCGTTTCAAATACCCTAACTCGGCCTCTTAAAATACTTTTATCAGTTTTCACCCTTGTTTTTTACAACGAACCTCCTCCTTCGTTGCTCTTCCTCATCTTCAACCTTTCGTCTTCCTTTTCTCTACCGACTGTAATGGCGACCTCCAAATCCTCTGATTTCTCCGCCCCACCACTTTCCTCGGTGACCTCCAACCTAATAGAGATTAATGGGAAGAAGTTTGCTCCGGTTCCTTTGATGGAAGAAGCCTCTCAAAGGATTGCTGAGACCCAGGTACTTATTCCTTATGTCGCTGATAGTGTAAATTATGCGTTTGATGGTCCTATCCGCTACTGTGGCGGATCGTTTTCTTCTTCCCTCAGCCTTTCTTCAGAAAGTAAAGCTCTTATCCATCAGCCTGAGGTTCGAATTGATTTTCTGAATATTATCTCCAAAGTATATCGAACAGGCCCTCCCCACAAAAAACCCTTGTACATTAGGTGGTTTGACCGAGTTAAAACTAAGTTTGGGAACCATTGGAGAGATGTAGGGATCTTCAATTTCCTACATTTGTCTCGATGTGATCTGTCATTTTTAGATATGGCCATGTTTTTATCTACCGTCCATCTGTGGAATAAGGATTTACATGCATTGGAACTTCCTTGTGGCCCCCTTTCACCCACCCTTTTTGAAATTGCTGCAATTACTGGATTAAAGCCCACAAGGGAGAAATACTATAAGGGTGCTTTCCCTTTGGATAATTCTTTAAGGTCAAAAATCGATTGGGAATCGAAGGCATATGGACATTTTCTCGAAAAACATTTTGTCGACGATCAAACAAGAGTTGTTTCTGATGAAGAGCATGTGGCCTTCCTGGTGTATTGGCTTTGCACCCACGTTTTTTTGCCCTCGATCCATCCAGATCTCGTCCCACCTTTATAATCTTGTCTATCTCCTCCACACTGGCCAACCACGGATTTGTTTAGCAAAGTTGTTATTGGCCCATGTTTATACTTCTTTGGATGAAGCCGTCGATATTTTGAATACCCCTAGGGCCTCAAGGAATTTTTCAGGTCCCATTTGGTTCATTCAATTATGGCTTACCTCAATTTTTGAAAGTATCCTCCCTCCAACCTCCAACGTTCCCCCAACTTTAAATTTGGAAGGTGCTCGATTGTCCTCTCGACACCCTCACCACAAATCCGACGAGACTAGCTATCGCAATTACCTAAGATTTTTGTTGACTCGATTTCATTTTGAGTCAAGCTTGACCCCTTTCACCATATTTCAAGGGAAAGTAAGTGACAAGCTTCGAGGGCCAGCATGGTTTAAGTCGAAATTCCCTGCTCTTACTCCCGGGTTACAATCAGAATTGGTCGAAGTGTGGAGCAATTACCTAACCCAATATGTTCTGGTATCGGGTTTTCAATCAAAGGATCTTCAATTCGTTACTTATTATCCTCAGCTCTTCTCGCGGCAGTTTGGTTTGAGTCAAGCTTTACCCTTTTTCCCCCTTGATACCTCCTCAAGGTCCAAATTAAGTGAATCAACTGTTGGACGGGAGCTTGCCAAACTGTTGCCAAAAAACCCGATGCATTTTTACCCTTATACTTTTGAATCGAACTATTTATCTACTCTTGGTTTTTCTCAGTGGTGGACCGATTGATTTTCAAATATTCATTCTAATTTTGACATAGTTCAATCAAAATTGACTGATCGTCTTTCTCTCGTGTTGCAGGAGAAATCGAAGGCAAAGAAAGGTACATACTCTCACTATCTCCAAATATCTCGATTCGAAAATTTTTATCGAGCATGCTACAACCCCTTGAAATTAGAAGAGACCTTTTATGATGTTGTTATTTCCTTAGTCAATAAAACAGACACTAACTGATCCAACCACAAAATAATCAATCCTCGAGGCAAAACCCCATTTGAAATGTATTGTCTCAACCATCTTCCCACTTTCCCCACAGCCCCCTTTGGAGTTGTCAAACCTCTAACTCATCCTAAATGGGTTCGGGAGTTGAGATCTCTGAAAAAAACACTTTCACCCAAACCTAAGAACAAAAAAATTTCGATATCTAAATTGTCCTATTTCCCTTACCTCAACCTTCCTCAAAATCTTCTCCCTCCCTGGCTTGTCCATATCGACCGAGTCAAGATTTTAACTCCATCACCCTTTGGTGAGATTTTACTGCCTCTTTTAGGAATATTTTTAATTTTCTTCAAGTTGCAATCTAACTATTTTTCCTTTTTTGATAGTTTTGAAACCTCATAAAACCGTCGCCTCCGTGAAAGACTGGGAGTCTTCAGACGAGTCGGATCCATCGGCCCCCACTCAGAAGCGTAATCATTCCGCCACCATTTCTTCATCTTCGAAAAAATCGAAGGTTTCTTTTCGATTCCTTATTGTCTTATTTATTCAACTTTCTTTGTCTATAGCTGATTCACTTCTAATTTTAGAAACAAAAATCAAAGAAGAGTCCTCGATCCATTCACCCACCTGCTATAAATCCGTTATCGACGGAATCTAACACGGTCAGCAAAGCGGGCCAAACAACACCCACCACTCATTCAAGTCACGTAAGACCCTTTTTTCTGCAAATTTTATGTATCTAGATTTCGATTTCGACAAGGCCCATAATATGATTCCAAATCTCGATATTTTCAGGACCATCCATCGGCGACAATATCGACGAATGTCGATTCTTTACTTCAATCATCAACGCCTATTCTTGAGGTACAATTCTTACATTTTATATGTATATTTTTATTCAAAATTTTCCACACATTTCCTTTTATAATCTTTGTTTCGATTCACAGCAACCCGAGGCTGTACAGCATTCCTCTCCTGCGCCAATGTCCCTCGGTCTGCCTTTCCCTGGTAATAATTTTTTCTTTTACTGCTCGATTCTACTTCATTCTTCATTAAGATTTTTCGATTCACTCCCTTGAATCATTTCCTCTCCAGTAAATATCCCCATAATCCAAGTTCAAGATTCTCCTCCACCAATTTTTTCAGAGTAACCGGCTTCACCTCCTTTTGTGATGCCATCCGTCGAGTTGCTCTCAGTATCACTGCCCGAGATAAGTGGTCCTTCTCCAGAAGATATGCCAGAATATCGAACTGCCATCGAAGAAGACCCTTTTTCAATTCTCGATATTCTGCTGTCTGAAGAGGCCACTCCTTCGAGCCATTCATCCCAACCGCCCACAACATCGACCGAGGAAACGCACCAGTTGATACAACGCTTTAGGTCCTTCTTCTACTCCTCGCCTCTAGAAGTTCTGGTGGAATCGCGTGAAAAGAAACAATTTTTTTCAAGAGATTCTCACTTTCATCGAAACGTTCCCTAAAGACGCTCTCCCGAAGAGTTTCGATGCGGAAGTCGCAGCGGCCACCGACTTGTTCAACAGAGCTTATGCTGCAAGGAAGAAAAAGCAATCGATAGCGACCAAATTAACTGACATTTCTTCCTTCCAGATTGAAAAATCGAATTTACTGAAAACTCAGAAGCTCTATCTAGAAGAGGCGTTGACGGCACGAGCTTCGGTCAACAGTGAGATCGAAGAGTTGGAGAAGAGACTTCATCAGCTTAGGTCGCAGGAGGAGTTCCTCACATCAGAGATAAATTCGATCAAATCCTCCGCGAAGGAAGTGGCGCTTTCCTTGGGGCAAAACATGGAGCGAAAACGGAAAGTGATTGCTGAAGAGAATTCATTTTCCCTTTCTTGGATGCAATTATTAATAGACTTTGATCAACTTAGATCTCAGTATTCAAATTTGTAAAACATATCTGAATTAATGTTGAATCTTTACTTCCCTTATTCGAGGTTTATAATCTTTCAAGTATTTACCATTTATCGACAGCACTTTCTCTTTGTTATACCAATCAACGATCGAATAAGCATTACTCGATAATACTTTAACAATTTCGAAAAGTCCTTTCCAATTTGGCGACCATTTACCATAACTCTTACATTTTTTATCCATCGGCAAAATCGTTTTCCAAACTAAGTCACCTTCATTAAATGTTTTCTGTCGAACTCTCTTGTTATAGACTCGAGCGATTTGATTCTTTTGTAAAATAATACTATTCAACGCTTGCAATCTTATTTCATCGAGTTCGTTTAATTCATCGTACATCAGGTTCCAATAATCACAACTGGGTAAATCATTTTGTTTTTATATTCGAATTGACTCAATATTTATTTCGATGGGTAAGACAGCATCGTGCCCATAAACTAACTTATATGGAGTATTTTGCAAAGAATCTTTTGGTGAATTTCGATAGGCCCACAGAATTTGTAATAACGTTTCATGCCAAGTTTTTGGTCTATTGTCAACATGTTTCTTGATCAAACCAATAATTACTTTATTAATTGTTTCGACCTGCCCATTAGCCTGAGCATAGTATGAGGTTGATGCTAATAACTGAATATTTCTTGATTCGGCATATCTAACCATCTTTTTTCCAGTAAAAACTGTCCCTCTATCAGTGGTAATAGACTGTGGGATCTCGAATCGATAAACGATATATTCTTCGATAAAATCAATTACATCTTGTTGATCGACATTTTTTAATGGAACTGCTTCTACCCATTTTGAAAAGTAATCGACAGCTACGATTATATATCTATGTCCCTTTGATGACTGTGGAAAAATCTCTCTGATTAAATCGATGACCCAACCTCTGAACGGTCATGGTTTGATAATCGAGTGTAGTTCGCTAGCTGGAACTTGCTGTATAGGACCAAATTTCTGACATTCTTCGCAAGACTTAGCATACTCGATACAATCTTTTAAAATCGAAGACCAGTAATATCCTTATCGAGTTAACGTCCATCTCATCTTCTGTCCCTTCATATGAGCACCACATATTCCATTATGTACTTCAGCCATTGCTAAATAGGCATCGTCATTCCCTAAACATCTAAGTAATACTCCATCGATACCTCTTTTATATAATTCACCATTCATCACAACGTATTTTACTGCTCGATATTTAATTTTCTTATCGATTCTCCCATTTGGATTTTGCAAATAGTCTATAATCGACTTTCTCCAGTCTTGATCATCTAAGTCGTCGATCTGTAAAATTTTGCTATCTTGGGTTAATTTTTCTTTTACTTGAATCATTTGTTGTAAATTTCTTAGAGATATCTTATACTTAGATGCGATTTGCGCCAGTTCATTGGCTTCTCGATTAAACTCTCGAGGGACATATTCGAATGTTATGTCATCGAACATTCTGCTTAAAGTCATTGCTCTTTCTAGATATCTGATCAAATTGGTATTGATACACTTATATTCTTTTCGTACTTGTTTGATCACTAGTTGGGAATCACCTCTTACAATTACATGTCGGGCTTTTAATTTAATCAAAGTCTCGAGACCTGTAATCAAAGCTTCGTACTCAACTTCATTATTCGAGCAAGTGGGTTTAATTTCAAATAACAACTTAGTTGGAACATTTCTTGGTGAAATGATAAGAATTCTCACTCCTGATTTATCCGATGTACTTGATCCATCGAAATACATTATCCATTTACTGACTTCAATAAATAAGTTATCCAATGAATCAACCATATGGTCTGCCATGAAATCGGCAATAACCTGACCTTTTACTGATTTCAAAGATTCGAAAGACAACGAAAATTCTGTCAAAGCTAACACCCATTTTCCTATTCGATTAATGATAATAGGTTTCGACAACAGAAATTTCAAAATATTATTTTTGGAATAAACCATCACATCATAAGGCTTCATTACATATTTGAGTTTCGACAGGAGAAATACAAGCACAATCCTAACTTTTCGATATCATTGTATCGAGTTTCAGCATCATTTAAAATTCTACTTAGATAATAAACATCACATTCTACACCATTCTTATCCTCTTGTGCTAGTAGACTGGCTATAGTTTGATCTGATGCCGATACATATAGTTTCAATGGCTTGTTCCTCATTACTGGTATCAAAACCGAAGGATTTGTCAACATCAATTTGATCTGCTCAAAAGCTTCTTGATGTTCCTCCTTCCATCTGAAATATGCTTCCTTTTTCAATTTTAACAAAGACGAAAAACATAAGTCTTACCAGCCAAGTTAGAGATAAATCGTCTTAAATAATTTATTTTTCCCAAAAATGATTGTAAGTGTTTTTTAGTCTTTGGAGCAGAAGTCTTTAATATAGCTTTTGCTTTATTCCTATCGATCTCGATCCCTTTTTCGTGTACTATGAATCCTAAAAATTCACCAATAGACACACCAAAAGCACATTTCAAGGGATTCATTTTTAATCCATATTTCCTCATTCTTTCGAAAGATTTTCTTAAATTACTCAAATGTTTATGTTTTTCTTTCGATACAACAACAATATCATCTATGTAAACTTGCATAAAATCATTTATCATATCATGAAAAATTAAATTCATTGCTCTTTGATATGTTGCCCCTGCATTTTTCAATCCAAATGGCATCACTATCCATTCATAAGTACCTAATGCCCCTGGGCATCGAAAAGTTGCTTTAGCTATATCATTCTAGGAAACAAAAATTTGATTATATCCTGAATAACCATCTAAAAGACTTAACATTTCATTACCAGCTACTGCATCTATTAGCATATCGGCTATTGGCATAGGATATTCATCTTTAGGGGTTGCTAAATTTAGATCTCGATAATCAATGCATACTCTCATTTTACCATTCTTTTTAATAACTGGAACAATATTAGAAATCCATTCGACATACCTGGCAGTCCTGATGAACTTTGCTTTCAGAATTCTCTCGATTTCTTCTTTAATCTTACCTATTACCTCAGGTGCAAATCTCCTCGGAGCTTGTTTTACCGGCTTCCTGCCTTCGATGATAGGTAATCTATGTTCGACCAGACTTCGGTCCAAACCAGGCATTTCTTCATAATCCCAAGCGAAGCAGTCTTTATATTCTTCCAATAATGATATCATTTCTTTTTTCATTTCTTTCTCGAGATACCTGCTAACATAAGTAGGTTTTCGGTCCTCTATACTTTCCAAGTTAATCTCTTCTAATGGATCTTGAGCTTCGACTTTTTTGTGGTTCGATGTGATGGATCTTTCAAAACCTAAAGGAGAATTATCATAAATGCAATCAAGTATGACCCGATCGCTATTATTTGCTACTACTGTCGAGTCAGTCGACTTATTTATTTCTATCTTAGTACTACTACTTTCTTGGCCCTCCTTTTCATCTTCATATCTCCTTAATCGAGCCAAGAATTCCTCATAATCTTTATTCATTTTCACCGGCCACTTCGAGGCTGGCCCCCTCTTTGATCATGACAAATCCTTTCTTCTCATTCATTTCCAAAAAACGCTCCTCGTGCAATTTGGAATTAAAGTCTTCGACAGTCTCGAAGGTAAATGGTTGAGTGAGCGCCAAATTCTGCAGTGACCAACCAGCCTGAGATACAAACGTCACAAACTCGTGCTGGTCCCCTGGAATTATTTCAAGATGTCCATCTCGATTCCACATAAACAACTTCTGATGAGCCGTAGAAGGCACGACTCCAACTCCATGAATCCACTCCCTGCCAAGCAATGCATTAAAGTTGGCATGTGATTGGACCACTACAAACACGGTGGGCCTTGAATAAGTACCCACTTTCACATCTAAAGCGATCATGCCTTATGAGCTCGATGATTTCCCACTGAAGTCAGAAATCATAATATTATGCCTGACCAAGTCTTTTAATTCGACACCAAACCTTTTCAGCATAGTGATCAGCAATATGTTCACCGCTGCACCACCGTCAACAAGGAATTTATTCACCTTCTGTCCTTGAATTTCAATGTTCAGTAATAAAGGTTTCAGATGAAACCTCATTTCTTCTGATGGAGGATCGATAAAAGCAGCGTCTCTATGGGGTACTTCGCATGATGCTTGTGTTACCCATGTCACTTTCGGTCTCATGTCTTCAGAATAGAAATCGTCCTCTCGATCGACGTTATTTTGCCCTTGATACTCTTCATACTCGCTAACGTATTTCGTGGGTAATATAGATATTACTCCAATTTGATGTTCATCCCAACTACCTTCGTTTTTGCCATCGATAAAGTCTCTTATATATTGACCCTCCATCGATATATTACTTTCTTCAAAATTCCTATAATTATTGATCCTTCCCCAGTAAGGGATCCTTCCTCCTCTCCTCCAAGGCCTTCCTCGAAATCTCCTTTGAAATGTAGGGAATCCACTATTTGATCCTTCATCATATGAGAGTCTGTCGAAAACATCATTATTTTGAAGTCTACTCCTTCCTTCTCGGGGAGAATACATTTCCTTCCTAACCCATTGTTTCTGGTTTCTACTGGCTCCAAAACCAACAGATTTCTGCTGACTCTCCCCAACTGTTGTTTGGACTGTTTGATCTATTTTATCATTACAATTTTTATGTTGATCCTCTACTTTCTTGATCTGTCTTGCCCTGAAGATTTTAGCAGCTGACCTGTCGAACACCGCACTGCATCGTGGACATAATGTCACACCTTCGTCCTTCTCTTTCTTTCTGTTTAAAAATTCGGCGAGGGAATCTTCTGATCGAGGATAAATCTCTCTCTCGAATTCTTTCTCGAACTCGCTTAAGTCGAACTCTATGTCTTCTTCTGATGTGTCCATTCTGACATGTCTGAGATTGTAGACCCCTAATTTTGCCCGGCCTCTCAAAATAAAAGCTAGGGAAACTTCACACGAAAATAAAGTTCACCCGGCTTCCTATCAAAAACTGAGAAAGACCTCCCGCAACAAGACGGAGTTCACCCATCCATACAATAAAGACTAAGGAGACTTCCTACACAAAGATAAAGCTCGCCCGACATCTCAACAAGGATCAAGAAGACTTCCTATATGAAGATAAAGCTTCAACGGACATATATCGGCATCAATCTACGTCCGAAAATAGCAAAGAAAGCTTCCCGGGGGTCCCAGAACACAAGAGCTGCTGAAAACAGGTCGAGACAGCCGTCCCAAAGTTGGGACGACCGTCCCAAAAAACCTAGGACAGTCGAGACGACCGTCCCAAATGACACTGGCCGTCCCACACTTCCAGGGGTGGAGTCAAGAACAAAAAATTCAACTGGGACGGCCGTCCCAAACACAACTGGCCGTCCCAACCTGACTCAGTGCAAATTTTGCAGTTGGGACGGCCGTCCCAACCCAGACGACCATCCCAAAGTTCCAGGCGAAAAAAGGCTATAAATAGGAGGCCCTTAGGTCATTCTCCACAGACCAGACAACTCCAAGACTTGTCTTCTTCTCTCCCTCCTTCGAATGATCTTTCTGATTGCCTTTAATAGGTAACAATCAGTTAAGGAATTTGTATTCCGGCATTCGATTCTTCAGTAAAAGTTTAGTCGAGTCGATATTATTTTCGAGAGGAGAGTCATTGTAGAGCGAAGGATTTCCGCAAAGCATCCTTTGTGTAAAAGACTTATAATATAAAGCTTGCTTCGGAGGTTCTTCTCAATTCTCTTCTCTTTTACTACTTTATTTATTGCTTTTTGTATGCAATGTAGATAAAATCATGTAGATAGCCATTTTTAAATACTGTATGAATAAAAGAGGGTAATAGCGTAATTTCTCGTAATCCTTACTTAAATGAATTAATCCGTCATAGGGAACCCGAAAGGGGCGTTGTGGGGTGCTAATACCTTCCCCACACGTAACTAACTCCCTTATCCGACTCTGGTTATAATGGCCAAGTTTGGTTTTTATTAAAATCAATGCTTTTTTCTCCTTTTCCAATGTTTATGGTCAAAACATTGGTGACGACTCCAAAAGAACCCTTTTCGAAAACCTTGTTTCTATTAGAGGATAGTTCAGTGTTGAGCGCCTCGGAAGCAATGAACATATTTTTAACAAAAACGCGAGTCTCAACCATCTTTTCGCGACCGCTCGCATTAACGTTCGAGACGTCCCAGCACGTCGGAACGGACGGCGGCGACAGAGATCAATGTCTTCAGTAACATCAACCATACCTATAAATGTCGAATTTATCAATCGGACATCTTCAGTCATGCCCGTCTGGGATTCGACATACCTTACTTGAACTTCAAATGGACTCGTATCCACTTTCATTACCATCTCTTCAAACTTCAATCTTCCTTGGTCGATCGCATCTTGGATCGTGTTCCTGAAATGTATACAATTATTAGTCCAATGTCCATAAATATTATGAAATTTGCAGTATTTTCGACCATTTCTTTGTTCTGCAGAAGGTAATTTGTGATCATCATTCAACTTAATCTGTTTATCTTTCAATAAAATATCGAAGATTTTATCTGCCTTTGTTACATCAAAAGTATATGTGTGATTTGCCATTTTGTCTTTTACTTCATTTTTTTGTAACAATTTACAGACGTACGGGGCTCCTACTTTGAGCTCTGCTATATTTACATTCTCATCGACAGATTCTTTAATGTCTACTTCTATCCCGGGATTTCCTTCGTATATGTCATTTATGTATTGTACCCTTTCTTTTTTCATAGGTTTCTCAAATTTCTTGTACCTTTGTTTCTCATATTCGATTTGTTCCACTCTTCTCACTCTATTGGCTAGCTGAGCCATGTCATTCAACGGTAAATTAACTAACTTTTTTCTAATCGAAAATTCTAAGCCTGCAGAGGCCATTCTGACCAATTCAAATTCGGGAATTTGGGTAAAACATCTCGACTTCATTTGTGTGAATCTATTCAAATAATCATCTACGCTTTCATGATTATATCTCTTTATATTCATTAAGTCGATAAGATTTACTTGTCTTTCCCCCTTGAAGAATTGCTCATGAAAACTTCTTTCCACCTGCAACCAATTATATATTGAATTAGGTGGCAACGACGTAAACCACGTGAAAGCATTCTTCGTTAATGAATTAGGAAAGTATTTCATTTTTAATTCCTCACTCATCGCTAGGTCTCCACATTCGATTTGGTATCGCGCTACATGCTCGATAGTGGATTCGCCATTTTCTCCAGCAAATTTGGTGAATTTAGGTATTTTGTATCCTCGTGGTAATTTTGTCTCGAGAATCATATTTGGAAAAGAAGAAACAAAATATGGTTGATGAGGTGGTCTTAATTCTACTCCTTGGAGATTCATCCTTTGTCCCAACATATGATTATACTGCATGTTATTTTGATTATACGCATTTTGAAACCCCTCATTCAAATTTCCATAAGTATCATTCCTCACAGGCTGATATTCATTTCTTCCATGTTGATGATGATCATTGTTTCGATTTCTCCTTAATAAATAAAGGGGATTGATATTAGCATTTTGGTTAATATTCTGATTGGCATTACTTTCGACTCTCGTTTGTCGGGGTATTGCTAATGCATCCCCGATACGTGTCATTTGGTCTGCTAATATCTCAAAACTAGTGGTAGTATTTTGAACTAATGGGTTTAGAACCGTAGTCAACTGTTGTGATAACATGTTAACCATCTCGAAATTGCTTTCGTCCATTTGTTGTCGAAGTACTCCTAATGAGTTACTGGAAATTCCAGTATTAGCGTTTTTGATAGTCTCAAAATTGGATCGATGATAATCTCTATCGAATGTGTACCTCCCGTGATCCAGGTTTGCCCTATGATCTAAGTTTGATATTGGAGGTGTCTGTTGTGTTCCTAAATTCTGCACATTCCCTGAATTCTGGGGTGTTACTAAATTTTGAGATATCCCTAAATTTAGGAACACTCCAAAATTTTGAGGCATACCTAAGGTTTGACCTGTTCCTAAGTTTTGGGGCATTCCTAGGTTAAATCTCGTACTTCGTTGTATTGAAGAGGTACCAGCCCCGTTCATATTATTAATCGAAAAATCAGGCGGCCTTACACTCATATGCGGACCTGCATATGTTGTTACGGGACTTCCCATGGTTTGTATAGTATTTGACATTACAGTTCCAGACCCTATTATCTGAGCATTTGCTAATGTCCCTTGATTTTGTTCAGAACTTACTGGAATCGACGCACTCACAGTTGTCGATATTACAGACATAATTCCATTGTGAACTTGCCCCCCAGTGTTTGGTGGATTCGTGAAAGAATTAATGGTTGAGTTCAAGAGGGGGGGTGAATTGAACTTAAAAACTTTTCTCATAAAACTTTACTTTCTTTTGGAAGAATGAGTTATCTTTATTCAATTCTTGAAAAGATGATTTGATTTAAAACACAGCAAGATTATATTCAGAATTTAAAAGAGATGATAGAAAGAAATCAACACACAAATTTATACTGGTTCACTCTAATCCAGAGCTACGTCCAGTTCTTGACAAAACCTGTCAAGTTTCCACTAATACCAAGTGACAATTACAACCCGTAGATCCTCACCAATCTACACCAAGAACTATCTTTTCAACCTATAAGATAGAATCTTGAAAAATACCCAGTAACCAAATCCAGTTACTGTACCAAGTGTAGCTTACAATCCAATCTACACAATTCACACGATACAAAAGAATAAGGAAAGAAGAAACCTGGACTTTGAATTCTAATTGTCCAGCACCAATTCTAAAGCACTCTCTCGCTGTGAATGACCACAATGTTGATCAAAGCACCTTATGATATGACAAAATCTTGAATGCAGAGAGAAAAACGTAGATGAACGATTCACAGATTGATTTCTCAAGTTTTCTCAAGTAGTGTGTTGTATTGTATATTCAAAAGATGGATCAAATCTGTATATATAGAGTAAATCAGAAAAACAGAATGTTTCATCTATTAAAAACTGTTTTAGAGAGTCAAAAGATAAGTTGGTTAGCAGTAAAACAGGTTTAGAAGAGACTCTGATCGATTAAAGCTGAAGTATGATCGATCAGACTGAAGTTATGATCGATTAGAAGCTGAAGTATGATCGATCAGACCGAGTTATGATCGATTAGAACCGAAGTATGATCGATCAGATCGAAGTTATGATCGATTAAAATGAAACTATGATCGATCAGAATATTATTTCAATCGATTAAAAGATCGATTCAATCGATTGATTTCATTTAAAGCTCCATTCAATCGATTAAGACATCGATTCAATCGATTGATTTCATTTAAAGTTCCATTTAATCGATTGATTCGAGTTTTAATGGATTAAAACAACTTAATGAAAAATGACAGCACTCTGTTTCAATCGATTGAAAATCATTTCAACAGATTAAATTCCTGCAAATACTTAGTTTAAAAAATAGTCTCTCTGTTTCAACAGATTGAAAAATCATTTCAACTGATTGGAATCCTGCAGACTTTTAAGACTCGAAAATGACTTTCGTTTCAACAAGTTGAAAACCATTTCAACATATTGTTTTTCGAAAACATTTAGACTTAAAAAATATTTTTATTTTAACAGATTGAAAAACGTTTCAACTGATTGTTTTTCCGAAAACTCTTAGATTGAAAAATATCTTTCTTTTTCAACAAATTAAAAAGTATTTCAATTGATTGTTTTTCCGAAACCTTCATATTGAGAATTTTACTAAGTTATTTTAACTTGTTGATTCTGCGAATCAATCAATTGAAAATACGATTATATAGAACCACTTATTCGTTAAGTGATTTTAACCGATTGAAAATCTTTTTCAACAGATTGAAAAACTTAGTTTGTTCTTTTAATGCGAGAAAATGATTTTCAATGCTATGCAGAAGATTAAGGCGCTTCATCACAACATATAATGGCCTATCAAGGGATTAAGTGCTCAAGCTAAAAACCTAATCATCTACACACCCACAACCTAAACTAAATTTATGTCTTCATCAAATTATATCTAAGTCTTCATCAAATCCACCAAGTGCTTCAATCTCCCCCTATTTGATGGAGACAAATAACCACTGCACTCGCATAAAATCGGACCAGAGACATGCATACCGGAGACATATATTTTGTGATGTGGTGTGTGTGTAGTGGCGCTTTAATCAAAATAATTCTCCCCTATTTGACTGCATCAAATAGATTGTCATGGATACGAGTCCAATGGGGCCACTTGAGAACCCCCAAATAAAAAGCAGAATATAAAACCAACTAAGAAAAGAAAAAAAAACAGAATTATCAGCGAGACATTGATCGGTAAACTTCAATCATCTCCGGGACCTGGGTTGAATTGTATTTCCACAATTCTGTTGTAAATGTCTTCAAGTTGATTATCGATGTGCTTGGAACCTTGCAATAAAATTCTCATCCAAATAGTGCTTGTCGAGCCCTTATAGTCTGTAGTCATATTCATATGCCTCCTTTGATCGGCTTGAAGTTGATTCATTTGCTTGCAAGCATTGTTCTTTCAAACGCGTGACGGAGGTGTGCCACGGTCGGGGGTGGATTATATGGAATCATCTCCAGTCAGGATCACTTCTTCCATAGGATCGGATGGATGAGCTCCGAAGTGCCAGGAATATCGGTGTTGATATTTTCTTCCTCTTGTTCATCTTCATCACTTTCTTCATCTCTTCCAAGCATCCTCCTTGGAGACCCACTCACCATCAACTTTCATAAATCCCATTTTGTGAAGCATAGAGTTATTTATTTCGTTTGTTGAACGAACTGTCTCGACAAGTTCTCCTTCAAGATCAACACCAAAATATGTTAAAATTTTGGAAATCAGTATAGCATAGGGGTACCTGAAATCACCGAGTCTTTTTGCCTTGATCATGTGGTCTTTGATGACAAAAACCCAGTTCACCCGAATCCCGTGGTGAATGCAATACATTAGTACTAAATCTCCCTCATTTAGCACCGCATGATTGCTCCCCCTCGGAGTGAGCTGCCAAGACACAATGCGAGGCAAGCAACCTTTCTTCCAATTTTAGTTTCCCAGTATTGAACAAGCTGACGGAGTCATGCCTATTCTTCATGCATGACCGAAAATATTGAACCTTATTAAATTCCTCCACATCGAAGTACACCCTTTGGTGACTTTCACTCCTAAATCCTTTAAACCAGGCAACCTCATTCCGGATGTTAGGAGTAATCTCAATGTCCACACCTTTAACTTGGGTTTTCAAGGTGGAACCTTCAAAGGACAAATTTGTGAAGAAAACTTTGATTAAGTCGGGATAAATCCTACCGTCCAACTCCGAAACTTCGAAGCTTTTGATGTTGCAGCAGCTTTCCGATGCCTCTAAATCCTTCGAGCATCAAACCAGGAAAACTTTAACAGCTTTGGTATGTTGACTTGTTTTCCGCTCAACTCATGAATAAACAGATTCATTTGCTCTTGGTCCCAGTTGAACCAAGTCTCAATCCTTCCTTCAACATTTTGTTCTGCCGAACAGAAGACGACTCGCCCACTGCTTGATTTCTTTCTTCCGGACTTCGATCGTTTGAACATGCTTGATGAGCAAAACAGAGAGGAACCGAGAAAGAAAGAGTTCAAGTTAAGGAAATAGGAATACGAAATCGTTTGACTTCGGGATTTTGTCTTTAGTCTTTTTGTGATCTTGCACAGTGATGATAAAGGTGGAGAGAGAAGAGTTTGATACTAGAAACACTTAATTACCTTCGCAGTATGTATCCAATCGAGTCGATCAAGTATTAAAGGAAGTGGTTGAGATTTTATCTTATTGTAAATGAGTTCAACCTAATCTGCAGAAATTACTTGTGTGCAGAGCCAATTCATTTAATTTCAATTAATCAATTGATTTTTCACTGTAACCAATTGATTTCGCACTTCGAGAAATTCATAAGTGAAATAAACCAATTGAATCGATGAATAAATCGATTGATTTTGCAAAGGAAAATTAAGCAAAGTACCATTAGTGAATTCAATCGATTGAATCGAAGATTTAATCGATTGATTTATAGAAGAAAATTTGCAGAGCTACAGGGTTAGTGAAATAAATCGATTAAAAGCGTATCTAATCGATTGAACTAATAACATATCAATACCGAGAGTAAGAAACAGGAAATCAACAGATTATTTCGCAGTTTTAATCGATTAAAACAAATAATATCAAGTTATTCATGCAATTATTAATCGATTGAACTTGTTATCGGCCTGTTAAAAGACATACAATTACTATAAAGAATCAGTTATACAATACTAGATATATCTAGAATTCCTAATTCGAGTCCTAAGCATATTAAGTCTATCTCTAGGAAGTGGTTTAGTGAATAAATCGACTAAGCTGTTTTTCAGATTCAACAAATAATATCTCACAGTCACCCCTAGATACGTGTTCTCTAATAAAGTGATGTCTAATTTCAATATGCTTAGTTCTAGAGTGTTGAATAGGATTCTTAGTTAAGTTTATCGCACTAGTATTGTCACAAACCAGAGGTACCTTGTTTAGAGTCACTCCATAATCTGTTAGTTGTTGCTTGAGATAAATGCTTTGAGCACAACAGCTCCAGTTCGCAATATATTCAGCTTCTGCAGTTGACGAGCAACACACGCTTGCTTTTTGCTGTGCCACGATATAAGACTGCTCCCTAGTAGATGACAAGTACCGGAGGTACTTTTTCGTCCAATCTACATCCTGCAAAGTCAGAATCAGAAAATCCAACAAGCTTAAGGGACGCACCTTCAGGATACCATAGTCCAACATTGATCTGTTCCCTTAAGGTACTTCGAGAATCCTTTTGGCGTAGATAAGATGTGATTCCTTTGGATTTGCCTGAAATCTTGCACACAGACATACACTAAACATAATGTCGGGCCTACTAGCGAGTTAGATAAAGCAGAGAACCAATCAAACCTCTATATTTAGTTTGATCAACAGATTTCCCTTTTTCATCTAAATCTAAACAACGAGTTAGTAGACATTGGTGTAGAGGATTCCTTGCAATTGTGCATATCAAATTTCTTTAACAGTTCATTGCAGTATTTAGATTGACTAAGAAAAATGCCATTTGTTAATTGTTTAACCTGTAGACCAAGGAAGAAATTCAATTCTCCCATCATAGACATTTCAAATTCACTTTGCATTTCTTTTACAAACTTATTACACATGGCATTATTGGTGGAACCGAAAATGATATCATCTACATACACCTGCACTAGAATAATGTCAGTTCAGATTTCTTAATGAACAGAGTTTTATCAACCTCACCTCGCTTGTACCCTTGATCAATTAGGAAGTTACTTAACCTCTCATACCATTGTCTAGGTGCTTGCTTTAAACCATAAAGGGCCTTTTTCAATTTGTAGACATGGTCGGGATGTTTGTGATCTTCAAACCCAGGAGGTTGAGAAACATACACTTCTTCATTGATGAGTCCATTAAGAAAGGCACTCTTTACATCCATTTGTAGTAATCTGAAACCACTTAAGCGAGGCATAAGCTAATAACAATCTAACGACTTCAAGTCTAGCTACAGGTGCAAAGGTTTCATCAAAATCAATGCCCTCTTGTTGGTTATACCCTTTGGCTACCAATCTAGCTTTATTCCTAGTGATAATGCCGTGTTCATCTAGCTTGTTTTTGAATACCCACTTAGTACCAATTATATTGATATCTTTGATTTTAGGAACTAATTCCCACACTTTATTTCTTTCAAATTGATTAAGCTCATCATGCATGGCACTAACCCAAGTATTCATCATTTAATGCTTCTTTAACTGTCTTAGGCTCTATTTGTGAAATGAATGCCATATGATTACGGAATTGATTAAGAGAATGTCTAGTAGATACTCCCTTATTAATTTGCCCGATGACATTGTCTAGAGAGAGATTTCTTGGGACAATCCACTCTTTAGGAAGCTCTTCCAGAACACCTTCTTCCTGTTCTACGAGTAATTGTAGATGGATCAGCTTTTGCAGGGTCCACGAGATGGATCACCCTCTTCAACAGATATGCTTGATATGTGCTACTTGGGACATTTCAAGCTGATAAGAATTATCAGTTAAATCTTCTTCATCAGCGAGTACTCGTTGATCTATTCTGCACAACTCGAGGAGACTCATTAAACACAACATGTACAGATTCTTCAACTGATTTCAATCTCAAATTATAAACTCTATATGCATGGCCGTGAGTTGAGTAACCAAGAAAAATTCCTTTGTCAGATTTTTCATCAAACTTGCCAATGTTTTCTTTCCCATTGTTTAAAACAAAACATGTACATCCAAAGACCCTGAAATAGTTTATGTTGGGTTTTCTTCCTTTGTACAATTCATATGGGGTTTTCTTAAGCATGGGTCTAATCAAGACTCTATTCAAAACATGACAAGCAGTGTTGACTGCATCAGCCCGAAGTATTTTGGTAAAGAATTTTCACTCAACATTGTTCCGGCAAGCTCCACAATTGATCTGTTCTTTCTTTCCACAACACCATTCTGTTGAGGAGTTCTTGGAGCGAGAGAAATTGTGTTTTATACCAAATTTTTCACAAAATGATTCAAACTTCTCATTTACAAATTCTCCACCATTGTCACTTTGAATAGATGTAATGAAATATCCCTTTTCATTATGTAAAACCTTGGCAAGCCTTTTGAAAGATTTGTAGGAATCAGATTTAGCTTTAAGAAAGATAGTCCAGGTAAATCTGGAAAAATCATCAACAATCACCATGATATAAAGATTACCACCTAGGCTTTTATTCCTTGAAGGACCAACCAAATCCATGTGAAGCGAGTTCCAAAGGTCTAGAAGTTGAAACAATGTTTTTGTTTGAAAAAGATTTTCTGGTTTGTTTGCCTTTCAAACAAGCTTCACAGATTTTGTCTTTCAAGATTTGAAGCTTAGGCAGCCCAAAAACTAACTCTTTTGAAATCGGTTTGTCAAGATGGTTAAGATGTATATGAGCAAGCCTTCTATGCCACAACCAAGATTCTTCTTTTTTAGTAAGAAGACAACTTTGAGATGATATAGACTGCTTAATATCTAACATGTATATGTTGTTTAACCTCTTACCTACCAACATTACCGTGTCGGATTCCGGCTCACGGATAAGACATTTTTCTGGTTTGAAAACAACTTTGTGACCAAGATCACATAAGCTGGCTTATACTTATCAGATTGTGTTTGAGACCTTCAACAAAAAGAACATTGTGAATGGTTACAGATTCACCATCTCCAATATCTCCGGAACCAAGAATTCTTCCCTTGTTGTTGTCTCCATAAGTCACATGACCCCCATTCTTCAATTTCAACTTCGGAATTTTGAAATGTCACCTGTCATGTGCCTTGAGCATCCGCTGTCCAGGTACCAAAGAGACTCTTGATGCTGTTCCTGAAAAGTCAAACATAAAGCATTTGGTACCCTTTAAATATTTTGGGTCCTTGGGAGTCAAACTTTACGCTTAACATGTTTTGGAACCCATCTCTTCCTTCCTTGCGGCACAAAATATTTCCTAGCATGACAGAATTTTATAGTATGTCCTTTCTTCATGCGGTAATGACAGGATGAGAAAGGGGATGCTTGTTGTTTTTCTATATGAAAAGAAGTTCAAATATTTCTTAGTTTTTACCCCATTCCTAGGTTTGTACCCGATTCCAGAATGTTCAAAAACACAATTTTGAGATCCAAGAAGTGCATCTAAATTCTCTTTACCTTGAGTAAATTTTGTTAAGGTTTTAGTTAAGTAATCAACCTTATTTTGTAAAATAGTACACTTTTCACAATTCTTATTAACGACAACATTATCTCGAGATGAATAGATAATATCTAGATGTTCTAAATTTGTTTTGCTTTCTAGCAGTTCTTTTTCCAGAGTTTTAACTCTATTTTCTAACCAGTTATTTAGCCCTTTCAACCGATTATTTGTATGAGATAAATTTTTGGCTTCACTATGCATTTCATTGAAAGCATTCGAGTAATGTGCTTGTAATTCATTTCATTTTACGTAGGAGTTGAACTTACATGTGATGAAGAGGATTCACGACCGACCATCAAACACAAGTTCACCTCTTCACCTTCGGATTCGAAGCTGGAAGAAGATTCATTGTCTTGCCAAGCTATGTAGGCCTTTTTCCCTTTGTATCTTGAATCTTTCTTGTTACGATTCTTGGTCTTTTCTGGACAGTCGCTCCTTATGTGACCCTGTTTACCACAAGAATAACAAGTAATATTATTTTGAACAGATTCAGTCTTTCTATCATTGTACCTTTTTACTTGACCGAGTCTTGTTCTTTCTTCTCAGAAATTTCCCGAATTTCTTAACCAATAAAGTCGAGGTTCTCGGACTCATCTTCTTCAGAATCACTTGTTTTCTTCAATCGTCTTGAGAACAATATTTCTACTTTTCTTTTCTGCATTCTCTTGTTCTTTGAACCGATTGATTTCCAACTCGTGTTCCCTTAACTTACCAAAAAGTGAGGCGGTAGTCATTTCGAGTCAAATCTCTTGATTCGGATATTGCTTGTCACCTTTGGTTGCCAAGTTCTGTCCAAACACTTCGGTATTTTGATATTCAACTCCTCCTTGTCAAAGGTCTTCCCTAGCCCGATCAAATGATTAACTATGTGCGTGAATCTTTTACGCACATCGCAATTGTCTCCCCTTGCTGCATTTTAAACAACTCATAGTCCACTGATTAACTCATGCTTTCTTGCCCTTTTCACATCAGATGTTCCTTCATGTGTGACCTCTAGAATTTCCCACATCTCTTTGGCGAAGCACACTTGAGACACCCTGAAAAACTCATCAAGATTTAAGGCAGAGGTAATAATATTCTTTGCGAGTATAATCATATTGCACTCTCCTATTTTACTGCATCGAGTCAACTCACTCCAACTTTTCTCAACAGTTTTACCATCTACTATATGAGTTGGTTTAAAAGGACCATTAACAATTGTTTCCCAAATGCCTCTATCAAGGGATTCAATAAAGATTTTCATTCTAACCTTCCGGAAAGAATAATTCACACCAGCGAAAAGTGGAGGCCTGTTTATGGAGGCTCCTTCGAAAAATTCATCTTTCCCTCGACCATTGGACCGATTACTTGAGTAACTTACAAGAACCAGCTCTGATGCCAATTGAAAGAATTAATGGTTGAGTTCAAGAGGGGGGGTGAATTGAACTTAAAAACTTTTCTCATAAAACTTTACTTTCTTTTGGAAGAATGAGTTATCTTTATTCAATTCTTGAAAAGATGATTTGATTTAAAACACAGCAAGATTATATTCAGAATTTAAAAGAGATGATAGAAAGAAATCAACACACAAATTTATACTGGTTCACTCTAATCCAGAGCTACGTCCAGTTCTTGACAAAACCTGTCAAGTTTCCACTAATACCAAGTGACAATTACAACCCGTAGATCCTCACCAATCTACACCAAGAACTATCTTTTCAACCTATAAGATAGAATCTTGAAAAATACCCGAGTAACCAAATCCGATTCATTGTACCAAGTGTAGCTTACAATCCAATCTACACAATTCACACGATACAAAAGAATAAGGAAAGAAGAAACCTGGACTTTGAATTCTAATTGTCCAGACACCAATTCTAAAGCACTCTCTCATTGTGAATGACCACAATGTTGATCAAAGCACCTTATGATATGACAAAATCTTGAATGCAGAGAGAAAAACGTAGATGAACGATTCACAGATTGATTTCTCAAGTTTTCTCAAGTAGTGTGTTGTATTGTATATTCAAAAGATGGATCAAATCTGTATATATAGAGTAAATCAGAAAAACAGAACGTTTCATCTGTTAAAAACTGTTTTAGAGAGTCAAAAGATAAGTTGGTTAGCAGTAAAACAGGTTTAGAAGAGACTCTGATCGATTAAAACTGAAGTATGATCGATCAGACCGAGTTATGATCGATTAGAACTGAAGTATGATCGATCAGACCGAGTTATGATCGATTAGAACTGAAGTATGATCGATCAGACCGAGTTATGATCGATTAAAATGAAACTATGATCGATCAGAATATTATTTCAATCGATTAAAAGATCGATTCAATCGATTGATTTCATTTAAAGCTCCATTCAATCGATTAAGACATCGATTCAATCGATTGATTTCATTTAAAGTTCCATTTAATCGATTGATTCGAGTTTTAATGGATTAAAACAACTTAATGAAAAATGACAGCACTCTGTTTCAATCGATTGAAAATCATTTCAACAGATTAAATTCCTGCAAATACTTAGTTTAAAAAAATAGTCTCTCTGTTTCAACAGATTGAAAAATCATTTCAACTGATTGGAATCCTGCAGACTTTTAAGACTCGAAAATGACTTTCTGTTTCAACAGGTTGAAAACCATTTCAACATATTGTTTTTCTGAAAACATTTAGACTTAAAAAAATATTTTTATTTTAACAGATTGAAAAACGTTTCAACTGATTGTTTTTCCGAAAACTCTTAGAAAAAAATATCTTTCTTTTTCAACAAATTAAAAAGTATTTCAATTGATTGTTTTTCCGAAACCTTCATATTGAGAATTTTACTAAGTTATTTTAACTTGTTGATTCTGCGAATCAATCAATTGAAAATACGATTATATAGAACCACTTATTCTGTTAAGTGATTTTAACCGATTGAAAATCTTTTTCAACAGATTGAAAAACTTAGTTTGTTCTTTTAATGCAGAAAATGATTTTCAATGCTATGCAGAAGATTAAGGCGCTTCATCACAACATATAATGGCCTATCAAGGGATTAAGTGCTCAAGCTAAAAACCTAATCATCTACACACCCACAACCTAAACTAAATTTATGTCTTCATCAAATTATATCTAAGTCTTCATCAAATCCACCAAGTGCTTCAATTCGAACTATTAGGAATCTCACTGTTACCCTGACTATTTGGTGGATTTTGACTCATTCTTACTACTTGTCCACTCCTTAATCTCATACACTCATCGAACTAGCCAGACTTTGTGTATAAAACACAATATCAAGACCCCTACCTGGCGCGCCAATTTGTTTCTGGTGAAAATTTGATTGATTTCGATTTTTCAAAGACTTAGGTTCTAACCAAATTTTAACCACGTAGATTCTTTTTATTTAGGCTAGCAAACGGTTTTCAATCGAAAAAATGCATGAGAATCGAAAATCTCATGGTTTCGAAAAATGTAAACAACACAACTTAGTATGCAAATCGAAAGTACTATTTTTGGTATTTTTCATTAAGAGACGTGAAGTAAAGAAAACAGTAAAAAATGTCGAATCGAAAGATAGTGCAGAATATTAAATTGCAGAAAAATGTAAAGTGCGGAAATCTCAAATTTGCATTAAGTGTAAAAGGCAAGGAATCGAAATTGCAAAAATGTAAATAGCAGGAAATCAAAATTGCAAAAATGTAAATAGCAGGAAATCAAAATTGCAGGAATGTAAATGGCGAGGATCTTAAACGCATAACCTTAACTTGCATAAAAGTAAATGACAAGGAACCGAAAGGACAAAACTTAAAGTTTGACAAACGTAAACTGCAAAGAAAGTTAATTACCAGGGAAAGTAGAGAAAGCGATAAACATAATCAATGAAAACGGAAATCCAGAGCATTAGAAACTTCATGATGCGTCGTTCTCCTGTAGATTGTTCACTTGCGCTTCTGTTGTCTCTGTCAATTTCCCCTTCTTCTTCATGCTTCATTCTATTTATAGGTCCGCTTTAACGTAACTTCCTAAGAGCAGTTTAGAAAATTGCTACCACATTCCATGTACACGTACGTTAACTATCTGTTTCTTTTTATCTTAGCTGCAGTTTTGAGAAAACTGTTTCCCACGTTCCATGTGCGTGATAATCGTTCCTTTAATCTTGACTTCAACCATCGAAAACTATTTCTGGCTTTCCATTTAACTTCATACTCAATACCTTTCATCGATTTTTACTTCCCCATGATCATCGAATTTCCTGTATTTCTTTCGATTCTCGATTCCAATTCTCGAATTTCTTTAGCAATAACCATCGAATCCTCTTCTTTTGTTTCATCAATTTTTGTGTCGATTTTTTACAAACAGGGTGAAATAAATGTTAAATGTGTGATTATCAAATTGTACGAAAATTTGTATTATAAAGAAACCGCTACAAACAAAAACAAATATTTTCCAATAGAATTATTTGCAATTTACTTTCGTGGTACTTTATCATTCTCACATTTTATTTTAAATGTTTGAAATAATATTCAAAAACAAAATTGTGTGTCACCCATCTTTAATTGAGATATATTATGTTTTAAGTATTGAATAATTAATATAAAACAAACTCATAATATTTAAATAATTCATCACGTTTTTTAAAAATAAATTTATTTAATCAAATAACTTGCCGCATTTTATTTTAAATATTTCAAATCATATTAAAAATCAAAATTTATTTGTCACCAAATTTTTAATTAAAATATATTATATTTGTTGAAAATATTACTTTATTATCTTTTATTTAAATTAGATATTAAGATATTTTATTATCTTTTAAAAGAAAATAAAAAGATATTAAATTATTATTTTGATTTAGACAGTTATGATTAAAATATTATTAATATTTGATATTTGTAATATTTTTACTCTATATACATAAAAGTAAATAAATTAAAAATATACTCACATTACACAAAATCCTTAAAATTCTCATGTTAGTATGAAATAAACTCATATAATATCTAAACGATTCATCACTAATTTTAAAAATAAATTTATTTAATCGAATAATAAATAATTTACACTATTAATACATTATAAATGTTACTACAATTATGGGTTAGATTGATAAAGTTTTGTATTTTCACAATAATGCAAATGAAGATACAATGGACACATGTGTCATAACACAGACTCGATGTTTATAATAGAAAAAGTATTTTCGATTATTTTATACTTAGATATTTTAGAACAACCAATACAACTATACTTTATATTTGATTCTCTCTATATAAATATTTTACCATAGATTGCGTTTTCGATATAACGACACTTAGAAGCTTTATGGAAACTGCTTTCTAATAAATTTTAAACTTTTAATAGATATATTAATGAGGAAAAGAATAAACCCACTTTGTTAAAAATAAGAAAGTTAGTCAACGAATAATAAAAAAAAACATACAAATTTATAATTTAAACTTTTCCTTTTTATTGAAAATAATGTTATACATTTTTATATACTCAACTTATAATTTACTTTTTTTAATGTTATTTTTCATAAATTTTATTTATTATTTTTAGAATATTTTAACAATATTTTTTTAAATTAATGGTTGGATTTGTAACTTAAATCTTATATCAAATAAAGATTAATGTTAATTTATAAATATATTTTTTTATTAATTTATTGAGATATTTTTTAATAATAAATTATAATGAATTATAATTTTAAAATAAATAATATTCAAAATGTCATCATATCCTAACAAAATTAAGAATAATAATTTATAAATATTTTATTTCTTTAACCTATCCACCAAAATGTATTTTAAGAGAAAATCTGAATAGATTAAAATTTAAAAATAAAGAATATCCTACCTCCAATTATTAACCATTAAAAATATCAGTTACGATCTTTTACATATTACTTATATTTTTCATCTAAATTCACAATTTTCTATTCAATATCTCTTTTGTTTTTGGTATATACTACGGTGGTACTAAGAATTCTCATTTGACCCTTTGTTTGGTAAAAAGAATAGAAAGAGATGAGTTTGCATCTCCATGTTCCACGTATTTGTCTGGTAAAAAAGCAGGATGACCACATGTAGGAGTGTGCACGCGAAACGCATGTAGGCATTGGAAAAGCAGTTGGAAAGTTATGATTGGATGGTTGAAGATACTAGTCTGACAGATCTGAGTGGGCCCTACTAAATATTCCAGAACGCAGAAGAGTCACGTGGGGAGCCCCACGCACGTTGGAGCCTTCTCCGCTTCCAAACCAACATCATCGTGGCAAGTCTGTACAATCATAACCGACAACCATTTTTTACCCGTCACTCACTCCTGTTTGGATCAAATATTCTTCTCTTCCACTTCCTACCCCACCTCTTCTAATCTTACAAAATATCCTCCTTATGCAAACGTGCTTCTTAAGACTTATATAATACAACCAAACAAAGCTATTAGTTTCTTTAATATCAGAAAATTGATCACATTTCACAACAATTTATATTAAAACAGAACATGTTGCAGAGGTAGATCATGACATCGTCCTGGAATTTAATAATATATTATTAATAAATAATATTAAAACGTAAAAGAAGAATAATGTCTTTTAAAAATTTAGAGGAATATGATTGTTTATTTTATTAAAATTTTAAAAAAGTTAGTGTTTATTATAAAGCAAAAGAAAATATACAATTGTATTTCTTTTATTTTTATATTACATCGTAAATTAATTTATCCATCATATGCTTTTTATTTTATCTATCTTAATTGTATAAACAACATTTCTAATGTGAACAGAATAAAAATAGGAGGGTAATTTCATAATTGTTAATAATGACACATGACACATGCTCGTTACTTTTAAATACCTAATAAACTCTTTTTAACTTTTTTTTTTTCCAATATCTATCACATCATTGAACCTATCAATAATTTGCATGTAAATCAATGAAATGTAGCACTTATAAAAGACGGCCATGCTCCCTCATCAACCACGTCCCCTCCCTTTCGTTCTTTATGATTCATCACTCATTTGATTAGAAGGTGCCTCTGAGCTAAAAAAATCAGCTGTTGTAGTTCAAACTATAATTTATTCGTGTGTGCTTCCTACCCTCGATACTTTATATACCCAACTATCGTTCCAGCTTTTTCATTTTAATAGTTTTCAGAACTGTCACTGCCTCCTGTATGGTCCAAATACTTGGCTTTTTGAATTATTAGCTTCGTTTGTGTTTGATATGATGTTGTTATTACTTAATGTTGTTTTCTTTTTGTGTTTGTGACTGTCTTCTGTACTCTTTGTTCCTTCTGTATTTCGTCCTAGATTGAAGTTTTTAAATTTCTTCATTTGGATATGTATTATCTTGGAAACAGAGCAATTCATTATGTTGCTTTGGTTTTGGCTTGAGTTTTTTTCTTCTTTTTTTTCTGCTTCGAAAGCAAGCCTTCTTAGCTCACTTCTTTTACTTAGTAAAATTATATTTTGGTTCTGTGTGGAGATTATTTGAACGAAAGCTGCTTGGGATTGTGCCTTATTTAGAAGTGAGAGATTCCTGTATTGATGCTATACAACAAACATGTGAATGCCGAAAACAAATGAAGAATTATATGACACGAATTCAATACGAAACATAAAATTAACATAAAACACCAATGTTAAAATAAAAGGGAGAATGGAATTAATGAATGTTTCAAAAGCATGTATGAGTGGTGTTTGGCCCATTGGTAAAGTTGCTTCCTTTTGACGAAATAGCGTCTTTACTTTGATTTTTTCGGGAAAAGTTTAAAAATTAAATTCAAAAGAATATTAAAATTAAATATAAATGAATAACATGGACATGTGTAGATCGACATTGATAAAGAGTGATGGCTGAGTTTTAGTTTGAGGTTCATGGTTTATTTTATTTGCACTTAGGTTCTTATCTTTGTTGATAACCCACTTGTGTGTTCTGTCTGACAGATAATTCTTTTGCTGCAAATAGCAAGATGGTTGGAAGTGTTGATGTTTTAGCTTGTGATTTCAGCATTAATGGAACAATGAAACCGTTGCCTGAGAATTTCAATTCCACGGCGTTTATAACAAATCATGTGCCACTCGTAGTTGGAGAGAATGGCATTGGCAAGGGAGAGGCTCAGAACGGTATAGAAAATGGGGAGAGAAAGATTGTCCTGGGAAGAAATATTCATACCATGTGCCTTGAAGTCACAGAGCCTGATATAGATGATGAGATTACTGGTGAAAGGGAAGCTTATATGGCAAGTGTCTTGGCTAAATACAAAAAATCTCTGACTGAAAGGACCAACTATCATTTAGGTTTGATACTATATTTGCAGCTGCAATAGACATAGTTGGTTCCGTAATAGGTTATCTCATATACTAACTAATCTTTATGAAAAATCTATCACAGGTTACCCCTATAATTTGAATTTTGACTATGATGCACTTTCTCAACTTCAGCACTTTTCCATCAACAACTTGGGAGATCCGTTTATTGAAAGCAATTATGGTGTACACTCCAGGCAGTTTGAGGTTGGTGTTTTGGACTGGTTTGCGCGGTTGTGGGAATTGGAGAAAGATGAGTACTGGGGCTATATAACAAACTGTGGCACAGAAGGCAATCTTCATGGAATCCTTGTTGGGTTAGTTTCAGCTCTTTTTGTGTATGTTGTTGAAATTAATATGCCTAATGTGGTGAAATGACTTATGCAGGAGAGAGGTTTTCCCAGATGGAATTTTATATGCCTCACAGGAGTCCCATTATTCTGTTTTCAAAGCTGCTCGTATGTACAGAATGGAATGTGTGAAGATTGACACTCATTGTTCTGGTGAGATTGATTGTGATGATTTCCTGGCCAAGCTTCTTTGTCACAAGGACAAGCCAGCGATTGTGAATGTGAACATAGGCAAGTTTCTCCCCCTCTGTCACTCCCTTATGCCCTCTCCTCTCTTTTTGATCATTCTCTCACACTCAAACATTGCAGGTACAACTGTGAAAGGAGCCGTGGATGACCTTGATCTTGTCATAAAGAAACTTGAGGAAGCAGGATTTTCACATGACAGGTTCTACATCCATTGTGATGGAGCTCTGTTTGGTCTCATGTTGCCTTTTGTCAAACGTGTAAGTCTTGAAATGTCACCCTTTTTAATGTTCAATTTTTCGTTGCCATCCTCCTCTTCTCTGACACACAATTCAGAATCTGTTATCCCTTTTGTTTTTCATAGTTAGTGAATGTTACTTTAACAAACAGCATTTCGGTTCTTACTGTAATGTAGTCCATTGTAAAATATTAGTGAAATGCATGCGTGTTCATCAACTAATTTCATTTTTCCTGATCTGTCATTGATTATTAAATGTTAATCGACCTGATCCAGTTAGTTCGATGATCATTTCAGTTTGAGAATATGTTTTTAGTACACGACTAGTCCTTTAATTATTTTTTATTCTAGTCTTAGTAAAGTTTTTTAACATGACTGTTATTACTATTTTCTAACAATAACGTGGCATTCATACAAAACATATCACTCATCACATCACATGAATTGTTAAAATAATCACTCACGTGATACACATTACATTATTTAAAAGAAATTAAAACGACTAAACCTAACAAAAGAGACAATTTGAACCACTTAAATACTAGTTCACTATATAAAAAATGAATTAAACCAAACAGTTTTAGTGGTTAGTGTTGGATTATCATGTTGGCAAGAACTGTGAATGATGTATGTATCATTAAGCGCTTGCAAAAAAATCAAATTTGGAACTGTTCCTGTACTTATGTAAATGAAGCCACGTTCTTGGCTTAACTAATTTTCCCCTCCTGAAATGTCAGGCTCCAAAAGTTTCATTCAAGAAGCCCATAGGCAGTGTGAGTGTTTCTGGGCACAAGTTCGTGGGGTGCCCGATGCCCTGTGGCGTGCAGATAACGCGATTGAAGCATTTGAAAGCTCTGTCGAGGAACGTAGAGTATCTTTCTTCAAGGGACGCGACGATCATGGGAAGCAGGAACGGGCACGCCCCCATATTCCTCTGGTACAGTCTAAACATGAAAGGGTACAGGGGTTTTCAGAAGGAGGTGCACAAGTGCCTGCGCAATGCACACTACTTGAAAGGTCGCCTTGTGGACGCCGGCATAGGAGCAATGCTGAACGAGCTGAGCAGCACCGTGGTGTTCGAGAGACCACATGATGAGGAGTTCGTGCACAAGTGGCAGTTGGCATGCCAAGGGAACATTGCTCATGTGGTGGTGATGCCAAGTGTCACCATCGAGAAGCTTGATGATTTTCTGAATGAACTCGTGCAGAAGCGTCAAGTGTGGTTCCGAGATGGCAAGTCTCAACCTTATTGTATAGCCTCTGCTGTGGGACAGAAAAATTGTCTCTGTGCTATCCACAGGTGATTCTTGTCTAGGTTGTCTTCTGCCCAACGTGTTTCTTCAGTAATGTGCTGGTTTCAGAGTATTTCGGTTCACCTGAAGTGTTTAAAATAAACAGAAGGGTAAAAGAGCCGTTATATATGAATATCCTATCTTGTATCAACATTTATTTTGATTACTGATATTTTTACAACGACTCTTTTTTATTAATATAATAATAATAATAATAAAAAGATTTAATAAAAATAAAATAAAATAAAATTATTATTATTATTATAATATTAAAAGTGAATTGTTTTTAAAGTTGAATGATATTAAGTTGTGAAAATATCATTTTTTATTTTTTTTCTTTTTATCTCTTTTCGTTATATTATTTATTTTTCTGGATAAGGATGGTAATGGAAATTTTTTTTATACAATGTTCCCAGGTGGAATTTGAAAGGCAGTGTATTAGAGATTAAAATTAAAATTTGAAAAAACTAAATGTAGAATGTGGCTCTCAAGAGAATACACGTGTCTTTTCTTTTTCAAGTTACTGTGTGATAACCTTATATATGGTTGTCTAGTTGGTAGAAGACAGGGACAATAATGGTGGTAGGGTTTACTCAACTTACTGTCACATTCGCTGTTCTTATCTATTTATTACTTCTAAATTCATGGCTCGTGTAGATAAGATAATGTATATTTTATATTATAAAAATAATTAATTATTACATCATTTATATTATGGATTGTTTAATTTTTATATTATTTACTGAATTTAAATTTCATAAGTTAAAATTTGGTTTATCGTTTATATTTTTTTTCTTTTAAAAAACTATTTCATAACTCTTTTTAGATATTTTTAAATTTTTCTTTTTATATTTTATTATTAAAATTGATTATCATAAAATATTAAAATAAATAATTAATTGATAGTAAATAATATACACACTAATATGTTATAATAAAAAAAATAAAAAGTAATAATAAATAAATTTTTTTATGTTAAGAAAATTGGAAAAATTACAGAAAAAAATTCATAAATTGTAAAGTGAAAGAGAAAAATATGGAAATGAAAAAAATGATAATGGAAATATGAAAGTAAAAATTAAAAGAAAAAAGTGTTAAAGTTAAAGTGGAAAAGAGAAAAATAAAATGAGAAGATAAAATGATAGGAGAGAAAAAAATATAAACGAAAAATTGTAAGAGAAATAAAAATAATATTTATTATAATATTTTTATAAGAAAAAAAATATGATGCTTAGTTTTTTATATTTAAAAATAATTTTATTTAATTTTTAAAATTTTAAAAAATTAGAAAGAAGTTCACATGAAATAAAATGTAAAGTATTAAATAATATAAACTATGTATTATATTAAAATTAATGTTATGACCAAGAATAAAAAATGGAAAATAAGATTAAAATTAATGTTATTGGCTTGAGCTTGTGTTTCCAACACGATGAGGGTATTCATTTTTTCCTAATCAAGTTACCTCATATCCAATTTGGTGCATATGACAACTTATTGTATTTACAATAACGTGTCATGTATTTGGGAGATACTTTATAAATTATTGGTAGGACAATTGAAATTGTTTTAAGAAATCGTCTTTTATCTATTTGTAGCTTCTTAATCGCAAAATTTCCCCTTATTTTCAAAAGATTTTAAACAAGAGACCTTACAAATTCATAATGTCACTCATTGTAATTTCACTTATATTAACCTTCAAAATTCATTTTGTGAAAATTATATTTGCTGCTTGCTTATCAAATTTGCTCCAAAGTAATTTTTGTTCCTAAACGAATTTATAGTTTAGCTTGTGTTTCTAAACGAATTTATTTAAATACACTAAATTTAAATTGTTTTTATTTTAAATTATTTAATAGAAATAATTTTTTTAATTGTATTTTTATAATTTTGATCCTTTAATTTATTTTAGATATTTAAATTTAATGATCAATTAAAATTTTGTTAACTTAAATAAAATATTATATATAATATTAAGTCCATTTAACTTTTTGTTATAAATATATAAAAATAATCATTAAATATATGGGATAAGAATGTTTAAAAAATATTTTTATTCTCTTATTATTTCATTTTATTTCACTCATTTACTTATTATATATGTTATTTAATCTTTTTAACCAAAATCCATCAAGATTAATAAAGATGAAAATATTAGATTAGGTAAAACTAACAAGTTATCAACTTGCCTCCAAGGTCAATATTGGTTTTGTCAATATAGAAAGTTGTGGGTTAGCAATGTGATCCCACGTATACAACCGGAACACTTACCCTATGATAAAAGTATAGATTGAACATTACTTTGGAATGGAATATGAGGATCGTAATAATATCTAAAATGCACATAAAAAAATTAGGTGGTTTCACTGTCCCAATTCCCTATTAGGTCTTTCTAATATATCCAATTTATTTATATAGTTTATCCACATATTTTTTTTTATTGTAAATAAAATTAACATCATAATTTTATGTATCCATGGCTATTCATGTCATACATGTATATATTTTTATCTTAGTGTCATCCTAATCCTAATCTTAATTTGAATCATATGATTAACAATTTCATGTTTATAACATGAATTTTACTTATATTCTTGTCATAATATATTCATAATATATTATTATAATCATCCTTTAATATTTCATTGTTTAATTAACATAATTTCTTAGATTTTTTTCAAACAAATTGTTTAATATATATATATATATATATATAGGTATTTTATATTTATTATTTTAATTTTTGTACATCCGATTAAGTTTCAACATCAATATAAGAAACGTAAATTTACATCAAAGTAATTATTTGAGAGAATTCATTTCTCTCCTTTAACTACAATCTTGTGAGATTTACAATCGGTGACTATGTCTTCTAGTTTTTTCTCCAACAATGGTGATGATAGTGGAGAAGTGGTGGTGGAGGAATGACTTCTTCCTTCTTCTCCTCTTTTGGCTTTTTTTCTCTTCTATTGGTTTTTCTTAGTGTTTCTTCCTTCTTATCTTCTTGTGTTTTTTTGGATTCTTCTAAACTTTCAACAACAACAATTCAATGAAGATAATTATGTATTATTGAGATCCCAAAAAATAATCATAGTTTCAATATCAATAAAAAAATAGAGATATAAAACACTAACCTTAATCACATAGTCTATGCCCAAATATTCCTTCGAGAATAAATGTTCAAAACCACCCCATGAGTCACAATTATAGTGTCACTGCAACTCATCATAGCAAAAAAATGTTCAAGAAGCTTAGTAGTTGTCGTTATTGTAGTCACTCAACAAAAAACTCTCGCGTATAGGAGAGAACAAATCACTAGATAAAATAAAAAATGAATTTTGCTTCGGACCTATTGAGTCTTTCAAGGAGGCTAATAATAGGAGAATTCTTAACAATAAGGCACAAATAAATCATATAAGAGAATATGACATCACCTTCAACAAAAAACCTTAAGACATTAGGTTATAAGTATTTCTCACTTATTAGTTACTAAACTTTCTCATTTCTATCAAATGTAGGACTTCATACTCGAATTCACAATAATCTCCTACTCAAGTGTGATTCCCTTTCACATTGGAACACCATCCCCTCAAGCGAAAACATTTCTTAACCATGAGTACTCAGTAGTAACCTTATTTGTACCGTCATTGAACTCAACATGATTCGCTTGCCTGAAACTCATGTCAAGAATACTTTCGACACAAGTATCCATAATCTAGGATCTATCACCTATTCTAAATCATACTCAATCAAGTCAGACACCAAACGAATTATCGACTCTAATACCACTGTTGGGTCTTTCAAACAGAATGATTCTCAACAGTGGTATACGAGTCAACTATATAAGAGAATATAACACTACATTGAACTCAAAATCTTAAAAGATTAGGTTATGAGTATTTTTCATTTTTAAGTTACTCAATTTTTTTCATTTCTACTCAATATAAGACTTCAAACTCACACTTAAATTCACAATAAGACTATATGTGATCCAATATAAAAAAGATAAGTTTCAATTTAAAAAATATCATTGTATTTTTTGGTTATGTCAGGATTGTAAATAATATGGTGATAAAAACTTACATAAAAAGCAAATTTTCAACACAATTTAACCAATAATAATTCAATTTATTATAACAATTTGTCAAACACAATGGATTAAAGTTAAATTTCTTCTTCATCCCATATAATTAAACTTATATTTAATTTTAAGGTATTAACATTCATAATTAAGCAAGTTTTAGACAACTAAATTTGTACACATGATACAAGTTAATCATTTAGTGGATAAAACGAGTTAATCATAGGATAGGTGAGACGAGCACGTGATATGAATTTACTAGACAATCTAGTTATTGGAAAGTTAGACGAACATGCTAGATGAGATGATCATGAGGTAGGTTACACAATTGAACTAGACGAATTAATCAATGATAGACTAGATAAAATCGATAAAATAAATTGATCATATATAAGCCAGACAAACATAATAATGAGGTAAGTCTTATAAACTAACAAGACGAATTAATCATAGGTTCCAGAAAACGGATTGCCCATGACTAATTAATTAATCATAAATAATATAAATGAATAAATTCCTACTTCTTTATCGAGATGTATCTCATTGGTTGACTAACTTATTCTACTAAATATTAAAGATCAATGTATAATTTAGTGATTTATTTCAAGTATTTATACTTTCTTATAGAGAATCCCTTCCTAAAAATATCACTTTCAATAACCATTTTGTTTTTCTTTAATTAAGTCTTCTATATTATAATACTATATGCCGCATCAAACAATACTTTTTTCATCTTTACTATGGTTCCACACTTGTTAATTACGTAATAGCAGAAGATAGCACGTTTTGTATATCTTTCTCAAAATTTTATCTAATAAAATGGGGGGTTTTCATGTAGATTTATTTATAAATATTTTAAGGTGTCCACCATCGCTGATACCACTTTAATGGTCATTTCATAATTGTTTATACAAATGTATGAAATTTGTTATAGACAAAAATATATTATTAGCAAATATAATTAATAATTAATAATTTATTATTTTTTAAATCACATGTTTTTTTCTACGAGGAACATTCTATTTTAATATAAAACATTTATAATATGGTAAGTTAGCCAGACAATTTTTTTAGTACATAAAGCCCTAAGCAAATACTTATAGAAACCAAACATATCTTTCCCTATATATGAATTTTCTTTTGGTGTGGTATATATATATATATATATATATATATATATATATATATATATATATATATATATATATATATATATATATATATATATATATATATTTCCTTTAAATTATGCCAAAAATTCAATCCTATAATTTTAGTCGTAAACGGATAGTGGCTTCATATGCTATAATTTTTTTAGAATAATGATCTTAATTCTAATATTTTTAGAAGTTGGAGAATAACTTTTAAAAACTGTAAAAAGTAAAGATATCTTTGAGAAAATTTCATATATTAAACGAAGAAGCCAAAACCCAAATATTAAATTTGGATAACAGATCTAGTTAAATTTTCTTGACCATTGAGTAGAAAAAGCAACAAACACTACAAAATAATTAGTTATTTTCTGTAATTTGTTTATAAAAAACTATTTAAATTTATAGGAAATTTATTTTTTGCAATTTTTATAAAAAATTTGCAAAAATATTTTCATGAAATATAAAAATTTCTAGTAGTGGAACTTTTATATATATATATATATATATATATATATATATATATATATATATATATATATATATATATATATATATATATATATATATATATATATATATATATATAGATAGATAGATAGATAGATAGATAATTTTTTTTCCTTTTTTATATTTAAGCCTCAGTCTTTGCTCCTTCTGCTTTGGGCTTCTCTTCTTCAATCTTTACCACCTCAATTTTAGGTTCTTCAGCCTTTACTTCTTCTGTCTTCGGTGAGTCTTCTACTTTCTGCCAATTCAAGGTCACAATTATTAATAGGGTAAATAATTAATTTAGCAATTACATTTGTGTGATAGAGTCAAATTAGTAATTTAAAAGAATGAAAATTTATATTTAATTGGTGAGTGTATATAAAATTTAAAATTGTTTTTGATATTATATTTTTAATGATAAAATAGTCCTTGTCAAATTAGTTCTTAAATTTATATTTTTTAATGATGAAATAATTTTACAAGGCTTAGCAATAGGGACAATTATAGAATATTTCACACGTTTAAACACTAAAATATATATTTTTTAAGAATAAATTAGTTATTTTCATCAATTATTTAAAAAATTTACTCTATCTCATTATCTTTAATAATTTTTTATTAGTGTTTTTCCAATAATACCTTTATCATTTTTATATTTTTTCCAATCAAAATATTCTTAAATAACTTATATATTATCTCTTCTCTTTCTGTTATAAATATAATTAAAAGATGGGGTGTAATTGATAAACGAATAATTAATACAATTTTAAAACCTTTCAAACATAAAATAACATATATTTTGAAATAATGGGAGTAATAATTTCTCTACAATGATTCATAATAAATTAAGCTATAGTAAAGTAAAAAACTGTTTTAAAACAAACAATAACGCAAAACACAATTTAAGTGCAATTTTTAGATGATTTAAGTGTTACTCTGCTATCAAAATTAAAGTGTTACCTTCATTATTTGTATAATAAATATTTACATTAAAGATTTTACTTAAGCTATGATGTAAACCTCTAATGCAATTAAAAGTATTTAAAAAAATGAGATGTAAAATTTGTTCCAAAACCCATTAGGGAAATGAAAATGTAGATTGTAACATGAAGGAAAAAAGAAGAACCTGGTTGAGCAAGGTTCTGAGAGACTTATTGTCGGAGTCATTGGTGGTTTCCTCAGTTGTGGTCTCAACATTTGCTTCACTCTGGTTCTGATCAACCTTGACTTCTTCAGTCACAGGCTTAGGCACATTCTCAAGACCCTCCTCATTGGTCTTGGGATTGCTTCCACAGTTTCCCATGAAAATATTTGATATAGGGAGAATGAATCAAGGTCTCTCTCACTTGATCTTCCTCCCTCTAAACTCAGAAAGGCTCAAGGATTCTTATTGGTGTTGCTGCTTAATCCTTCCAAGCCTTTATAAACACCTCCTTTCTCGTTTCTTTTGGATTCGTTGCGTAGTTAACCATTGGCTCCCAAAATTTTGAGGAGACCAATGGCCCCTATTACTTTTAATTCTCTTTTATTAAGCAAGGATTTAATATTCACCTTTCTGCAATAGCTTTAAAACCATGGGCTCCGGTTATGGTATGGTATGACATGTTCCACTTTACTTTATCAACTTAGGAGTCCCACATTTATTAGGAGTAAAATTGAAGATAGTTTATATATATTTTATTTCTTTACCTGTTGAATTGTTTCTTATATATAAAATCATAATAAATTAATTAAAGTTTTAAACAAACAACTCTGTAATAGATATTGCTAATTAGAATGATATTTATTTTATTTAAATTATTTTAATGATACGCGCTTAGTCACAAACACAAGCAACCCTGGCTTTTGATTTTGTTCAAGGTTTAATTCGTGTATTGGTAAAACTCCTGGAGATTTGCAAAGCTGTGTTGGCCCTACGAACCAATAAACACATTTATGATTCTTCAAATTAAACTTAATTCTGGATTAAAAATCTTCTCTTAACTCTAACTGGTTAAATGTTTTTTTAATCATTAATTAAAAAAATTATTTATGTTAATTATACTGTAGTGGAGTAATAGAAACAATGTTGGTGGAGATGATCTAAACAACAATCACGTTTTATTGACTTTTTTTTTCTAATTTCGAAAAATGTAAAATTATATTAATTACTTTTTTACTAATTGTATTGTTATCTTGTTAATTATATTATTATAGAGAGAGAGGATAATAAATGATTGAGAGTGATTTATATAGAGAAAAAAAAACTAACAAATTTATTAAAATGATAAAAAATGAGTTTTAAACTTATTTTATATAAAATTCCATGTTACTGAAAACACTTTTAAAAATATTCATATATTTTTTAATATACCTTAAGAGAATAAACATATATATAGTTGTCGACTTTAAAAACAATTTTAATGCATTAAAACAACCCCGATGTTTAGCTACAATATTTAATGATTAAATCATGTTTTTAATAAATTAAAATGTTTTTTTGTTACAAACTCAACAATTATAAAAAAATTTAACAAATTAAAGAAAATTTTAATCCATTTACGTAACATTTTAAACAAAACAGAAACACTTCCAAAGTAATATTGTTCGTTATTACTCCAAGATCAATGAAAAAGGATAATTTATAACAAACTAAACTCAAAATTACATCCCAAACACAAAGATACAACACAAAACTAAAAACATCATTATCATCTTAAGTAAAGTTAGAACATCAAATTAATACTCTTTGAGATTCATTGTTCAAGTTCCCATCCTTCCTTGTCTCTCTTAATTAATAATGCTGTTTTATTTTATTTTTTGTCTAACTCCATCATTTAAGGTTATATTCAATATGAATATATGTAAATTGTAATTAAACTCTAACTTGTCTGAAATACTAGGTCTGCTTTTTTAAATGTATTTTAAAGTATTTTTCATAAAATAGTCAGTTATTAACAATTTTACATATTTAGATAAACTTATATAAAAAACGAAAAATTATTCCATTTAGAAACAAGTATAATAAACAATTCTGTATTTTTTTTTTCGTTTCGGTTTTATTATAATCAATTTTTTAATTAATACAATACAAAGAGACTCATTAAGAAAATGGTCACAAGACTAGTCATGTTACGTTTCGACATTAACTATACATTGATGGTCAACGAGAGTTAAACGAAATGTTAAAAAAGTATGATATTTTAACAAATTATTTTTCATATGCAACTATTTATAACACTCTTATAATAATATAATAATAAAAATATAATATAAAATATTATTATTATTGTTGTTATCATTATGATCATCACGTAATTATATATAAAAAAATTGATTATCAAACATTTATTTAATTCTAAAATATAAAATGCCTTACACTTATATATATATATTTCTGTTTTTTCTTGAAACTTAAAATCAATTTACTACAACAGTTAAGCAAAGATGAAAGATTCATTGAAAACAGTGCAGGAGTTGAAACCAGCCATGTTGATGGTGCTAACGCAGGTTGCAACTGCTGCTGTGAATGTGTTTTACAAGATGGCCATAAATGATGGAATGAGCATTAGGGTACTCACTGCCTATCGTCACATTTTCGCAGCTGCTTTCTCTCTTTCTCTTGTTCTTATTTTCGAAAGGTATGCATTGAAAGCTATCTTAATTAAGAATCCAATTATAGTTGAGACTTTTAGACTCATGCTATATTTATTTTTCTAGTTGATATTAATTTAAAACAGAAAGAACAGGCCAAAGTTGACGTGGAGGGTGCTTCTGATGTCATTCTTTTGCGGTCTATTTGGGTATGCATGGTTCATGTAGACTCAAGTCTTCATCCCTTAATATGCCCAAAGATTTTCTTTGAATATATTTTTTCTTTTCCCGTTTATTTTTCAAATGCACTGCTAAATTTTGAAGTTATTAACCGAAGTGATTGCTGTTGATATATGTGCCTTCTATAATATGAACAGAGGGAGTTTGGCGCAAAACCTTTATTTCATTGCTTTGGCATGGGTTTCAGCCACATTTGCTACCGCCATTTTTAATCTCGTTCCTGTGGTTACTTTCATCTTCTCCGTTTTGTGCGGGTACGTGGTCAACACTCTTCACCACTGTCATATATTCATTAATATGTCAGTTTCACTTTATAACAGTTATTATAACTGCTGAATATGTGTTTCATTTCTCTAATTTATTGTTAGTTTTTTACGACTATTTAATAAATTTCATGACTTTGGTGTTTTATATGAAGAAATATTTCTTATAAGGTTTCAATATTGGAGTTGTGTTTATTATCTTCAAGATAGAAATGCAAAAATATTTTATTCTTAAATTATTATATAATATTGTATTATTTTTTTTATGAGATGAAATTTGTCGTCAAATAATAAAGAATTCCTCACAAAACTCATTTTGTGAACAAATAACAAAATTAGGCTTGTGACGATTTAAGTCGTAACAAAAATCATAGTAGCTTAAAAGAAGAGAAAAATATTTAGTTTAAAAAAAATATTCGGGTTTCAAGAAAATCTGTCAGTACACACTTATTCAAACGACTTATATATTTGTTTAAAGATCCGTTGTTACATACTTGTTAAAGTGATTTATGCATCACGCTTAAGCGGATAAGACATAGATTGTACTCCCATAACTCATACTTGAGCGACCATGACTTCACAAAATTTTAAAAACTCACTCAAAACTCCCTTAAACAAGGTCAATCAATTTGTTAAGTTAGATAAAATTTTCGTTTAAGAAATCATGACTTAGTAAAATTTTAAAATCTTACACGATTTCGCTTAAGATCAATCTCTCATTTAAACTAGGCAAGACAAACAAAATTTTGGCTTAAACAATTATGACTTAATAAAATTTTTAAAAATTCACTTAACCACTTAAGTAAGATCAATATCTTGCTTAAGCTAGACACAATTTTTACTTAAATTAGGCAAAATTTTCAATTAAGTGACAATGATAGGATCACAAATTAAATATTTTTTAGTTTGTCTCTGTCATAGAATAATTAGTGACGAACCATTTTTGTTACAAAATTTTGTCACTAAGATAAATAAAAATGTATATATGATTTTTGTAATGATATTTTTTGAGACTACATACAATCAACACAAATTTTATCATAAAATCTATATACTTTTAACTTTGTTGTCATAATTTGTAACAAATTTTTGTTTGTCACAAAATGATGTTAAAAAAATATTATTTTTTAGTGTCATAAGAATTAATCATTATATTTGATGGTATATTTAAATTTTTTAAATAACAACAATTTTATTTTTAAAAAATATATTAACAAATAAAAATTGTTTACAAACTATCTTATAAAACTTATAAAGTGGTGATTAGATTCAAAACTAATATGCAAATTCAATATATTTTAATGCATGTGAAGATTTTCATTGGGCTACTTTTGCCATGCTATGATGAGAATTTTGTATATTGTGTGAAAAATATATTTAGATTTGTATTACTTCTTGTACTTTATGATATTGGCATTTAGAATAAAGATGTTATTTCTAGTGATTTTTATTTCTTTCCAATTCCAAGAAGAATTTTTACTAATTTCAATATTGATATGGTCATCTCCATTATTATATACATTATTCTAATATGACATATATGCTATTGTAAGTTACTTTCTTTTTTCGGAGACTTCTAATTTTTTTATTAAAATAAAATTAGGTCATTTTAGAAAAGTCATTAAAGAAAATGATAAAATATTTGTTGTTGTTTAATGACACAATTTCCTCATTTGTTCATAAATGTATATGTGGATTGATTCTAACAAGTCTTTCGATGTCCATGTTTTGTTGATTGAAAAATATCATTTGTGTTGATTTTTGAGACGACACCCTTCATTGAATTTATTATTTTCTTTTAAGTATGACATACCTCTCATCATATTCTTCTAATATAATAGTTTCGAAGCAGGGGCGTTAAAATGTTCAAACTTTTGATGTCAAAACAATGAATCATCAACTTGGACATTTAAGGTAATATCAATAGTATATTTGAATTTTATAAGAATACTTCTATTTCTTTTCACCATTAACTTCACATTTCTTCCATCTTTTGTTGTCATAGATTGTGTATGTACATCATTTGAAATGGAAAGTATAACCTTTCACCATCATTTGACCAATACATAATAGATCTTTCTTAAGATTAGAAACGAGTAAAACAAATTTTATGAGCTTTGTACCCTTTTTTCTCCTCATCACAATAATGTCTCTTCCTTTTGACTTCACGAGGGTGTCGTTTCCCAATATAACTTTCACTTCGACAAAATCATCAATATCTTTGAAGATATTTCTATCTCTAATCAATGTGATTATTACATTCTTTGTATAAGTACCAACTTTCACTTATTTCATCATTGGAATCTGAAGTTGTATAAAAAAATGTTGCTCAAGGTCATGCTCTTCTAATATGATGGATAGTTTCTTTAGAAGTTATTATTTTGGACTCAAGTTGAAATCCACCTGTTCAACAACCTCCTTGAACTCACCAAATGCTCCTCACTTTATCTTCAAATGTAAAATAGAGATTTCATCAAATAAAACATCTTTACTCAGAATTAACTTTCCTTCTAAAGTTGTCTGGACTTTGAAATCATTCACTTCATTTCCATACCTCACAAAAATCTATTCTTCAATCTAAGTTCCAACTTATCCTTATCGAAATTATAATAAGCTAGAATCATAAACACCTTTAATTTTGAGTAATCAAATGGTTTTCCAAATCATACCTCGGCTAGAGTCTAAAAGCCAATGATTGTTGAAGGAGAACAATATACTAAGAAGCAACACTATTGGTTGCTTCCTCTCAATATCGTCTTACTATCCGAAATGACAATAGCATATATCTTGCTCTCTTCAAGAAGTAGTTCATCCTTTTCACTACTTTATTCTGTTGGAAAGTATGATAATAGTCAAATCCCTTGCTATGCCTTCCTGTCTACAAAAATTACTAAAACTTTTCAAAATAGAATTTAAGTCTTTAAGTTCACCGTTAATGCTTAAACTTCTTCCTAGTTTTATTAAGTATGAGTATTGTCCATTGATTAAACTTCATGAAAACATGATTTCTTTTATATTATAAAACCCATATCATTATTGAGTAATCATCAATAACCAAAAGAAAATATATTTCTCCTATAAATAATGAAATTCTTGAAGCCTTCCAACAATCATGATGGACATTCTCTAATGTGAACAATATGTCATGTGGCATATATACATGTGCCACGGAGGATAAGATGATTTCTCATTCTAGACGTTTGTTTTACCTAAACTACATATGACCTTGAATGATATACATATTTCCTTCTTTGGATCCATGCTCACCACCCTCTCCATGACCTGCATCTCTTTATCTTCAACATGGTGAACATAACAATTTTTTTTCATGACTCCAATGGATATAAATTTCTTCAAATCAGGGGCATATTAGATGTTAGTTCATGTTTGAACCACATCATCCATAGTGTAGATCTTGATGAATGATCTTTCGAAGAAACAAATAATATATTATTAATAAATAATAAATGAATACGAAAAGCAATAACATAAATAGGTGAGGGGTCAAATTTCTAAATATACAAGAAAATATATTTAATGATCATTAAATTTTTTAGAAGAACAAATCATAAATACACATGTAAATTATAAAAATTTAGGGAGTTCATGACCCTGTCATGTTTCTAGAATCTCTTACACTTATCATACCTCTTGATTCAAACATAACTAATACTAAGAGTTTTACACAAAGAATTATTGCTCATTATATGTCATCATTGTATTAAACTAGTTCTTTCTTGGACTCACAAGAAATTAACAACCAGAATCCAATACCAATAAATCAAATGAGTGTCATTGTGAGACAACTGAGAAGGCCAATTCTGGCTTTGATGAGGTATACCATTGTGAATAGTGGTAACAACCTAATCCTTACTTCTCCTTCTTGGACAATCCTTTATCCAATGTTCTATTTGCTTGTACATATGACAAACATCCTTTGAATTCTCCTTTTTCTTGTCTTATTTCTTGGAGGTTATCATACTAGTGCAAAAAAATTTATGTCAATTTTTCTTGCCAGATTAATAATTACCCCACGTAAAATAAAATAATTTACATTTTTAAAATTAAGGCAAACATTTTACGTCAAATCATATAAGGTTCGACGTAAAATTCATTGTGTCTACTAGGTTTGTTGTTACGCTTGTTGCTATGACAAGACTTCAAAAACACGCTTCCTAATCCAACCTCTTTTCTCCCCTCTCTTTCATTCTTCACTCTCTCTCCCTCCCATCTCCATAACCACACAATTCATCGCCACTGTTTAATCATGGTCATTGCTTCATTCAACTTTGAATGCGCCTGTGCCTTACCCATTATTCCCATTCCCTCCCTCCCTCTACGTAAGTTCTCTCTCTCTAGCTAGTCCTAGGATTGTTAAAATAGGCTAACTAATCCAGTTTGACTGACTCTATGGACTATGTAAAAAGAAATTAATAGCTTAACCTGACCTATATTTTGAACTAGATCATAAGTTTTAGTGTGATCCTATGTTAGGCCAATAGGCTAATCAATCAATTTTAGCATAATTAAAAATTAAAAAAATTATCAACATTTCTATATCAAAGTAATTAATTTAAAAAATATTTAAATAAAAATAAAAAATATATTTTAAAAATTTAAATTATATTAATGAAATTAATTTATATTTCAGATATTACAATTTAATATATAAATTACAATAGAACAAATTCATTTAGTCCCAAAATAAAAGTTAAATACTTACTTTTTATTATTGTAATTCATTTTTTAGTAATGTATTGATCTAAAATAGTAATTCATCTTAACTATTATATCTTGGAATAAATGGATATTAGAGACTTATTTTTATATTTTCTCTTAAAATAAGTTAATCTCTTATTAAATTAATGTATAATACTTAATTTTGTTTTAAATAACATTACTTTTAGTTTTATTTAAATAATTATTATTCAAAAAAACGGGTAGACCCATAAGTTTATAAAGCACCTTTAAACCATGACCTAAACGAGCTAGAATAAAATAGACTCGTTTTAATTTATCTCACAAATTTTGTGGTATAACTTGACATATTTCTCAATTCGATCCAACCAGTTAAATCTATTTTAACATTCTGTAACATGTAACCAAGAGACTGCCAGCATAGCTCATGAGCTGGAGCAAGATATACAGTGGGGCAGTGACAACAAGGTAGAGTTAGTTATGCCTAGTGGCCAGATGACACTTAATCCGGAAAAAGGGGACACGAGGAAAAGCACAAGGGTTAGGAAGAGAAGCACAAAATTGGAAGGATATGCAACGGGGAAGGATTATGCGTGTGGTATGAGCCCTTTCTCTGAGTTCATTCTTATCAGTCTCAACAATCCTTCTTCCTTTCTGATTCCATTACTATTCTTTATCTCTCTGAAATTGTCTTCACTCCTTATTTCTTCTTCCAGGAATTAGAGATTGATCCGGCTACTCTGGTTGTTCGGATAGAAGGAACGTTGCTTCCTACTTATACGTTAATTTCTTGTTGAATCTTACATACTCATTACGATTGTTGTTAGTTCATTTGTTCATGTATACTGTTCTTAAAACATTCCAACAGTTGGTTTTTCTTGTGGAAAATCTTACTCGCGTATTATCCATAATATTACTGTTTCATTGGTGCTTTCATTGACCTCCATGGCTGAGAATACCAGATTGAAGGAGTTATAGGCAGAGCTTAAGAATTAAGGTGTTGAAATTCGGAGGTTGATGGACCTCATGGAATTGCGTGATACCGAGCATCGTAACCACACTAGCCAGGTTCAAGCTGATGCTAGAGAGAGAATGGACCAGCTCCAAAGTGCATTGGAATTGTTTATGCAACATCACTCTCAGTCGCATGGTGGGTCTTCAACGACCTCATCCTCTCCCACAGTGGTTAAGGATATAGCGCTCGGGTTCCCTCATTTCGATGGTCACACCCCGGTATTAGAATGGATTTTCAAGGCAGAGAAATTTTTTGACTACCACCATACTCCAGATGCGGAACGAGTAGATATCGCTGCCATTCATTTTGAGAATGATGTGGTACCTTGGTTTCAGATGCTACAGCGTCTGTCTGCGATTAATTCTTGGCAGGACCTCACTAAAGCTCTGGAATCTCAATTTGGTCTTTCCCCCTTCGATTGTACGATGGCCGAGTTATTCAAGTTACACCAAACAGGGACTGTGTCTGAATACTATCTTACTTTTATGTCGCTTGCTAACCACTCTTTTGGCCTTCCACCTGAAGCCTTACTCAATTGTTTTTTGAGTGGACTGCATACTGAAATACGAAGGGATGTTGTGGCCCACTCACCGTCGTCCTTACTAAGAGCGGTAGCCTTAGCTAAATTGTTTGAGGATAGATACATTCCAAACCAGAAAACACCTCCCTATTCCCACCCAGTGCGATATCACACAATTGCCACTTCTCATTATTCGGCCCCACACGCACCGCCCAAAACCACTTCAAAACAGTCATTACCCCCATTACTGCCTAACCCTCCACTACCACCACTCTGAAATCCCAATGTTCGCCGCATTAGTCCAGCTGAAATGCAGTTACGACGAGAAAAAGGCTTGTGTTATTTTTGTGATGAAAAGTTCTCTTTCAACCACAAATGTCCAAATCGACAATATTTGTTGTTACAATCTGAGGAAGAAGAGGTCGATCCTCCTAGCAGTATACTCCAAGAGGATTATGAACAACTGCATAAAGTAGCAGATTCGGGAAGTACAGATCACCATGTATCCCTTAACGCCTTGAAGGGTGGTCTTGGTGTTGGTACTATTCGCTTCACCGCTTATATTGATAAATTGCCAGTTAAGGTGCTTGTCGATGGTGGAAGCTCTGATAATTTTTTACAGCCCCGGATGGCTAAATTTTTGAAACTTCCTATTGAGCCTGCTCCTATGTTTAAGGTAATGGTTGGAAATGGGAATCATATGAATGTTGAAGGTTGGGTTCAGAATCTCGTTGTGGTCGCACAGGGGACCAAATTCCAGCTGCCTGTTTATTTGCTCCCTATTTCTGGGGCTGATTTAATCATGGGAGCTAAATGGTTGAAAACCATAAGGCCCCACTTAGCAAATTATGATGCCTTGAACCTGCAGTTTTTACATAAAGGGAAGTTGACAAAGTTGCAGGGTGATCTCGTTATCGTTCCTACTCAGCCCAATTGCATCATATTAGAAGATTAGTGTACACTAACTCCATTGCTGAAGTTTATAGTCTGAAGTTAGTGGAAGAAGACCAGCATTCGCTGCCATCACTGGACTTACCTACGGATATGGAACCGGAACTGACCTTATTGCTTCATACTTATCGCTCATTGTATTCCCTTACAGGAAGGGTCAACTCCAGTGAAGGTGAAACCTTATCGGTACCCTCATAGTCAGAAGGAGGAAATTGAGAAAATGGTCTCTGACATGTTGCAGGAAGGCATTATTCAACCCAGTAAAAGTCCCTTTTCTTCACCGATTGTTTTGGTAAAAAAAAAAGATGGCTCTTGGAGGTTTTGTTCTGATTATAGAGCCCTCAATGCTATCACCATCAAGGACAGTTTTCCTATACCTACGGTTGATGAACTCATTGATGAACTTTTTGGTGCTTCTTTCTTTTCTATGCTCGACTTACGGTCTGGCTACCATCAGGTATTGGTACATCCCGAGGACAGACATAAGACCGCATTTCGAACACACCATGGCCATTACGAATGGCTGGTTATGCCTTTCGGACTTACAAATGCTCCAGCCACGTTCCAAAGTTTGATGAATGAGGTTTTTCGAGATGTTTTGCGGAAATTCGTTTTGGTTTTCTTTGATGATATTTTGGTGTATAGTTCCTCTTGGAAGAATCACTTAGGCCATTTGGAATTTGTTCTACGCACCCTACAACAACAACAACTTTATGCTAAATTTTCAAAATGCTCGTTTGGAGTGCAAGAGATTGACTATTTGGGCCATACTCTCTCAGGGTCCGGGGTAGCAATGGACAACTGCAAATTGGCTGCAGTAGCAGAATGGCCTAAACCTGCAAATCTTAAACAACTTCGCAGGTTTTTGGGCCTCACTGGTTATTACCGTAGGTTTGTGCAAGGATATGCCAGCATTGCTTCACCTCTAACTGATTTGTTGAAGAAGGACTCCTTTAAATGGGATGTAGCAGCTGACACGGCCTTCCATAAACTTAAGGCTGCTATGACATCAGCACCTGTCTTAGCTATTTCCAATTTTCAGGAACCTTTTATCTTGGAAACCGATGCCTCAGGTTCTGGCATTGGGGCTGTTTTGAGTCAAGGACAACACCTGGTAGCTTATTTTTCTAAGAAATTATCCCCTAGAATGCAACGACAATCTGCATATATTAGGGAATTCTATGCTATTACTGAGGCTTTAGCCAAATTTAGACACTATTTGTTGGGGCACATATTCACCATTAAGACTGATCAGAAAAGCTTAAAGGAGTTGCTGGAACAGAATCTGCACACTCCAGAACAACAATAGTGGTTGCCAAAATTCCTGGGATATGATTTTACAATACAATACAAGTCTGGCAAAGAAAACATTCCTGCAGATGCTTTATCCAGAAGCTTGATGATGGCTTGGTCAGAACCAATCACTACTTGGTTAGCTAAGGTGGCTGCAATGATTCAACAAGATGAAGAGCTGAAGCAAATGTACAAGAAATGTGAGGCCAAGACAATGCCACACCATGACTATACCATTAGGAATGGGTTATTATTATGGAAAGGCAGAATTGTAATTCCCCAAAATGAGGAGCTTATTTCTCAACTGTTGCACGAATTTCATAGTTCCAAGATAGGTGGTCATACAGGAGTCACTAAGACAGCCGCAAGGATTTGTGCATAATTTCATTGGCCTAAGATGCAACAGGATATCCGCAAATTTGTGCGCGAGTGCAGTATTTGTCAGCAAGCAAAAGTTAGCCAAGCATCACCGGCTGGATTGTTACAACCATTACCAATTCCGCACCAGGTTTGGGATGACATTGCCATGGACTTCATTACCAATTTGCCTTCTTCCCATGGTTATTCTACCATTATGGTGGTTATTGACAGATTGTCCAAGTTTGGTCATTTTATTACTCTTAAGGCAGATTTCACAAGTAAGGGTGTAGCAGAAGTTTTCATCAACACCATCGTTAAGTTGCATGGGATTCCCAAATCCATCATCTCAGATAGGGACCGAGTTTTCATCAGCTCTTTCTGGCAGCATCTCTTTAAATCACAAGGAACGACCCTGGCCATGAGCTCCTCTTACCACCCGCAATCCGACGGACAGAGTGAAGTGTTAAATAAGACATTGGAAATGTACTTGAGGTGCTTGTCGTATGACAGTCCTAAAACATGGTTCACTCTCTTACCTTGGGCACAGTTCTGGTATAACTCTTCTTATCATCATAGCATTGGTATGTCCCCCTTCAAAGCTTTGTTTGGCAGAGACCCTCCCTCTGTTACCCGATATGTATACCATGGAAAGCACCCTCCCTCTGTTCAAGAGACCCTACAACAGCGGGATAGGCTACTGGATAAGTTGAAACAAAATCTGTCAAAGGCCCAGAGTTATATGAAGAATCAGGCAGATAGGAAAAGAAGGGATTTACAATTGGAAGTGGGAGAATTTGCCTTAGTCAAGCTCCAACCGTATCGTCAGTATTCGGTTTCCTTAAGAAAGAACCAGAAGTTGGGATTGAAGTATTTTGGTCCATTTGAAGTCATAGCTCGAATTGGTACAGTGGCTTACAAGTTGAAGTTACCGAACACGGCCAGAATTCATCCAGTTTTTCACATTTCACTGCTTAAGAAGTTTCAAGGAGACCCTCAGCAGCAGTATTTTCCTCTACCATTGACGACAACAGAAATTGGTCCCCCAGTCCAACCCCTTAAAGTCCTAGCTTCTCGGACCATTTTTAGAGGCTCATTTAAAATTCCTCAACTTCTAATTCAATGGGAGCTGACAGCACCACATGAGGCTACGTGGGAGGATGTTTCGGAGATTAAAAAGTCATTTCCACAATTCAACCTTGAGGACAAGGTTGCTTCTGATGGGAGGGCAATGTAACATGTAACCAAGAGACTGCCAGCATAGCTCATGAGCTGGAGCAAGATATACAGTGGGGCAGTGACAGCAAGGTAGAGTTAGTTATGCCTAGTGGCTAGATGGCACTTAATCCGGAAAAAGGGGACACGAGGAAAAGCACAAGGGTTAGGAAGTGAAGCACAAAACTGGAAGGATATGCAACGGGGAAGGATTATGCGTGTGGTATGAGCCCTTTCTCTGAGTTCATTCTTATCAGTCTCAACAATCCTTCTTCCTTTCTGATTCCATTACTATTCTTTATCTCTCTGAAATTGTCTTCACTCCTTATTTCTTCTTCCAGGAATTAGAGATTGATCCGGCTACTCTGGTTGTTCGGATAGAAGGAACGCTGCTTCCTACTTATACGTTAATTTCTTGTTGAATCTTACATACTCATTACGATTGTTGTTAGTTCATTTGTTCATGCATACTGTTCTTAAAACATTCCAACAGTTGGTTTTTCTTGTGGAAAATCTTACTCGCGTATTATCCATAATATTACTGTTTCGCATTCCTAACTAACCTTCATTCTTCATTCTCTCTTGCTCACATCACACATTTTCTTCTCTTTCCAATCAAAAATTGCCTTTGTTAACTCTATATCACTCTTAACAAAGACAAAAAAGCTGCCCACACGTGCACAACCATTCAATGTTCGTCATGGCAGATATGTTGCTATAAACGAAATTGAAAAAGGGGTTGTTGAATTGTTGTTGGAGGATGGGGGAGGATAAACCTTGAAAAGCTTGGGGTTGATGTATGATGCAAGTTCTTTCTTTGCATTGTTGAGTTTCACCTAGTTCTGGCTAAGTTTGTGTTGAAGGATGAACATGAGGTAATGTAGCCTAGGGGTTCCTGAGATGCGCATCGGCCTCGTATGTGAGGAACTTTATGATATTGATAACATTAAATAGAATAATAAATTTAAATGTTAGTTGAAATATTTTTATTTTGTAGATAGTTTAGGTAGTTAGTACCATGATTATGTGAGTTATGATTTTGATTCTAGAAAGTTAACGATAAAATTTTTTAAAGTTCATTTTGTCATACTCGACTATCTTATAAAAGATTGCATCAGTGTGTGCTCAAATCATAAAAATATTGTGAAAGATAACCAAATAATAAAATATTGAGCGTGGGTGTTCAAAGAAAAAGAGTTGTAGATCTAAGTAGGGGTGTCAATATGGGTTCTAACCCGTGAGCCAACCCGGCTCACCACGGGTTCGAGCCGGGTTGGGTTCGATTTTTTTTATTTCTACCGATTATGGGTTAAAAATGAACCCGGCTCACTTAACCCACGGGTTAAATGGGTTCGAGCCAGGTTATGGTGGGTTGGCCCGCAACCCACCATTAATTTTAATTTTTAAAAATAATTATAATAACATACTAACCTTAATTAATAATTTATTTTAAATTTTTAAAATAATTATAATACTTTAGTAACCCTAATTGATGTTATCCTGTTTTACCTCTACCCTACATTATTGACTGTCGCCACAAGCCAAACCCTCACTTAAACTTGTTATCAGTTGTTCGCTACACCATTACGTTTGTCGCTGCACTTTAGTCACTTGTCTTATTATCTGTCCACCGCACCACTACACCATGTCCATTGTATTACTTTCAAAGATAAGAATTTGTTTCATAACCTAAACCACTGTATTGCTTTCAAAGGTACAAATTTGTTTCATAACCAAAATTATTGGATTGATGAATCTTTATTTGAAAATGGTAGCATCTATACATTATTTGTTGTTTGTTATTGATTTATACGTATATCTCTTTAATATATGAATTTTTGACTTCTTTCTTTTAAATTAATTTACAGTATGAAATCTGAAACAATACATCAAAGCGTTAATGTAAATTGTATTGGTGATGGTTTTATTATTAATGAAAAATTCAATGAGTCAATTTCAGTTAATAACGAAGATACTGATGTTGAGAAAGAAAGGAAAAAAACATAAGTTTCTACATCCGAAGTTTTTATATAATTTAAAAAATTAAAAAAATATGGGTTAGTAAGCTAACCCACCTAACCCACCAACCCGTGGTGAGTTGAGCCAGGTTGTATAATTTCTAGCTCACCAAAAAGTGAGCCGGGTTGAGCTCATCTATTTTCAGCTCAACCCGTGGTGAGTCAACCCGTGTGAGCCAGGTTGGCTCACTTTGACACCCCTAGATCTAAGGACCCAAAACATGAAATAAGAAAAGATGAGGACTCAATATATAAAAGAGTAAGGACCAGAATAAAAAAAATGGCCATGATAAAAATAAAAACTAGACATAAAAATTTAAAATATAAATAGAGTGTACACTCGAAAAATATAAAAGTAGATAAAAAGATTGGAAACATAAAGAGAATAGATGATTAACCTAAAACATAAATAAAAAAGGTGTGAGAAAAAAAAAGTGGACGTACTCATGTCTTTCCTATAAACCCGATAAAGAATTAATTCAATAAATAATATATTTAAAAAAAAAATGACTCAACTAAAATCTTTATTAATTTATTTACTAAGTAGATCGGTTTATTTCTCACCTGCAATTTTTTTTTCCATCTCCTCATATATATATATATATATATATATATATATATATATATATATATATATATATATATTTTTTTTTTTTCTCTTTCCTCGTTCACTTTTTATTTTTCTCTTTCCCGTTTCAAGTGTCTTGTTCTTTCTCTCCCATCTCCTTCTTATTCTTTCTAAATAAATTATTATATTAAAACTTAATAAAAAAAATATTTTAAAATCAATATTGAAACTAAAAAAATATCAACTAATTATTTAAAAATGATAATAATAAATAATTTTATTTATTATGATATTAAACAATTTTATTTATGATAATATAAATAATTAATTTAAAATTACTTTCATAATGGATAATTATTATTCAATATCAACTATTTATCAATTAAATATAGTTTTTTACGTAGTAATTTAATTTAGTTATAATTAGGTTGAGTTGTGAAATTGTTAGATTAGATAATTTTAAAAAAATATATTAAAAAATTTACTTTAAAATAAATATTTAATTTTTTTCTTAATAATTATAATATAACAGTAATATTTGTAATATCTCAAATTATCATATAATATTTTTTAAATATAATATATTAAATTATAATATTTTTTGAATTATTTACATTTTTATTTTTCAAAAATAATAAAAGATACATCTTATCAAAATTTAATTTAATATTTTTAAATAAAGAATAAGATGGAGCAAGAGAATAAAAAAGAAGAAAATAAACACTAAATGAAGACAGAAAAAATAGAATAATAAGAAGTAGATGAAAAAAAAAAGAGGAAGAAAAAAAACTTTATTATTTCATATGAATTTATTTTTTGTTATTAAATTTTGTGTATAAAATAAACACATATAATTAGATAAATAACCTTAAAAAAATTTATCTAACTATTTTTTTAAAATATAATATTTAAAATATTAATTGTCCGAAGATGGTTAGATTTATTTTTTATTCAAAGTGTTACATGAAATAGATTGGAAAGAGTTCATGTAGACCCATTTACAAAGTGCTCTATTAAGACGCATATCATTGCGATGCGGCCCTGATCTCCTGTTTTTACAGGTGAAGAAAGGCCTAGAGGGTATTTGGGTCATTTCCTGTTATACACTTATTCTTGGATCATTTAAAAAAAAAAAATTTATATAAATATGACTACTATTATTATTGACATTTATCAACTATTTTAAATAATAATTTCATGAAGCACTTGTGACGTAATAATAAACCCGTCTAACAACTTTAATTACAAGTGATTGAATTTTTTGCTACGAATTATCTTTTTAAATTTTCAACTAATTTTTGCTAAACGTAGTCTAATTCATTCGTTCATCTTTTGAAGCTTCGAAAAGTTAAATTTGGAAAGCGGTGCAGGGAGGATGAAGGTGTTGGGACCGCTAATAGGAATTGCTGGGTCAATGCTGCTGACATTTTTCAAAGGGGTGGTGGTAGTGAGAAATCGATACAATGATCGAAAAATAGAAGAGAGAAAATCGAAGATCATATGATTGGTTAAAACCTGATGAAACGGAAGGATGGTTGGAAGGTTCCTAGTGACCACGAGACAGCATGAACCACTACAAGAAAAAACGGTATTAGCGAATCGGTCGCTAATTTGTTAGCGACCGAAATTAGCGACCGAAATGGTTGGTCGCAAAAGGGCAAGTCGCTAATGTGTTAGCGACCGATTTACATTTCGGTCGCTAAATAGCAACCGATGAGGTGGTCGCTAAAGTGGTCGCTAAATAATTTGGTCACTTATTCATTGAAGACCAAAATAGCGACCGAAATTAATATAATAAATCGGTCGCTAAATCCGTGATAATGTTTTAAAAAATAGCGATCGATATATTCGGTCGCTAATATATTAATATAATTATTTAAATAATAATTAAAATCGGTCGCTAAATCGGTCGCTAAATGGGAGACAAAGTTAAAAATAATAACGACGGATATAATCGGTCGCTAATATATTAATTGAATTATTTAAATAATAATTTAAATCGGTCGCTAAATTTGAATTGTATATTATAATAAATTTATAGCGACCAAAAATTCAGATCGCTAAATTAATAACAAAGTTAATTATTTTTATTTATTTACATTTTTAATTATATCAAGTTCATTAGACAACTTTTTTTCTCCAATTGGACACAATTGTGTTACATAATGAATGCTTAGTAGTTAGTAGTTAAATGCATTCTCATCCATGAAATGTGGACCAATTTGTCATAAACTTAAGATTTGAGAAACATTTGCAAATTGAAACTGCCAACTAACAGTGACAGAAAAGATTTCTCATTGTCAAGTACTACTAAATGAAACTGTTACACTTAAACACTGTTATACACATAATTGCCTTTTTTTATATGGTAACTCTAGCACAACCTTAAGAGGGTGTCAATATTGTTTTCTGTGGACTTAAGACTATATTTCAATTGTAGAAAATGCATATATACCAAGAAAGGGTGAGACACAATAAAGGTGAACAAAAAAAAAATAGTATCATAGTAGTGATACATTTCCCTTCATAAAACTGATTTGTTACGTCGCTTCTTTTGTGGTGTTGAATGTGCTTGTGCTTTGATCCCATATGTCTTCAATTGAAAATTTTCAAAAGCCTCTGAAATTGTCTGCACCTATAGGATTGCACAAAGCAATATATTAGTGAATCCAACCTGAATGGGTAAAGGAAAGAAGTTTAAACATGCACAGGATAACTAACCAGTTTAGCCTTTTTGGAGTACACCTTAACTATCATATCTTGGTAAGATATATGTAGCAAGTGGCTTACACAGTCATCGGGTATTGTAAATTTCTCATTGCTTTCATAATCCCGAATGCATTATTGAAACTAGGTAACTCAATACAACTAGCATAATTTAATTCCAAACTAAGCACCAATAATGGGCCAAACTATACCACTTTAAATATTTCAATAATTTTGAACAATTGCAGCCCAAGTATCCCAACGAAGTAATATAAAACAGTTTAAACTAAAACTTATTAGCAAGGAAACTGCACAAACTGTATAAGGTAAGATGTTTAATAGTGCAAAAAAAGATATAATCCACTAATACAATATAGACACAGGCAAAACCAATTAATATATAAGAAGATTAAAGAAATATCTTGATGAAAGATAGTTAGGTAGGTTTGGCGATGTACCTTGAAAAAGTGGATGCTGCCACGAAACATGCACCATAAGAGAGAAAAATAATGCATTAGGATAACATTATAGTAAGTTAAAACAAACTAAATGTCTATGTTCAGCAAGCATGATTATTCTTCATTGAATACCTTTCAAGAGGATTATGATTTCCACTAGTCAAATCAATTTTGACGTTACAAACAACTACATCCTCCTCTTTCAGAATAACTCCACCACTCTTCTGCCAGATACATATATAAAACAAAATGGAATTAGAAACTGTAAAAACCAAGAATGGTAAGTTCATGGGTATTAAGTAGACAGGTAAGGAAAAAAAAGGCAGGTATCTACATCTACCTAAAATTCAATAATCTTCTTAACAAAATGAACATACTTCATACCTTCACTTTTGGATGTATATAAACTGTTCTATACAGATAAGCACGAGTGGCAAACATTTTGTGGATGGTAAGGTCTAGTAAATTACGCAGCCAACATGAAAACTACATATTCAGGAAAAAAAACTAAACGGAAATAACAGTATAAGACCCAGAATCAAACAGGAACCCCATTCAACCAATAGAGGTAGTCAGTTTGACAATTCATACGAAAATAAACCAGACCCACACACAATTCATCCTTAACCAAGGAGAACAATCCACAGTAAAAAAGCATAAAAGAAATAGAACATAGCAGCAAAATGTGAACCGAAGCCCTTGACCCACGACCCCTCTGACTCACCTCTAGTTCGTGGGGAACTCAATGGCACGATTGGGGCAACTGAGGCGTGGAAAGACCTCGATGGTGGAGGTTAGGTTGAGATTTAGGGATGGCCACGATGGTGGCCAGGGAGGCAGTGGTGAGGACTGGGGTTTGGGGGTCCAAACAACAGGTGTTGGGGTGCACTGCTCACGAGAAGCGCGGGGATTCGCGATGGAGCGGTGGCTCACAGGGTGGCGTGCGGTTGACGAGGAGCTTTGGTGGAGGTTGGATTAGGGTGAGGGCTGACTTGGGGGGAGCAGTGAGGGGGCTAGGGCTCGCCGAGAGTGAGGAGGAGATACTGGCCAAGGTTAAGAGGAATGGGTGAGTGAGGTGCGAGAGTTAGGGTTATTTGGGGATAAGTGGTGCGAGATAGGAAAGTCAAAAATGTGGTTGTATATGATAGCGGTTAAATCTTAACCGCTATTATAATAGCACTTCTAATAGCGGTTAAATCTTAACCGCTATTATATAGCACGTCTAATAGCGGTTAAATCTTAACCGCTATTATATATTTTCAAATATGATCGATCATTTGAAAATGTAATCGATCATAACCAAAAAATGTGGATGTCGCTCGAGCGAGATCGTCTCGCTCAAGCGAAAAACAACCCGAGAATGCCAATTTTGTGCAGGTGGCGTTGCTCGAGCGATACTAGTGTCGCTCAAGCGAAATACAACCCGAGAATGTCAATATTGTGCAGGTCGCGTCGCTCGAGCGATGTTATTTTCGCTTGAGCGAATGTTGACCTGCGTAAACGTCGATCAAAGTTAGCCGGATAATGTAACATGGGAGACCTCACATGTTTGGCTTGAACTTTTTTAACATACATTAAATATCATCTTTTACACATCCTTGAGCAATCAATCAAGCAAACTTCAGCACTCTTTTCAAGAAAGATTCGCATCAGTTTTTGAGAAGTTCTTTGAAAATCTTTCTTGAGGCAACTTGATTTCTTTTGAAGAAGAAACACTTACAGCAGAATTGCATAAATTGGTTTGAGCATTCTAGTTTCTTCTTTTTCATTTCTTTACATTCTTTTTGTATTGTTTGGTGCCTAGAATTTGGTAATACGGAAAACATTTCGGAAAGCAAAATGTTAAATACTTTTAAATATTAAAATTGACTTTATAAATAATTAGGAAAAAAAATTAACCAAAAAGAGTTCAAAAATGTATTATAATATTTTCAGTTTTAGTTTAATTATATTTTTCATTCTCAAAGTAGAAAAATATATTGTAATATTATTTTAATTTAATAAAATATAATTTAAATTTTTAATACTAAAATTAAAAGATTAAATAATAATAAATTTAATTCTTTAAATTTAGTATTTAGAAACTAAAATTATAGTTTCTCTGTTTTAAAAAATTAAAATAAATATTTAAAAATAAAAATCAAAACTATTATTATGTTAAATTTATTAAAAGTATAATTAAATCTCTATTTTCTTCAATTTTTTAATATAAATTTTTAAAATATAATTTAATTTCAATTGAAATTTTCAATTGAAAAATAAATTCAAGAATATTTGTTATTAAACTTTTCTTAAACAATGTATTGAATAGTTAACATCACTCTAGTATTAATTTATTACAATTTAAATTTTTAATAAATTTGATTTATTACAATTCATTTTGTTAATATTGAGACCAAAGTTTATTTTTAAAGTATATTTTAAAAATTAAATAATTTTAAAAACTAAATTACTTTTAAAAAATAAATTGTAAAAAATATACTAAAACAATTAAAGTATATTTATAAAAAAAATTTAAATATAATAAAAAAATAATATTCATTAGCGACCGATTTCAATTCGGTCGCTATTTTCTCATTAGCGATCGATTTTAATTCGGTCACTATTTCAATTTGTAATTCGGTCACTAAATCAGTCGCTAAATGATTTTTTTATTTTAGTATGAAATAGCCACCGATTTAGCGACCGAAATTTTGCGACGCAAAATATTGGTCGCTATTTCGGTTGCTAAATAAAAAAGTGCAAAATAAATCATATTTTGGTCGCTAAATCGGTCGCTAATTGCAATCGAATTAAAGTGGTCGCTGAATCGATCGCTAATTGCGATCGAATTAAAGTGGTCGCTAAATCGGTCGCTAATTGCGACCAAAATTAAATCGGTCGCTCAAGCGGTCGCTAATTGCGACCAAAAAAATTCGGTCGCTAATTTCGGTGGCTAAATGTGTTTTTTCTTGTAGTGAACGCATAAATCGAGAATGGGAATCGAGAATTAGAAAAGAGAGTAAAATCGATAGAAATAATGGTGCAAAATCAAGGTTAAGGGAAATCGTATGTGGTAATTGAAATCGAGATCAAAGGAAAAAGATTATCATATGGAACATAAGGAGGAGTTTTTTCACATCGTGGCTTAGATTAGAAATCGATGAACGGTTAAATTGCACATAGAACGTGGAAACATTTTCTAAACCGTAAGCTAAAGCAAAAAATCGAAGAACGTGCACATGGAACGTGGTGGTAGTTTTTCTTAACTGCTCTGGGGAGGTTATATTGAAGGGTACCTATAAATAGAACGAAACATGAAGAAGAAGGAGAAATTGGCAGAGACAACAGAAGCATAAGTGAAAAGTCTACTGGAGAACGACGAATCATGAAGTTTCTGGCGATCTGGATTTCCATTCTCGTTGATTGTTTTTACCGCTTTCTTTACTTCCCTTGGTAACTTATTTTACATTCATCGATTTAAGTTCCTGTACTTTAAATTTTGTCATTTACCTTCGATGCAATATAAGATTCTGTACTTAAATTTTCCTGCATTTACTGTTTTTTGCAATTTCGATTTCCTGTTATTTACATTTCTGCAATTTCAAATCCTTGCCATTTACATTTAATGCAATTTGAGGTTCTCTGCATTTTACATTTCTCTGCAATTTAATGTTCTGCCCTGATTTTTCGATTCGACACATTTTACTGCTTCCTTTACTTCGAAGTTTCTTAATAAAATACCAAAAAAATAGTACTTTCGATTGTCAATCCACGTGCTAGATCACGTCATTAGCATTTCTCGATACTATGAGATTCTCGATTCTCATACACATTTCGATTGTAAATCATTTGCTAGCCTAAGTAAAAAGAATTTACGTTGTTGAAATTTGGTTAGAACCACAGTCTCTGAGGAATCGAAATCGATCAAATTTTCATCAGAAACAAATTCAAAAGTGTCCAGGTAGGGGCGGGGTAGTTGTGTCGAGGAGACACAACAAAATTGGTTAGTTCAAAAGTGTATGAGATTAAGAAGCGGACGAGTAGTAAGAATGAGTCAAAATCCACCAAATAATCATAGTAATAGTGAGACCCTAAGCAGTTCACCAAACACTGGGGGGCAAGTTCACAATGAGAATATGCTTGTAATAACGACAACTGTAAGTTCGTCGATGCCCGTAAGTACTGAACAAAGTCCAGGTACAGTAGCAAACACTCAGTTAGGATCTAGTACTATAATGTTAAACAATATGCAAACTACGGGAAACCCCGTAACAACATATGTAGGTCCGCATATGAGTGTAAGGCCACATGATTTTTCATTTAATAATGTGAATGGGGCCGATACTTCTTCAATACAACAAAGTACGAGATTTAACTTAGGAATGCCCCAGAACTTGGGTATGCCTCAAAATTTTGGAGTACCCCCAAATTCAGGGGTATCTCAAAACTTGGTAATACCTTAGAATTCAGGAAGTGCACAGACTTTAGGGACACAACAGACGCCTCCAGTATCTAATCTAGATCACAGAGTAAATCTGGATCATGGGCGATATGCATTCGATAGAGATTATCACCGATCCAATTTTGAGATTGTCGAAAATGCTGGTACTGGAATTTCCAGTAATTCATTAGGAGTGCTTCGGCAACAAATGGATGAAAGTAATTTCGAGATGGTTAACATGTTATCACAGCAATTGACTACAGTACTAAACCCATTAGTTCAAAACAATACTACTAGTTTCGAGATATTAGCAGAGCAAATGACACGTATCGGGGATGCATTAGGCATACCTCGACAAACGAGGATCGAAAATAATGCCAATCAGAACATTAACCAAAACGCTAATATCAATCCTCTTTATTTATTAAGGAGAAATCGAAATAATGATCAGCATCAGCATGTGGAGAATGAATATCAACATGTGAGGAATGATATTTACAGAAATCTGAATGAGGGATTTCAAAATATGTATAGTCAAAATAACATGCAGTACAATCACATGCTGGGACAAAGGATGAATCCCCAAGGAGTGGAATTAAGACCTCCTAATCAACTGTACTTTGTTTCTCCTTTTCTGAATATGATCCTCGAGACAGAATTACCCCGAGGATACAAAATACCCAAATTCACCAAATTTGCTGGAGAAATTGGTGAATCCACTATCGAGCATGTAGCGCGATATCAAATCGAATGTGGAGACCTAACAATGAGTGAAGAATTAAAAATGAAATACTTTCCTAGTTCATTAACAAAGAATGCTTTCACTTGGTTTACTTCGTTGCCACCTAATTTGATATATAATTGGTTGCAACTGGAAAGAAATTTTCATGAGCAATTCTTTAGGGGAGAGACTCAAGTAAGTCTTATCGATTTAATGAACATAAAAAGATATAATCATTAAAGCGTAGATGATTATCTGAATTGATTTAGACAAATGAAGTCGAGATGTTTTACTCAAATTCCCGAATTTGAATTAGTTAGAATGGCCTCCGCAGGCTTAGAATTCTCGATTAGGAAAAAGTTAGTTAATTTAGCATTGAACGACATGGCTCAGCTAGCTGATAAAGTGAGAAGAATAGAACAAATCGAATATGAAAAACAAAGGTACAAGAAATTTGAGAAACCTACAAAGAAAGAAAGGGTAGCATATATAAATAATATATATAAAGAAAATCCCGGGATAGAAGTAGATATTAAAGAATCTGTCGATGAGAAAGTAAATATAGCAGAGCTCAAAGTAGGAGCCCCGTATGTCTGTAAATTGTTACAAAAGAATGAAGTAAAAGACAAAATGGCAAATCGCACATATACTTTTGATGTAACAAAGGCAGACAAAATCTTCGATATTTTATTGAAAGATAAACAGATTAAGTTGAGTGATGATCACAAATTACCTTCTGCAGAACAAAGAAATGGTCGAAAATATTGTAAATTTCATAATATTTATGGACATTGGACTAATAATTGTATACATTTCAGGAACACGATCCAAGATGCGATCGACCAAGGAAGATTGAAGTTCGAGAAAATGTCAATGAAAGTGGATACAAGTCCATTTGAAGTTCAAGTAGGGTACGTCGAATCCCAAACTGGCATGACTGAGGATGTCCGATTGGTAAATTCAACCTTCATAGGTATGGTCGATGTTACTGAAGATATCGATCCCAGACATGTCAGAATGGACACATCAGAAGAAGACATAGAGTTTGACCTAAGCGAGTTCGAGAAAGAATTCGAGAGAGAGATTTATCCTCGATCAGAAGATTCCCTCGTTGAATTTTTAAACAGAAAGAAAGAGAAGGACGAAGGCGTGACATTATGTCCACGATGCAGTGCGGTGTTCGACAGATCAACTGCTAAAGCTTTCAGGGCAAGACAGATCAAGAAAGTAGAGGATCAACATAAGAATTGCAATGATAAAGTAAATCAAACAGCCCAAACCACGGTGGGGGAGAGTCAGCAGCAATCTGTTGGTTCTGGAGCTAGTAGAAACCAGAAACAATGGGTTAGAAAAGAAATGTATTCCCCCCGGGAAGGAAGGGCCATACTTATAAACAATGATGTTTTCGACAGACTTTCATACGATGAGGGATCAAATAGTGGATTCTCTACATTCCAAAGGAGATTCCGAGGAAGGCCTTGGAGGAGAGGAGGAAGGATCCCTTACTGGGGAAGGATCAATAATTATAGGAACTTTGAAGAAAGTAATATACCTATGGGGGGTCAATATGTAAGAGACTTTATCGATGACAAAAACGAAGGTAGTTGGAATGAACATCAAATTGGAGTAATATCTATACTACCCACGGAATACGTTAGCGAGTATGAGGAATATCAAGGGCAAAGTAACGTCGATCGAGAGGACGATTTCTATTCCAAAGACATGAGACCGAAAGTGACATGGGTAACACAAGCATCATGCGAAGTACCCCATAGAGATGTTGTTTTTATCGATCCCCCATCCGAGGAGATGAGGTTTCATTTGAAACCCTTATTGCTGAACATCGAAATTCAAGGACAGAAGGTGAATAAGGTCCTAGTTGATGGCGGTGCAGCAGTAAACATATTGTCAATCACTATGCTAAAGAGGTTTGATATTGAATTAAAAGACTTAGTCAGACACAATATTATGATCTCGGATTTTAGTGGGAGATCATCGAGCTCAGAAGGCATGATTACTTTAGACGTGAAAGTAGGTACTTATTTGAGGCCCACTGTGTTTATAGTTGTCCAATCACATGCCAATTTTAATGCGTTGCTTGGCAGAGAGTGGATTCATGGAGTCGGAGCCATGCCTTCTACGGCTCATCAGAAATTGTTTATGTGGAATCGAGATGGACATCTCGAAATAATTCCAGGTGACCAGCATGAGTTTGTGACATTTATATCTCAGGCTGGTCGGTCACTGCAAAATTTGGCGCTCACTCAACCATTCACCTTCGAGACTGTCGAAGACTTTAATTCAAAATTGCATGAGGAGCGTTTTTTGGAAATGAATGAGAAAAGAGGGTTTGTCATTATCAAAGAGGGGGCCAACCTCGAAGTGGCCGATGAAAATGAATAAAGATTATGGGGAATTCTTGGCTCGATTAAGAAAATATGAAGATGAAAAGGAGGGCCAAGAAAGTAGTAATACTAAGATAAGAATAAATAAGTCGATTCACTCGACAGTAGTAGCAAATAATAGTGATCAAGGCATACTTGATTGCATTTATGATAATTCTCCTTTAGGTTTTGAAAGATCCATTACATCAAATCACAAAAAAGTCGAGGCCCAAGATCCATTAGAAGAGGTCAACTTGGGGAGTGTGGAAGACCGGAGACCTACTTATGTTAGCAGGTATCTTGGGAAAGAAATGAAAAAAGACATGATTTCGTTATTAGAAGAGTACAAAGATTGTTTCGCTTAGGATTATGAAGAAATGCCTGGTTTGGATCGAAGTCTAGTCGAACATAGATTACCTATCATGGAAGGCAGAAAGCCAGTAAAACAAACTCCGAGGAGATTTGCACCCGAGGTGATGGGTAAGATTAAAGAAGAGATTGAGAGACTCCTGAAAGCAAAGTTCATCAGGACGGCCAGGTATGTCGATTGTATTTCTAATATTGTTCCGGTTATTAAAAAGAATGGGAAAATGAGAATATGCATTGATTATCGAGATTTAAATTTAGCAACTCCTAAAGATGAATATCCTATGCCAATAGCCGATATGCTAATAGATGCAGTAGCCGATAATGAAATGTTAAGTCTTTTAGATGGTTATTAAGGATATAATCAAATTTTTGTTTCCCAGAATGACATAGCGAAAACAGTTTTTCGATGTCCGGGGGCATTGGGCACTTATGAATGGATAGTAATGGCATTTGGATTGAAAAATGCTGGGGCAATATATCAAAGAGCAATGAATTTAATTTTTCATGATTTAATCAATAATTTTATGCAAATTTACATAGATGATGTTGTTGTTGTATCGAAAGAAAAGCATAAACATTTAGGTAATTTGAGAAAATCTTTTGAAAGAATGAGAAAGTATGGATTAAAAATGAATCCCTTGAAATGTGCTTTTGGTGTGTCTGCTGGCGAATTTTTAGGGTTCATAGTACACGAAAAAGGGATCGAGATCGATAAAAATAAAGCAAAAGCTATATTAGAAACCTCTACTCCGAAGTCTAAAAAGCAACTGCAATCGTTTTTGGGAAAAATAAATTATTTAAGACGATTTATTTCTAACTTGGCTGGAAAGACTTATGTTTTTTCATCTTTGTTAAAGCTGAAAAAGGAGGCAGATTTCAAATGGAGAGAAGAACATCAGGAAGCCTTTTAGCAGATCAAATTGATGTTGACAAATCCTCCGATTTTGATTCTGGTAATGAAGAACAAGCCACTAAAGCTTTACGTATCGGCATCAGATCGAACTATAGCCAATTTACTAGCACAGGAAGATAAGAATGGTGGGGAATGCGCTGTTTATTATCTAAGTAGAATTTTGAATGATGCTGAAACTCGATACAACGATATCGAAAAATTAGGATTGTGCTTGTATTTCTCTTGTACGAAACTCAAATATGTAATGAAGCCTCACGATGTGGTGGTTTATTCCAGAAATAATATTTTGAAATTTCTTTTGTCTAAACCCATTATGCATAATCGAATAGGAAAATGAGTGTTAGCTTTGACAGAATTTTCATTATCGTTCAAATCTTTGAAATCAGTAAAAGGGCAAATTATCGCCGGTTTCATGGCAGACCATACATGGGACTCAATTAATAATTTATTTATTGAAATAAGTAAATGGATAATGTATTTCGATGGATCGAGTACATCGGACAAATCAGGAGTAGGAATTCTTATCATTTCTCCGAATAATATCCTGACCAAGTTATTATTTGAAATTAAGCCCACTTGTTCGAATAATGAAGCTGAGTATGAAGCATTAGTTGCTGGTCTCGAAACTTTAATTAAGTTAAAAGCTCGACATGTAATTATAAGAGGTGATTCACAACTAGTGATCAAACAAGTACGAAAAGAGTATAAGTGTGTCAACACCAATTTGGTCAGATATCTAGAAAGGGTAATGATTTTAAGTAGAATGTTCGATGACATAACATTTGAACATGTTCCTCGAGAGTTCAATCAGGAGGCCAATGAATTAGCACAAATCGCATCTAAGTATAAGGTATCTCTAAAAAGTTTACAAAAAATGATTCGAATCAAAGAAAAACTACCCCAGGAAAACGAGATTTTTCAGATTGGTGACCTAGATGATCAAGACTGGAGAAAATTGATTATAGACTATCTGCAAAATCCAAATAGGAGAATCGATAAGAAAATTAAATATCGAGCAGTAAAATATGTTTTGATGAATGATTATATAAAAGAGGTATCGATGGAGTATTACTTAGATGCTTAGGAAATGACGATGCTTATGTAGCAATGGCCGAAGTTCATAATGGAATATGTGGTGCTCATATGATAGGCCAGAAGATGAGATGGATGTTAACTCGACAAGGGTATTACTGGCCTTCGATTTTGAAATATTGTATTGAGTATGCTAAATCCTGCGAAGAATGTCAGAAATTTAGTCCTATACAATAAGTTCCTGCTAGCGAGCTACACTCGATTATCAAACCATGGCCTTTCAGAGGTTAGACCATCGATTTAATTGGACAGATCTTTCCACAGTCATCGAAGGGACATAGATATATAATCGTAACGGTCGATTACTTTTCAAAATGGGTAGAAGCAATTCCATTAAAAGATGTCGATCAACAAGATGTAATTGATTTCATTGAAGAATACATCGTTTATCGATTCGGGATCCCACATTCTATTACCACTGATAGAGGGACAGTGTTTACTGGGAAAAAGATAATCATATATGCTGAATCAAGAAATATTCAGTTATTAGCATCAACCCCATATTATGCTCAGGCCAATGGGCAGGTCGAAGCAGTTAATAAAGTAATTATTAGTTTGATCAAGAAACATGTCGGTAATAAACCAAAAACGTGGCACGAAACGTTATTACAAATTTTGTGGGCCTATCGAAATTCACCAAAAGATTCTTTGCAAAATACTCCATATAAATTGGTCTACGAGCATGATGCCGTCCTACCTATCGAAATTAATGTCGAATCAACTCGAATACAAAAACAAAATGATTTACCCAGTTGTGATTATTGGAGTTTGATGTACGATGAATTAAATGAACTCGATGAAATAAGATTGCAAGCGTTGAATAATATTATTTTACAAAAAAATCAAATTACTCGAGTCTATAATAAGAAAGTTCGACAAAAAACGTTTAGTGAAGGTGACTTAGTTTGGAAAACAATTTTGCCGATGGATAAGAAATGTAAAAGGTATGGTAAATGGTCGCCAAATTGGGAAGGACCTTTTGAAGTTGTTAAAGTATTATCGAATAATGCTTATTCAATTGTCGAGTGGTATAGTAAAGAGAAAATCCTGTCGATAAACGGTAAATATTTGAAAGACTATAAACCTCGAATAAGGGAAATAAGTATTCAACATTAATTTAGAGAATATGTTCTACAAAGGTAAATACTGAGATTTAAGTTTATCAAAATCTGTTAACAATTGCATCTAAGAAAGGGAAAATGAATGTTCTTCAGCAATCACTTTTCGTTTCTGCTCCATGCTTTTCCCCAAGGAAAGTGTCACTTCCTTCGAAGAGGATTTGATCGAATCTATTTCGGATATGAGGAACTCCTCTTGTGACCTAAGCTGATGAAGTCTCTTCTCTAACTCTTCGATCTCACTTCTGACCGAAGATTTTGTCGTCAACGCCTCTTCCAGATTGAGCTTTTGAGTTTTCAGCAGACTCAATTTTTCAGTTTGGAAGGAAGAAATGTCAGTTAGCTCGGTCGCTATAGATTGCTTTTTCTTCCTTGCAGCATAAGCTCTGTTGAACAAATCAGTAGCTGCTGCAACTTCGGTATCAAAATTCTTTGGAAGAGCATCATCAGGAAATGCTTCGATAGAAGTAAGAATCTCTTGGAAAAATTGTTTCTTTTCGTGCGATTCTACCAAGACTTCCAGGGGCGAAGAGTAGAAGAAGGACCTAAATCGTTGGATCAATTGGTGCACTTCTTCGGTCGATGTCGTGGGCGGTTGGGATGAGTGGCTCGAAGGAGTGGCATCTTTAGACAGTAGAATATCAAGAATTGAGAAAGGGTCTTCTTCGATAGCAGTTCGATATTCCGGCAAAGCCTCTGGAGTAAGATCGCTTATTTCAGGCAGCGAAGACGAAAGCAATTCAATTGGTGGAAGCGCAAAAGGTGGGGAAGCCGGTGACTCTAAAAAAATGGGTGATGGAGAATCTTGAACTTGAATTACGGGGATATTTACTGTAAAGGAAAGAAAATCGAGGGAATGAATAGAAAAATCTTAATAAAAATAAAGTAGAATTGAGAAGTAAAAAGAAGAAGTTATTACCAGGAGAAGGTGGATCGAAGGGCGTTGGTGCGGAAGAAGAGGGATGTTGTACAGTCTCGGGTTGCTTGTAGATCGAAACAAAGGTTAGAGAGGGAAATGTATGAAACAAATCGAAGAAAATAAAAATAATATATATATATATATATATATATATATATATATATATAAATTTTCAAAACTGCACCTCAAGAATGGGTGTTGATGATTGAAGTACAGAATCGACATTCGTCGACACTGTAACTCGATGGATGATCCTGAAAAGATCAAAATATGGAATCATGTTATGGGCCTCGTCGAAAATCTAGATATACAAAGTTTATGTGAAAAAGGGTCTTACATGACTTGAATGAGTGGTGGGTGTCGTTTGGCCCGCTTTAGTGACCGTGTTAGAATCCGTCGATAATGGATTTATAGCGGATGGACGAATGGCTCGATGACTCTTCTTGGATTTTTGTTTCTGAAATGAGAAGTGAATCAACTATAGGAAAAGGAAATCGAATAAACAAATGTAATAGGGAATCGAAAAGAAACCTTCGACTTTCTCGAAGACGAAGAAATCGTGGCGGAATGTTTTCGCTTTTGAGTGGGGGCAGAGGGATCTGAGTCATCCGAAGACTCCCAGTCTTTCTCAGAGGTGGTGACCTTGTGAGGCTTCGAAACTGTCGAAAAAGAAAAATAGTTAGATTGCGATATGAAGAAAGTTAAAAAATACTCCTAAAAGAGACAATAAAATCTCACCAAAGGGTGATGGAGTTAAAATCTTGACTCGGTCGATATGGACAAGCCAGGAAGGAAGTAGAGTTTGAGGAAGATTTAGGTAAGGGAAGTAGGACAGTTTAGATATCAAAATTTCTCTGTTCTTAGGTTTTGGTGAAAGAGTTTCTCTTAGGGATCTCAACTCTCGAACCCATTTAGGATGAGTTAAAGGTTTGACAATTCCAAAAGAGGTTGTAGGGAAAGTGGGAAGATTGTTGGGATAATATATTTCAAATGAAGTTTTTCCTCAAGGATTGATTATTTTGTGGTTCGATCGGTTGGTATCTGTTTTGTTAACTAGGGAGATAACCACATTATAAAAGGTCTCTTCTAGTTTCAGGGGGTTGTAGCATTCTCGATAAAAATTTTCAAATCGAGATATTTGGAGATAGTGAGAGTATGTACCTTTCTTTGCCTTCGATTTATCCTGCAATACGAGAGAAGGACGCACAGTCAATTTCGATTGGACTATATCAAAATTAGAATGAATGCTTGAAAACCAATTAGTCCACCATTGAGAAAAACCAAGAGTAGACAAGTAATTCGACTCAAAAGCATATGGATAGAAATGCATCGAGCTTTGCAGTAACAATTGGGCAAGTTCCCATCCAACATTTGATTCACTTAATTTGGACCTTGGGGAAGTATCGAAGGGAAAAAAGGGTAAAACCTGACTTAAACCAAACTGCCGTGAAAAGAGCTGGGGGTAATAAATGACGAGTTAAAAATCTTTCGATTGAAAACCCGATACTAGAACGTCCTAGGTCAAGTAATTATTCCACACTTCGACCAATTCTGATTGTAACCCTGGAGTAAGAGCAGGGAATTTCGATTTAAACCATGCCGGCCCTCGAAGCTTGTCACTTACTTTTCCATGATAGATGGTGAAGGGTGCCAAGTTTGACTCAAAATGAAATCAAGTCAACAAAAATTTTAGGTAATTTTTATAACTAGTCTCATCGGATTTCTGGTGAGGATGTCGAGAGGATAATCGAGCGCCTTCGAGATTCAAACTCAGGGGAATTTTGGAGGTTGGGGAGAGGATACTTTCAAAAATCGAGGTAAGCCATAATTGGATAAACCAGATTGGACCCGAAAAATTCCCTGAGGCTCTTGGGGTATTCAAAATGTCGACAACCTCATCAAAAGAAGTATAAACATGGGATAGTAAAAGCTTCGCCAAACAAATTCGGGGTTGGCCGGTATGGAGGAGATAAGCAAGATTATAGAGATGGGGTGAGATTTGGATGGATCGGGGGCAAAAGACGTGAGTGCAAAGCCAATATACCAGGAAGGCCACGTGCTCCTCATCCGAAATAGCTACCGATTGATCGTCGACAAAATGTTTTTCAATGAAATGACCATATGCCTTCGATTCCCAATCGATTTTTGACCTTAGAAAATCATCCGAGGGGAAAACACCCTTAAAATATTTTTCCCCTGTGGGTTTTAATCCAGTAATGGCAACAACTTCAAAAAGGGTAGGTGAAAGGGGACCACAGGTGATGTGAACATGACCTATGATAAGGGCTAGAGCAAGGAAAACAAATAAAGCTTTTCAACAAGTATTGTTGGTTGGCCAAATTGTGTTTTGGATTAATCAATTAATGGACTTTAGTTTAGTTTTTTTGCAAGTTGTAATAAGGGCCCAATTGGAAATTTAGTTATCAGTCTTTGGAAGACCAAGAGGGTGCATAGCTGATTGACTTTTGGATGCCACAATTTCAGTTACAATCAATCATTAAGTAGTTTTTAATTCCTAGGTTAATAAATCATTATTAGCATTTATTTTCCTTTAATGAATATTTGTAACTCTGATGGCAAAGCTTCTTTATAAGCTAAACCATTTTTATCAGAAATAACAAGTTGAGTTTTATTTTTGGAAATATTAGAGTTTATCTCTTTTATCTTAGTGAGAGTGATTCTCCTAAATTCTTGAGTGATTCAAGAACCCTTGGTTGTATCAAAGGACTTTCACATCCTTTGTGTGTTGCCTTCCTTGGGAAGAGTGATTCTTTCCTTCCACCTTCTTTCTAATTCCTAAATTTCTTACAAGGTTCTAACCCTAAAGATCCTAAATTACCCCTTGTGATTCATATCAACAGGGAAGTTCCAGTGCATGTAAATCCTTGTTCCACAGATGGCGGCAGATAGAAACATGGCCATATCTAAAAATGACAAATCACATCGAGATAGATGTAGGAAATCGAAGATCCCTACATCTCTCCAATGATTCTCAAACTTAGTTTTCACTCGGTCGAACCATCTAATGTATAAGGGTTTTTTATGGGGTGGGCCCGTTCGATACACTTTGGAGACAATATTCAGAAAATCAATTCGAACCTCAGGCTGATGGATAAGAGCTTTACTTTCTGAAGGAAGGCTGAAGGAAGAGGAAAACGATCCGCCACAGTAGCGGATAGGACCACCAAACGCATAATTTACACTATCAGCGACATAAGGAATAAGTACCTGGGTCTCGGCAATCCTTTGAGAGGCTTCTTCCATCAGAGGAACCGGAGCAAACTTCTTACCGTTTATCTCTAGCAAGGTCGAAGTTACTGAGGAAAGCGGTGGGGTAGAGAAGTCGGAGGATTTGGAGGTCGCCATTGCAGTTCGAAGGAGGATTGAAGATGAAGGTGCAACGAAGAAGTTAGGGTCGTGGTAAAAAACAAGGGTAAAAATCTAATGAAAGTATTTAAAGAGGAGGCGACTAGGGTATTTGGAACGACGAAGGCAAAAGAGAGTAATAAAAAACGTGGCGTACGTGGTGTGACAGCAGAAAGGAGATGATTTGATATGTGACATAAAGCAGAGAAAACCCCATAAACCCTAGAAAACCCCAAAAACCCTAAACCCTAAAAAAGGTTATTTTAAACCGCAGGAACGTTTGAGGGCGAGAATTACTTTGAAAGAATATAAAATTGATACGAATATTTATATTCTTCCAAGGGGGCATTTTGTTAGTGAGAAATCGATACAATGATCGAAAAACAGAAGAGAGAAAATCAAAGATCATATGATTGGTTAAAAGCTGATGAAACAGAAGGATGGTTGGAAGGTTCCTAGTGACCACGAGACAACATGAACGCATAAATCGAGAATGAGAATCGAGAATTAGAAAAGAGAGTAAAATCGATAGAAATAATGGTGCAAAATCAAGGTTAAGGGAAATCGTATATGGTAATTAAAATCGAGATCAAGGGAAAAAGATTATCATATGGAACATAAGGAGGAGACTTTTCACATCGTGGCTTAGATTAGAAATCGAGGAGCGGTTAAATTGCACATAGAACGTGGAAACAGTTTCTAAACCGTAAGCTAAAGCAAAAAATCGAAGAACGTGCACATGGAACGTGGTAATAGTTTTTCTTAACTGCTCTGGGGAGGTTATATTGAAGGGTACCTATAAATAGAACGAAGCATGAAGAAGAAGGGGAAATTGGCAGAAACAATAGAAGCATAAGTGAAAAGTCTACCGGAAAACGACGAATCATGAAGTTTCTGGCGATCTGGATTTCCATTCTCGTTGATTGTTTTTACCGCTTTCTTTACTTCCCTTGGTAACTTATTTTACATTCATCGATTTAAGTTCCTGTACTTTAAATTTTGTCATTTACCTTCGATGCAATATAAGATTCTGTACTTAAATTTTCCTGCATTTACTGTTTTTTGCAATTTCTATTTCCTGTTATTTACATTTCTGCAATTTCAAATCCTTGTCATTTACATTTAATGCAATTTGAGGTTCTCTGCATTTTACATTTCTCTGCAATTTAATGTTCTGCCCTGATTTTTCGATTCGACACGTTTTACTGTTCCCTCTACTTCGAAGTTTCTTAATAAAATACCAAAAAACTAGTACTTTCGATTGTCAATCCACGTGCTAGATCACGTCGTTAGCATTTCTCGATACTATGAGATTCTCGATTCTCATACATATTTCAATTGAAAATCATTTGCTAGCCTAAGTAAAAAGAATTTACGTGGTTGAAATTTAGTTAGAACCACAGTCTCTGAGGAATCGAAATCGATCAAATTTTCACCAGAAACAGGTGGAAATTAAGATTTGGAGATTCCACACTAATCTTTTGCATAAAAATCAAAATGGGCACCTAGAATCATCGCATGACTCTCGAAAGAGATGGGTAGGTGTTTTATGTAGTCTTGGAAGTGTTGTAAGTGTTTCATCATGGCTCATCATTCAGGTAAGAAAACTGTTGCTTTATCTCAGTATATAAATGAGTGAATTGTGGTTTGATTTGGACTTTTATGGTGATTGATTGATCATTATATGGCACAGACGAAGATGAGTAAAGAATATCCAAACCATCTCTCAAGTACAGCGTTGATGACATTTATGGGAGCAATGCAAGCCACAGCCTTTGCACTGTGTGTTGAGAAGGATTGGAGTCAATGGAGGTTGGGTTGGAGTATCAGGCTTCTAACTGCGGCTTTTTCGGTATGCTAGTTTCATATTTAGCATTGGATAAGAAATTAGTACACATTCCAATGATGAAGAAACAACAATGTTGTGGCAGGGAATTGTGGTGTCTGGATTAGTTGTTATTGTGACTGCTTGGTGTGTAAGGGTTAGAGGTCCATTGTATGCATCTGTTTTCAACCCTCTCTCGCTTGTCATTGTGGCTACTTTTGCTCCCTTACTGTTGGATGAAAACCTACGTCTAGGAAGGTATGCACTAAAACAATTACATAGAATTCAATGCAAATAATTTGTTCTGGAAAGTTCACTGTTGTAATACCCTCAAACGTACATTATCTCGTTATCCGGATCAACTTAGTGTTTAATATTTGGTTATTTTGAAAATTTTCAGTGCAATTGGAGCAGTGCTAATTGTGTGTGGGTTGTACATGGTGCTCTGGGGTAAAAGTAAAGAAATGAAAACGTCATCAGAAGAAACCAAAAATGGCGAAGCCAGTGGAGATCTCAGGGCCTAATATGTTAAATTGCTAATTAGAATATGACATGATGCGGCTTCATGGTTCAGACATCAAGTTTCAACTTATTCTTTTGACATTTTGTTATTGTTTCAATTAGTTGTAGCTGTGAGGAACAGTATTGTTCTGATGCGAGTATCTTGTCATTTGAAATTTTAGAAAGTTTTTTTTTTTTTTTCTATTGGAGCAATGAATGCTAAATAGATATTAATAATTAGTTAAATAATATTGTAAATACAGTGTACTACGCTGTATTTACTATACGTTCACCTCGTACTGAATTGGGATATAAGGTTGTATTTGTTGTTCAATCTGAAAATATATTAAACTCACCCCAACTCAATGTAATTTAATTTTATCGGTATAATATGTTTTAATATATATATATATATATATATATATATATATATATATATATATATATATATATATATATATATATAAAGATGAAAGATTTACTTATTCTAAAAATTAACATTAAAAATTATTTTTATTTCATTATTAAAATTTTAATTTTAATTTATAATAATAATAATTTATTTTAATTATTATATTACAAAAAATAAATCATGCATAAAGAATAAATTTATAATTTTTGTTATTAAATTAAATGGAATTTTTCTCATATGTATATTTATTTTATATATGAAATTATACATGAATTTTGTGTTGCTACTAAAAAAATTTAATATTAATTATTATAACATAATAATCATTACAAAAATTTATGTCTTTAACGAGAATTTATTTATCGATTGTTTAAAACCAATTAAACGTGTCATCAGTGATTGCTCAAACGTTGCGAAGATATATGTAAAAACTCTAGTTCACAGATATATCATAACGTTAGGTATTCAATTGAGTTTAATTTTGATAAGAGGTTAATATTATTTTTAATCTAAAATATTAAGAGTTTATAAGTTTTTCTTATTTAATATAAAATCTTAGAATATTGAGTTAAACATCTTTCTTTCTTGTATATTATTTCTCTTTTTACTCAAATTTTCCAACTCATATTAATACACCTAACAATTCTAAGAGCACAAAACTATTCTCTACTATATCTCTCATCACATCATGTAACAGCAAAATGTTAGGTTTGGACCAAACCCTGAATTATATGTTTATTAGGTTAGAAATTTTAAATTTAAAAGCTAAAAACGTTTTTGATGAAATAAGGTTTGTCTGCGTTCACACGTATCATTTGCCTTCTTTGTATAAATATATGCATAATCACAACCATCGAGATCTTGCCCACATTATAAAGTGGTCTCTACAAATTATTAGGTACAATTATTCTGTAATATTTATTTTCTATCTCGTACTTCCTGTTTTCTTTTTCATTCATACATCTTGAGAAACAAAGGATACCATTAATATATATTACAAGACATGAAGATAATAAAAACTATTACTTTGTCTTTATTTTTAGTGTTCGGTATCACTTGAAAAGTGAAAGAAACAAATTTTGTGATACATCAATAACAAAGACACTAATAATATGTGTTAAAAGACATGAAAAGATACAATGTGCTGTCCTTTTATTTCCATTAAAAGATACTTATAAAGGAAAACACATAAAGTATGAAAAGTTCATTAAAAGAATCAGATACAAGTTTCCATAAAAAGATAGTTACTAAATTTATTGTTTAAATTTGCTTCCCACATTTTTTTGAAAAGTAATTAATCACTATACATTTTCGCCTCCATCTCTTTCTTGAGTTTTTTTCGTGTTCTCTAAGCATCCTTCTTAATAAGTAACTGTAATTAATAATATATTTGACACGTCATTTTAATTTGTTTCTGACTTTTTTTTTTCTTTTAGGTTGGAAAGTCTATATGATTAAAAGTATTTGGTAAATATTTTTTTAATAAGTTAAGTTGTAGCATTTTTCTAAATAACGTAACATTAGTTCCTATATTTTCTTTAAAATATTTGCCAATTTCTTTTTATTCTTTTTTGTATAAGATGGTTTGATGATTTTATTTTTTAACCCATTCTTAAGATATGATTTTATTATTTTTATCTAGGTAAAATTTCTTATTTTTAATATTTTACTAAATAAAATTTTAAAAAAAATATTGTTATTGTTAAGATACATTTATATTATATAATTTATTTAAATTATTATATAATTTACAATATTAAATTTACTACTTCATCATTAGATAGATGGTAGTTTTTTTAAATATTTTTTTACATAATTTTAACTTTATTTCTTTACTTCAAATATTTTATGTCTATTTTTTTAAAACATGTTCTTTTGATGATAAATATAAAAAAAAATTAAAATTTTAGAAATTTAGAAATTTATTGGACTATTTAAATCACGTAAAATTATAAGATTTTAAAATTTACAATAAATCAAGTATTTAAAATTCTTCGTCACCTCACTTTTTTATAGCTTTATGTTCCTTTTTCTCTTTATATACATACATATATATATATATATATATATATATATATATACATATATATATATACATATATATATATATATACATATATATATATACATATATATATATATATATATATATATATATATATATATATATATATATATATATACATATATATATATATATATATATACATATATATATATATATACATATATATATATATACATATATATATATATATATATATATATATATATATACATATATATATATATATATATATATATATATATATATATATATATATATATATATTTCCTCCATTTTCTATCTTCAACTTTTATCTCTTTTATGTTTCTCTCCCTCACTCTTCTCTCTACAATAAATTTAACTCTCTTTCCTTTATTTTCTTTATTTTTTAACACTTTCTTTTATTCTCTCCTACTCTTATTTTTCTAGTCGCTCTTTATACTCTTCTAAATAAAGAGAAATGAGTTTATTTACTTCAAGAATATCATTTAAAGGAGTTATTTCATATTTTGATCTTTTATTTTTTTTAATCTAAAATTAATTATTTATTAAATGTATAGTTATAAAAAAAAAATGATGATGCGGGTGAGGAATAATTTTCTTAACTTTACATATTTTTGTCTCTGTATATATCATGATTGATAATCCTTATTTAACAACTAAAAATGCTAAATCCACCTTTTCAGGTTACTTAACAAGGTAAATTGTAAATAAACTCTAACGTGGGTTGAAGGTTAACACCAATGCTCCAGAGAGAAGTCACTTTGCGTTTTGTCATTTAGCTCATATTTAGGGCCAACCTGAGTTGAAAGAAATGCTGAAACATAAATGCGTGCGTTTGCTTCAAACAGAAATAATTAATCCGAGTATTATTCATTTCCTATGACGAACTTTCCATACCATGTTTGGCTTGGCGCAAAATATTATCTATATATGTTTTCATCTTTTTCATCTTCAAACTCAAACTTGCAACACGTAGCTACGCAAAGATGAAATATGAAAGGAAAGTAGTGCATGAGTTGAAGGGAGCATCAGTGATGGTGGTAGCGCAGGTTGCAACTGCTGTTGTGAATGTGCTTTACAAGATGGCCATAAATGATGGAATGAACATTATGGTGCTCACTGCCTATCGTCACATTTTTGCAGCTGCTTTCACTCTTTCTCTTGCTCTTATTATCCAAAGGTATGCATTCAAAGCCATCTTTATTAAGAACCAATGAAATTTGAGACTTTTTGACCCATGCTAATTTCTTTTTCTACATGATGTTTAAAACAGAAAGAACAGGCCAAAGTTGACATGGAGGGTGCTTCTGATGTCATTCTTTTGTGGCTTATTTGGGTATGCATGGTGGATGTAGATTCTTCATTCATCCCTTAATTTTCCCTGATATTTTTTTCTTCTCCCATTAGTTTGTCATGTACATTGCTAATATATAGTAATATGTAGATTTTATAATATGAAACAGAGGGAGTTTAGCGCAAAACCTTTATTTCATTGGCTTGGCTTGGGTATCAGCAACATTTGCTACTTCCCTCTACAATCTCGTTCCTGTGGTTACTTTTATCTTCTCGGTTTTGTGCGGGTACGTACTCACCACGCTTCGCTTCTCCACCATTGTATTATTTATTTATGCTTAATGCATGGATTATTTGATCAAATATAATTCTAAAACATAGTTAATATATTATTCATTTTATAAAAAGACGATTAATTTGAATTTATTTTTTGGCTAGGAACAGTGGGAACAATACTCTTTATTTTTTTTTTTCGGAGAAGATTACTACTGGCAATGCTTAACTATTGCACCCATCAATTATTTTCGTTTGTTTCTTGTAGCTTGGAAAAGTTAAGTTTGCGAACCGCTGCAGGGAGGGTGAAGGTGTTGGGACCGATAATAGGAATTGTTGGGTCAATGCTGCTAACTTTTTTCAGAGGAATAGAAATTAAGATTTGGAGATTCCACACTAATCTTTTGCATAAAAATCAAAATGGGCACCCAGAAACATGGCATGCTGACTCTGGAAGAAGATGGGTAGGTGTTTTATGTGGTCTTGGAAGCGTTTTAAGTTTTTCATCATGGCTCATTATTCAGGTAAGAAAACTGCTGGTTTGTCTGAGTACATAAATGAGTGTTGTGGTTTGATTTGGACTTTTATGGTGATTGATGACTATATGGCACAGACCAAGATGAGTAAAGAATATCCAAACCATCTCTCAAGTACAGCGTTGATGACATTAATGGGAGCAATGCAAGCCACAGTCTTTGCACTGTGTGTTGAGAAGGATTGGAGACAATGGAGGTTGGGTTGGAGTATCAGGCTTCTAACTGCGGCTTTTTCGGTATGCTAATTTCATATTTAGCATTGGATAAGAAATTAGTATACATTCCAATAATTGATGATGAAGAAACAAAAATGTTGTGGCAGGGAATTGTGGTGTCTGGATTAGTTGTTATTGTGACAGCTTGGTGTGTAAGGGTTAGAGGTCCATTGTATGCATCGGTTTTCAACCCTCTCTCGCTTGTAATTGTGGCTACTTTTGCTCCATTACTGTTGGATGAAAACCTGTATCTAGGAAGGTATACACTTAGACTATTACATTTCAAAATGTTGATATCAATGCCTGGCATGAAATTAAATAGTTTGGAACATGATTCTTTAAACCTTGCTCAGGAAATTTACTGTCCTTATAACCTGTAGATTATCTCATTACCGTTATCAACTTTACTCTTTTAATATTTGGTTATTTTTGAAAATGTTCAGTGTAATTGGAGCAGTGTTAATTGTGTGTGGGTTGTACATGGTGCTCTGGGGTAAAAGCAAAGAAATGAAAACGTCATCAGAAAAAACAGAAAATGTTGAAGCGAGTGCAGGTGTTGACATTACTACAATGAGTCATGACAAAAGTGATACCAGTATACATTAATGGTTCCCAATGAGTCTTGGTGATGGGACATTATTGATTGAATCATAAGGTCTCAAGGTTTGCATTGAATTTTGATGAATATCGCTCGTGTTTTATGAGAATAATGTGCTGCCACATTCATCAAACTGATTGCTATTTTATTTTGAGCAACACATTTCAACGGACAAAAAAATCTAAGGAAAAGACTCACCATATATATAAAGTTGTACTTAGATTTAACTAAGCATTGGCTCTCCCCATGTCTTATGTCTTTTATGCATTGTTTGGATGGAGTGATTCGGGGGAGTGGGAATGGGAGAGTAAAAAATGAGGGATTTAAAAGGAAATGAAGGGAAATTAAATTTATTTGGAAGAAGAGAAAATGAAAGGAAAAAATTTATGAAAAATTGTGAGTGATTTGATTGATACGAGATATAAAAATTATAATTTTAATTAATTATCTAAGAAAATTACTATTTTATTTTTTATGTATAAAATAGGGATAGAATTATTATAAATGTAATTTTTTAATTAACTACTCGCATTTTTTACTTTGATTGCATATTTTGGAAGCAAAAAAATAATAATAAATTTTTTTTACACTGGTTATACATGGAAAAAAATTTACAAAATTAAAATTTTTTGTAATCTCTGTACGTGCATGCACCAACGAATCTTTTAGAACGAAAGTAAGTTTGACATTTTAATTTATACAGGTGGCTTTCACCTCCTTTATTCATGTATTAGCGAGAATCTCTTTATTCCACCTTCTGCTTTTCTTTACTTTTATTTCGTCTTCTGTTGAACCAAACCTTTGCGATCCTCGTGTTCCTATCTTCGTCAACCGTAAATCAATGAAAACAAACAAAGTCTTAATTATAAGATAATGGCATTTGCGGGCTATTTGGTTCAGTTAGTAATGAAAAGTAAACCCAATCAAATATAAAATTTAATCATGATTTACTTTAGTTGGATTTTAATTTTTTTAAAAAATTCAAACCAAACTAAACTTGGTTTGGTTTGAGTAATTTTTTAATATAAAATTATTAAACATATTTTAATAAAATAATTATTAATTTTAAAAAATATATTCTAAAAATATTATGTCTAATTAATTGTAATATTTTTTTATGTTTTCATATCCAATTTAAATAATAATAATAATAATAATAATAATAATAATAATAATAATAATAATAATAATAATAATAATAATAGATAATGATAATGATAATGATAATGATACATACTTTAAAATTTAAGAACTCGTTCATAGTAAATATCATTTTATGTTTAATTTCAAAAACACATGTTATAATTCAGTTTAGTTTTAATTGATTGTTAAAAACCGAGTTGAATAGTTAGATTTTAAATTTTTTAATCCAAAATTTGTTGGTTTTAATAGATTTTGAATTTTATTTATCGAATTTCGGTTTGATATAATCATTTTCTCTCTCATAACTTGAACAATTAATGCTACCTGCAACAATCTCCCCCATTAACAAATATAACTTGAACAACTAATGCTACCTGTAACAATCTCCCCCTTAATAATTGCCCACCAGGAATCAAACTCGTGAACTTGACTCTAATACCAATTGTTAGGATCGAGCGCTTACCACTAGGCCAAAACTATAATCATTAGTTAGAGCATAACTCTTTTTACTTTAACGATCTCAAACGTTATGATTCGATCGTGACTCGAACCACCTGACCTTTGTTACAAGACAATTGATGCTACCTGCAACAATATATTTATAAAAAAATTCAAACAAAACAATTTAATAATAACAAAGAAATTCAAACAAATATCATAATAAAAAAAATATAATAACTTTATTCACTGCTATTATTATAACGAAAACAAAATAAAAGGAACCATTTACATTTTTAAATGGATAAAAAATAGAAAAATAAAATAAAATTAAAGATGACCTTAAAATACCATTACCTTTTTTCTTATTACAATGTCAAAATCACATTATCATTAGTTATAAAGAAATATAAAAACAATTGTTTTTTTTTTATAAATTATAAAGAATATAAAAATTAGTAAAAAAAATTAATAATAAATTTAAGATAAAAAAATAAAATAAAGAAAATTATAAAAAATTATAAAAAGATAAAAATTATATTTCTTACTTTATATTTTTTATGTGTGAAAAAATATATAAATAATATTTCTTATTTTATTAGTTTATTTATTTAATTTTTCTATTACTTCTCATTTTTTATGTGTGATTGAAAAAAAAAATTAATACTCTTAACGTCAGTATGTTATAAAAACCGATACAAAAATATATAGTTTTCATCTTTTAAGTAGCGTGATCCCATGGATTTTGTTTTCCAAACTCTAAATTTTTAAATTTATATTTTTAATTTTTTATGATTTTTCAATTTTTTTGGACCAATAAGCTAATATAACTTTGCTAAATGGATATTAATATTATTATTGTAAGCACCATGTTAAGGAGTTTCTTTTTACCTAACTTAATCTTATTTTTGAAGTCAAATTTTAACATTCATTTTTATATCTAACTACATTAACTTATTATTATGAATAAGTTGACAATCAGTCTTTATTGGCGTAATTATTCATTTATGGTTATTGTTTCTATAAAATTGTTAAATAATTTTTCAAAAAAAAAATATTTGCAAAAAAAATTGTTTATAATATTTAATAAAAAAGCGTAGTATTATAAAAACAATTATAAGATTATTTTATATTTATAATCTTATTTTCTATTAAATTTATGAATAAATTACACACCAATCCTGATAATAACAATATAAACCGACAGTCAATAACAGACAATATAAAAAGTCCTATTTTTTATAATCCTATATTTATATCTTTCTTTAATCCTGTATTTATATCTTTCTTTAATCTATTTAGAAAACTTATTTTAATAGGCCTTTTATGCAGTAATGCATATTGTAAAAATAATTATAAGATTATTTTTATATTTATAATCTTATTTTCTTTTAAATTTATGAATAAATTACACACCGTTTATTTTAAAATTATTAAATTTTTTTAATAAATATAAATATATTGTAAATTAAAATATCTTTCCAGATAAATAACTACTCTATTTGTTTGATAATTATCTATATATATTGAGTACTCACTCTAAATATAGTATTATATTTTAATATAATAAATAATTTAGTTCAATTTAATTTAAATTTAATTTTAATTCGAAATTTAAATTAAATTTTGCAGTTAAAAAAAACAGATAAATCTTTTAATTCTGATAGATTTTGTATATTCTTTTTTTTTACTTAGTTGACTTTTTACGCGTTGATTATTAATTTTTTCCCTTATTACATTTATTAGGAAAGATTCAGGCTTTTTTATTTTTTATTTTTATCTTTCATCATTTTAATTATTTAATTTGTCGACGAAATAGTTTTAATATCTAAACTCTTAAGAAGGTTAGAAAAAACAAAATATAGTATATGATCAAATTTATATATTGAAGATGCAATGCAGGAAGAAAGGAGAGGCTAAGAACTAACTAATGCCAATGAAGAGATAAAGAGTTTGTTGGATAGAACCTCCACACGTATCTTCATATCTTTTAACTTCATCAAACTCAAACCAATCTACGAGCAAAGTACGATGAGTGGTATATTGAAAGCAGTGGAAGAGTTGAAGCCTCCCTTGCTGATGGTGCTGGTGCAGGTTGCTTATACTGGTAATGCTCTGATTTCAACCCTCGCCATAAATGATGGACTGAGCATTAGAGTATTCAGTGCCTACCGTCACATTTTCGGAGCTGCCATCACATTTTTTCTTGCGGTTATTCTCGAAAGGTGAATTCACTTATTTTATTTCTTAATCTCCACAACATGCTAACATTTTTCCACAATGGCCATTATGGTTTTTTCTTCTATTTTGATAACCAACACAGAAGGAACAGGCCAAAGTTGACATGGAGGGTGCTCGTCATGACATTTTTTTGCGGATTATTTGGGTATGCATGGCTGATATAAACTAGTATTCAGTCTTTTTACCCCTTTACACCAATACTTTTTGTTATTATATATTTAATCAATTTGTACAATAATTTTAATTAAACAGAGGGAGTTTGTTTCAAAATCTTTCTTTCACGGCGTTGGCTTTCGTATCAGCAACATATGCTACCGCTATTTTTAATGTGGTTCCTGTGATCACTTTCATCCTCTCCCTCCTCTGCGGGTACGTATTCACTAATCACCAATTTTTTACTTACGTGCTATTTTATTTTTTATTGGAGAGGGTTTATTTCAGAACTAAGTGCACTAACTTCACATTTTTGTAGCTACGAAAAGTTAAATTTGAGAACCACAGTAGGGAAATCTAAGGTGATCGGAACGATAATCGGGGTTAGCGGAACAATGGTGCTGTCATTTTTCAAAGGGGTAGAAATAAATATTTGGAAGAACATTCACATTAATCTTATGCATAAAAAGGAGATTAGTCAGATAGAAGCAGCAGATGGAAAACAATGGATTGGTTTTGTAAGTGGTGTGGGATGCTGCTTCAGTTTTTCTATATGGCTCATCATTCAGGTCAAGCTTCTCTAAGTTTGTATATCAGTACACATGTTACACGTATGGTATATGTGTGCTTGCTCTCTGTGGTTTGACTTTTGAATAATACCTTTTGATGTTGATCTCTGTGTATGAATGCAATAGGCCAAGCTGAGTAAGGAATATCCAAGCTACCATTCAAGTACATCGTTAATGAATTTAATGGCGGCAATACAAGCTACACTCTTTGCCCTTTGTGTTGAGAAAGATTGGAGTCAATGGAAGTTGCCTTCGGGTATTCGGATTCTGGCGGTACTCTATTCGGTAGGCCAATAATCATAATTAAATTATACATATTTACCAATATATTTTATTTCATTTTCACTTTATTTTCTTCGCTATTTCCATTTTTCATCACAATTACAAGTCATGTCTAGTATGTTCCCTTTCTGCCTTTTGTTTCTCATACTTATGTCAAAACGAAATGGAAGTTATATTTCATATTTTCGAAACTAAAATTTCGTGGCAGGGAATTGCGGTGACTACATTTGTGAATATTGTGACTTCATGGTGTGTACGGAAGAGAGGTCCAGTGTATGCATCTGTGTTCAACCCCCTTAGCCTTGTGCTCGTGGCTGCTGCTGCTTCCCTGTTATTACAAGAGAAACTACACCTAGGAAGGTTTACACTATTTCTTTTCCATCCTATTTTCGGTCAGTTATATAATAATTCAATAATTAATAATGATTGATTGTTTTGGAATGTTATACCCAATTAATTTTTCAGTTTTTTGTTATAAATACCATATTTATGTACAGTTGTAATATAGTTGAACATAAGAGTATATTATTAGAAAAATTAAATTTTTCGACGGACAAAATTTGTGGCTAATAAAAAAAATTTGAACAAAAATCCGTCAAAAAATAGGTATTTTATTATTTTTTAAAATTTTAATTATTATTCGAGTAATAAAATTTATTTATTTATTAAAATCCTGTATTTATCTAGAGGTCCCCTCAAAATTTTAAGGCAGGATTCGAATATAGTATCTTAGAATTTGAGGTCGATATTTCAATTACTAAACTACTAGAATTTTCTAATAATAATTTATAAATAAATTATATTTATATATAAATAAATATATATTGGTGTAAATATATATATATATATATATAATATAAATACAAATATATTTATATATTTTGATATATTTATATGTTGGATGTGAGGGCGAACTCGAATGTGAAAGTGTGTATCGAATGAGTTTTCAAAATTTTGATGTCAAATTTGTGAGGGAGTCTCTTTATATGGGTTTGTAATTTAATGATAGAATATAATTTTTTATAATTTATTTATATAATGATATAAAATAATTTTTTTTATTTTAATTTATTTTTTTTATCTTTTTTTCTTCTATTATTTAATTAAAATTCTTATATTAAAATAATTTTTTCAATATTAAAAATACTTAAATATTTAGTTTTAAAATTATTTTTTAAAATTATTTAATTTAACAAATTATTATAAATTAATCTAATTATGATTAAATTAAATTATTAAATAAAAAAGTATTTAATTTTTTAATTATATGAATAATTAATATATTAGAATATATTTAAAATTAATTGTTCATTTACCTACGAGATATATTGTTTATTTACCAACGGATTTACTACGGATATATTCTTCAGTAATTAATTGTTCATTTACCGACGAATATATCCGTCGGTAAGATCAAATTTCACAATTACTTTAAATCTGTCGATAATTTTCGTCGGTAATCAATCATTTTCCGACGGCTACATATCTGTCTATAAATATCCGTTCGTAATTAAGAATTTTCTTGTAGTGGTAATAATACTTCAATTACTTTCTTTTTTTTGTACCACCTCTCTCGATATTATCTTTTTTTCTTGATACTTTGTACAAGATTTTTTTCTATTATTAGAGGTATCAAGAACTTCAAGATTTGGGAAGATAAATGGTGATGACAAGAAATATGTTACAAGATAACATGTCAATGATAGATAATAAGAATTTAAGTAGTCATGATCGTTAGTGTGTAAAAATGAAGACTATCTTTATGTTCTAAGAAGTATTGGATATTGTTCTGACTAGATACAACGAGCTAACGAAGAATCTCACCAAAGCATAATGTGTTATGTTTTGTGATGTAAAAAAACATGATTATAAAACTTTGTTTTACATTCATTAGTGTGTTGGTAAAAACAATTTTGAGAAGATTTTTATTGGTACGATGAAAGAAGTATAGGATATACTGACGCAAAGTTATGTAAGAGTAGAAATGTTAAAAATGGTGCTACTTCAAACCTTATATAATCAATGTGAGTTGTTGCATATGGGAACTCAATAAATCATTCGAAAATACTTTACAAGATTGCTCTCTCTCATAGACATGATCAAATTGTGTGGTGAAAGTTTAAAAGAACGAGCGTGGTTTAGAAGGTGTGTAAGGACTCTTGATGTAAGATTTGATATGATTTTTGTCGCGATTGAAAAATCCAAGAATCTGGATTTACTGAAGTTTGAAGAATTATAGGAGTAGTTGGAGGGTCATGAATAATATTTACGTGAAAGAGCAGATGATAAATCCAATTCAGAACAAGCCTTATTTACTAAGGAAAATCAAAAGAATTATGGTAATCGAGAAAATTCAACAAAAGAGGTCTTGGAAGAGGTTTCAGAGGAAGAAATAATGGGAGTTAAGGTTTAGAATGACAACATGAGAGGTCCTCACAATCGAGAGGTGGTAAAGACATGAATTCATAATGGAGAGGTGACCGATCTAGTTTTAATAGTAATTAAAGCAAAAGCTATAATTGCAATAAGTATGATCATTATACAGTTGATTGTTGGAGCAAAGGTTTAGGTAATAGTGAAGAAGAAGTAAATGTTGCACAAAGGAAGACTTCGATGATAAAGTTTTGTTGATGGTGACTCTAATAAAATCAGAGAAAACATATGAACAATCTTGGTATTTCAATACAAGTTGTTACAATCATATGTCATTTCAGAATAGTTGATTTATTGAATTGGATGAAAATATTAAAACAAAGGTGAAGTTGTATATAATTCTACATTAAATTATGAAGGAAAATTAAAGATTTTGATAAGAAGAAAAGATGGAAAATCTGTAATAATTTCATGTGTTCTATGTTCTAACTATGAAACACAACCTATTGAGTATTAGTCAACTTCTACAAAAAGGACATTTAATTTATTGGAGATCGAAGGGGTAAATGTTGAGAATTCTCGATAAAAATGGGACACCGATTATGAAGGCTCTTCTGAGTAAAAAAAAGATCTTTAGAGTTGATATTTCAGTATTGAATTATATGTGTTTTGTAGCTGCAGTTTTCTGATGTTCACTAGTTATGACATCTGAGATATGATTATCTAAAATTAGATAGTCTAAGTCAATTAGCAGAGAAGAAGATGATGATAAGATTGTCGCAAATTCATAAGCGTAAAATTACATGTGAAAGTTGCATGATAGGAAAACAAGTCATTACCTCTAATTGAGATTTTGCATTTCGTTTAGCCCTCCACAAGCTAGAGGTTTGAACAAATCATGAAGTTCAAGCTTGGAAAGATTGGATTGAAATAGCTTCAGGGGTAAGGATTTGGTAAACATGTTTGCGAGTTGGTGTGAGAAGAAACATGAAGAAGCTTAATTAAACCGGAAGTGAGTTTATCTTGAACAAGATGACAGTCAATTTTCAAGTGTTTGACCCTTTCATGAAACATATGATTAGCAGCAATGTAAAGAGCATTTTGATTATCACAATATAAGACAAGACATTTGTCACAAGAGATATGCAAGTCATGAAGTAAATAAACCAACAATTGAAGGTCACAAGTAGCAGATGCCAAAGCTTTATATTTGGCCTCGATAGAAGAGTGAGATATAGTAGATTATTTCTTTGGTTTCCAAGAAACTAGAGAGCTTCTAATAAAGAACCAATAATCAGTGATAGAATAACAAGTATCAATACATGTAGCCCAATCGGTATCACTAAAACTAAGTAAATGGAAAGAAGATGAGCTACTAAAGAAAAGGCCCTTAGGACATGATTTAAGATAATAAACAACCCGTATTGTAGCCTAAAAATGAAAGTGAGTAGGTACAACCATGAATTGACTAAGTTGTTGAGTGGAAAAAGTAATATTGGGATAAGAATTGGTGAGGTAAATTAGACAACCAACCAAGCATCTATAGGGAAGAGGAACATCGAGAGGAGCACTGGAATCTTGATGAAGACGTAGTGAAGGATCCATGTGTATAGAATACGAATTAGAATGAAGAAGATCAACATCAAGATTAAGTCCAAACATTATTTTTGTTGATAGAGATAAATACCAGAAAAAGAGTGTGCAATCCTTAATCCCAAAAAATACTTCAATTTGGCAAGGTCTCGTATATGAAAGTGAGAGCACAAAGAAGTTCTAAGGTGATCAATTTCAATAAGTGAAATGTTATTCATAACAATGTCATCAACATAAACAATCAAAGCTATGAATGAAGAACCCGTTGCCTTTGTAAATAAACTGTGATTAGCATGGGCTTGCTTATGGTGGTCATTTTAACAACAGGAGAGAAAATCTCTAGATAATTAATGTCCTCAATTTGGGAGTATCCTTTGGATTCTAATCATGTCTTTGTATCGTTCAATAGTACCACCAGGGTCACACTTGATTTTGTAAACCCATTTGCAACAAGTGGGTCACACATTTGGAGGAGCTTGAACAATATCCAGGTGTGGTTTGAAACTAAGGCTCGTATCTCAACATTCATGGCCTCTTGCCAACAAGGTTGGGTAGCAGCCTCACAGTAGGTGTTGAGCTCATGCTTAGAGGACAAGTTCAAGATAATGAGAATAAGAAGATGAAAGATAGAAATAATCAAGAGAGTCATGAATAGGATAAGATATTGTTTTGAAGAAGATTGGTGGGAGGGTGTTGAAGTAAGGATGACATCATTGGGACAAGCGTGACACTCATAGTCAGCAAGGTAAGAAGGGGAGATGAGGGCGATGAGAAGACGGAGAGGTTGGGTTGTTAGAGAGGACTAGGAACTGGCTTGAGTAGGGGAAGGAGATGGTGAAGGACATGACGGTGAACAAGGTGTATGAGACGTTAGAGATGATGGAATGGATTGGGTAGACATGGGTTAGGTATTATTGGATTGATTGGATTGAAAGTTGGGATTAACAAAATCAAAATAAGGGGTGTCAAAATAATTGGGTTGAGGAAAGAAAGGAATAATGGACTGGTGAGTAGAAATAATTTTTGTAAAGGAAAAACGCTTTTCATTGAACAAAACGTTTCGAGAGACAAAAATATCTTTATTATTTAAATCAAGGATGAGATATCCTCTGTTCCTGTTTGAAATCCTAAGAAAACACCACATTTTGCACAGATATCAAATTTTTTATGAGGAAGATTTGATGAAGCATAACTCAGACAACCAAAAACTTTTAAAATAGAAAAATTCGGATTATGTTTGTATAATAATTCAAAAGGAGTTTTATTGTCAATTATGGGGATGAAGTGCAGTTTATTAAAAAACAACATGTTTAACAACATATGAATAATAATGTTTTGGAAGTTGAGATTGAAACATGAGAGTCCTAACAACATTAAAAATGTGTTAATGTTTTTTCTCAACTGTACCATTTTGCTGAGAAGTATAAACATAAATTTTTAGATGCAAAAAAATCGTTTTGAAGAAATTCAGGACCATTATTTGAGTGTATGCATTTGATGAAAAGATTGAATTAGTTTTCAATTACAAAAACACAATTTTGAGCGTGTGTGTGAATATCTTCTTTAGTTTTGAGAAGAGCTATCCATGTATAAAGATTAAAATCATCCACAATAGTTAAAAAATATTTGTGACAATGGATAGAAGATTGAGAAAAAGACCCAAAATATCCATATGAACGAAATAAATTTTTTTTGAAGCTTTGTTAGCACTTAGAGAATATGATAATTTCTTTTGTTTAACTAGGTGACAAATATCACAATTCTCATCAACATGTTTGGAAATAAGGAAATTTAGCAAGAAGAGTGTTAACACGATTTTTAGAGAGATGATCAAGTCTAAAGTGCTAAAGGTTAGTGTTGGTGACACGTGGATTTAGGAAAAAGTATGTTTGTAGTTGAGGTGCTTCTCTAAGTGATATAATCCATACTTTAACTTAACCAAACCAATCATCCTCAATGAATTCTTTTCTTGTGCTTGACATTGAAAATTAGAAAAATTAAGTATGTAATCAGAAGAAGTTAAGAGTTTAGAAATTGAAAGCAAATTGAATTTGAAATTAAGTACATAAAGAACATCACGATTGATGAGTTGAGGAGACAATTAAATAGTGCCTGAAATATGAACAATAATTATAGAATCATTAGGTAGGTTAATATGTATGGACTTAATTTTAGAAAAAATTAGGAATTTATCAAAATAACAAGTGATGTGATCAGTGATCCTGAATCAATAATCTAGTAGGTGTTGTTTGATGGGTGTGATTTGTGTTCAGTTATTAAATGATTTGTGATTGTAAAAGAAATACCAAAGACCATATTACTGGGATCGGAAGTGCCAACGTTGGACATTTGGGTAAGATTGACGTGTTTGGGCTGAAAACACTAAAAAAAAGCTTATTATTTACAAAATATTACCTATACATAAAAATCTGTAGGTAAATTGTATATTACATATGGATAAAAATTCGTAGGTCAATTATCCATTACTTACGGATATTACTTATAGAATTCTATTCGTAAATAAATTATTCATTACCTACCGATATTGTCCGTAGGTAATGTCATCCGTTCCGTAGGTAATTTACCTACGAAATTACTATCCGTAAGTAAATTATATCAAATATATAAATATATAAGTATATAAATATATATAAATATATTATATATTTATATATTTACATGGATAAATATAAATATAATTTATTTGTATGTTATTATTATAATATCTTAATAGTTTAGTGGTTAGAGTACCTAATAATTCAAATTTCTAAAAGTTTAATAAATAATAAAAATATAATATAAAATTCTAAAAGTTTAATAAATAATAAAAATATAATATAAAGAGAAGGGAGTTCTATTTAATAATAAAAATAAATAGAGGTTGTAGTAAAAAAATATTTTGTTGAAGCGAGTGCATCACGTAAGAACATAGGGTTTTTTTTTTTGTAGTGAGAAGAGGTTATTAGATCAATGCTCTATTATTGAAGAAGACCTAAAAGACTGTGATATTGGACCATAGTGAAACGGCCCATTAGAGAGAGAACTCTAATTCTTTGAGGAGTGTGAGTCCTCTTTATGTTCAACACTATTAATATTAGCGGAAGGAGAGGAACTATCTTTATTATGGAAGCGCAGTCATTCCGGATATCGCCAATGAGTAAAGGGATAACCATGTTTGGCATAACATATGTTAGTGTGTCCATTACGACTACACTATATATGCAATTTTTTGTTGGAGAAAGTTAGATTATTCCCATCGAATTGTCCCGCAAGGGTAGGGTGCCTCTTCCGCATCCTTTCCCAAAAACAACATTGACAAATGTACGCGGTTAATAGGTGGTAGAGGGTCCATAATTAAGATTTGAGAACGAACGAACAACAGAAAAATGCTCCTCTAAACCTTTGAGGAAACACATGATAAAATCTTGTTGATGATACAATTTTGAAGAATAAGTGTAATTCGTATAAGGACATAAACTATCAAATTGCTCCCACGTAGATTTGAGTGTTGTAAAGTAATCGTTAACAGAACGAGAGTCTTACCAGAGATAATATATTTCATCATGTTGGAGCTCTGCAATGTGGAGTAGATCACTTTGAGAAAAACATTCACATAGATCTATCCAAATGTCTGCTACACGATCCAGGAAGATGACACTTTGTGCAATGGATGGTGACAAAGAATTTACCAGCCCAGACATAACCAAGATAAGGGTTATGGACATTTGGTATAGGTATCATACTAGTTAGGAAACCCATCTTGTTTTTTAATATCAAGGCCATTCTAATTGAACGGGACAAGTAATGGTAATTGCTACCATCCGGTACTGGAGAAATAGAGACGGAGAATAGGGTGAACTTGAGGGATCAAGACAAGGATCGAACCATATTGGGGTAGGATTATTAGAAACATCTGACATTTTGACAAGGAACCAGCAGAATTCCAGGTCGAGCACTGATACTATAAAGGAAAACCAAAAATATATGAAGGCTCAAGCAGGAATGATGATAGAAGAAATGATGTGTATTATTCAGATAAGTTAAACGCTATATATATACAAGCTACACATGAGAAAAAGACAAAAGAGGAAAACAGAAAAATAATATCTAAGCATGTTGAAAAATGCTGATAACAATGCAGTTATAACAAGAAAAATACTGAGAATAATTTTAACTGAGATTTTGCATTTCGTTTAGAATGAAGAATCCCTTTGTCTTTATGAATGTCGAAACAGAGTCCCTACTTAGGAACATCTCCGGAGAGACATTGTCAATATTGGGAAAGCTTTGTCATGGTTGAAGCAATATTCGTCTTTTGATCTTGAGGACAAGATGGTATTTTGGGAGGGATATTGTTATAAATAAATGAACGGTTTGCGGTTACAACCGTTAGGATAATTTTCATAATGTATAAAATAACGGAACGTTTATTGTTCTCTATTGGCCATAGTTCTTCGATAAAAGTCTTAGAACTATGTTTTCTTTTATTGGCTATATTCTCTATAATACATTTGGAACCTTCATGGTCCCCTATTGACTGTAGTTCTTCGATAAAAGTCCTAGAACTATATTTTCTTTTATTAATTTTTATGTAATATTATTTCTGGTGGAATTTTGATCAATTTCGATTCTTAAGAGGCTTTGATTCTAACCAAAATTCAACTACGTAGATTCTTTATACTTAGGCTAACAACTGAATTTCAATCGAAATGCTTATGAGAATCGAAAATACCACTGTATAGAAAATACTAAGATTAAATAATCGAAAACACTATTTTTGGTATTTTGTATTTGAAGTACTCGAAATAAGGAAAACAGTAAAGTGACAAATCGAAAAGCAATACCGAATGTAAAACTGCGAAGGAATGAAAAATGCGGAAACCTCAAATTTGCATTAAGTGTAAACGACAAAGCATCGAAATTGCGGAAATATAAATAACAGAAAATCGAAATTACAGAAATGTAAATAGCAGGAAATTGAGATTGCAAAAATGTAAATGGCAGGAAATCGAGATTACAGAAATGTAAATGGCAGGAAATCGAAATTACGTTAATGTAAATGACAATGAATTTAAACGCAGAAACTTAACTTTCATTAAAGAGAAATGACAAGGAATCGAAAATACAGAAACTTAAAGTTGTTAAACATAAACTGCATCAAAGCAAATTACCATGGAAAATAAAGAAAATGGTAAAGGAAATCAATGAACATGGAAATCCGGATCGCCAGAAACTTCATGATGTTCGTCGTTCTCCGGTAGACTTCTCACTAATATTCCTGCTCTCTCTGCCAATTTCCACCCCCTTCTTCCTTCATCCTTCACTCTATTTATAGGGCATCCTTTAAGCAAGTAACCTCTTAGGAGCAGTTAACGAAAACTGCTACCACGTCCTACGTGCATGTTGCAGTTTCTTCTTCGATATCAAAACTGCACCCATGTTCCCATGATCTTCGACCTCTGCCACGGTTTTGAAACTGTTTCCTATGTGCGCGTTTAACTGTTCCCCTCTTTATGACCTAGCCGGGATTTCGATATCCACGCAGGTTAACCTTCCTCTTGATTTTGATCTCTTGATCTCGAGAACTTTGAATTGCTCTTGGTTTTCCTTAACTTTAACATTACAAAATTTTAATTTCTCAAAAACATTCTTCCTTCGATTTCTCGATTCTAATTCTCGATCATATTGTCACATGGTCGTCGAACGTATTTTCCAACTATCTTTCGATTTATCAGTCTTTAACTCAATCAAAATGGTTTTCGATTTTTCGCTCCCATTTGTTTCTCGATCCCTTTATCGATTTCTCACTAACAAATATATAGGAACTTTCATTGTTCCTTATTGACTATAGTTCTTCGATAATAGTTTTAGAATTATGTTTATTCTTATCACGGTCAGAGTTTTAAGTCGATATGGTTGTCACTCTATACTTTTCCATGATTATATAGGAATGCTAAAATACTTGCTTGGAAGAAAAAAAAAATTCTGGTGAGATGAATAGATACACAAATTAAAATAAATGTCAAATTAAAAATTTATTTGTGAGTCAATAATTTGTTAAAGCGGAAGCAATAATATAATCAGGAAAAGAGAAAGAGATAAGGGAAAGAGAAGAGCACACAAAGATTTATACTGGTTCGGGTATAGTCAATCTTACATCCAGTTCCCAGTCAACTCTTAACACAAGAGTGACTCCCCATTCACTATCTTTCAAATTTAGTTTACAAATTACAATCAACTCAGTAGAAGAACCAGTAAAAAGTAAACTAATTAAAAAGACAATCACCTCCTTAGAAATCCACTAAGGATGAACACCTCCCTAGAATCCCACTAGGGATGATCACCTCCTCTGAACAAATCAAAGGATGAAAAACACCTCCTTAGAATCCCACTAAGGATGAACCCCTCCCTAGAATTACACTAGGGATGAAAAACACCTCCTTTTCACCAATGCAAAAAGGATGAAGGTAATAAAAATAAGAACGAGACACACACTGGGTAATGGAGACAACAAATTGTAGAAGCTCTGTAGAATGTCAATCTCAAAGAACAAGTGTGATTAACAATGAAAGCACAGAAGGCAGTAGAGAAGAGGGTTTTCTCAAAATGTATAAAATATCTTTGTTGCCTTACTTGAGATTCTTTTCTCAAAACTAATTGAATGTAAATTGTATTTTCGAATTCTATAATTGTGTGTATTTTATTTTTCATCAAAACTTAATTAAATAGAAAAATAGCATCAGAAAATGGTCGTTGGACATTAATAATATCATAGAGAAAATGAGGATGTATTCAAAAACATTTATTCTTTAAAACGGATATATTTTTCAAATTTGAATTGCCATAATTGATTATATTACCAGTATAATTAATTATGATAGAGAAAGTCATTTTTCCATTTCTGATGCATCATAATTAATTATGACAGAGAAAAATATCATGTTATGAATTTTATCACACTTGTGCTTTGGAGGCTTATGCATAATATTACTTCATCAACTTGTACCTCCATATCCAGTATTCTAAGACTCTATCTAATCTTCAGGAATCATCTTGAGCTTGTTTGAATCATCATCTTTATCACCTACGTCATAAATTCAGCTTGTCCTTAAATTCATCTTGAATGGTGTTGACTTGAATGTAGTTGACTTGAATCATCATCAAAATCATCTCTTGGGAATGCAGGAACATTTCCATCAATCTCCCCCTTTTTGATGATGATCAAGGAAACACCTGAAATGAATTAAAATGCTTGACTCTATATAGCCAGCTCAAGATTAACACAGATTTGTATCAATTGTCAGAGTCTCTCAATCTCTGTCTGAATATATTAATAACAAGACTCCCCCTAACTCATATGAGCAAATACTTCTCTTAACTCCCCTTGTTTAATTTAGATAGGAAAGAATTTCACACAGATTTTAATTCATAAAAAAATCTCCCCCTGTTTCATTGATAATCATAAAAAGATATTATAAGAAAAAATCTTCCCCTGTTTCACACAGATTAATATCATCAAAATATCTCCCTGTTTCATTGATAATTAAAAAAAATATTATAAGAAAAAAATCTCCCCCTGTTTCACACAGATTAATATCATCAAAATATCTCCCTGTTTCATTGATAATTAAAAAAATATTATAAGAAAAAAATCTCCCCTTGTTTCAGACAGATTAATATCATCAAAATATTTCCATGTTTCATTGATAATTATGAAAAATATTGCAATAGAAACTGAGAACAAATTTGTACCTATTAGTATATTAATCAAGGTAGAGAAGATAATGCATTAAAAAGTGTCATAGAGAAGAATATCATATTAAGGAAACAATATCTAGGATACCCAAGACAAATGAAGAGAGAGAAAGATAGGGGAATAAAATGATTATAGAGATAATGGAATTAAATGCAGTAGTTTCCCTCCATTGCAGTCTTCTTATTTAGGCAGACTTCAAATTCAAATGCACTGATCATATTCCAGATTTCAAATTTCAAATTCAAATTGCAACAAATTTCAAATTCAAATTCCAACCAATTCCAAATTTCAAATTCAAATTTCTAATCCCAAATTTCAAATTCAATTTCAAAAATCTCAAACTGCAAAAATTTCAAATTTCAAAATCTCAAAATGCAAAAATTTCAAATTTCAAAATCTCAAACTATAAAATTTCAAATTTCAAAAATCTCAAATTGCAAAATTTCAAATTTCAAAATTCTCATACTGCAAATTTTTAAAAAAAATCTCAAGCTGCAAAATTTCAAATTTCAAGAATCTCAAGCTGCAAAATTTCAAATTTCAAAAATCTCAAATTGCAAAATTTCAAATTTCAAAAATCTCATATTGAAAAAAAAATCTCAAACTGCAAAATTTCAAACTTTAATAATTTCAAATTTTCATAAATTCAAACTTTCAAAATTTAAACTTTCAACATAATTGATTATGACAACAAGAAAAAAATTTCGATTCTTATAATCAATTAGATGCTCAAACTATCATCTAGACACGTATAAATGCTTTGTTCCTTTAGGCACCCATTCATATTTTCCATTAGATATGCTAAAATATTTTATGTAACATCTATTTGATGTGTATGACCTAATTTCATGCAATAAAGACATGTTGATTTTCTTTGAAAAGATCTAAATGAGTTTCTTAAAGTTTTTGAAACTGGTTTCACATCTGTTTTCCTTGACTCTTTCACAAAAATAGTTTTATGAGGTTCTAGACTTTCTTTGGGTTTGTAACCAAGTTCAGCTTTGCTAGAATTTCCTCTTTTATAACCTAATATCGAATCAAGATTTTCAGAAGATTTTGAAAAATTTCTTATTATTTTCTCTAACTTGAAAATCTCATTTTCCAAAAGATTACAATTTTCACAAGGTTTAGCAACTTCTTTATTTTTAGACAAAGTTTTAGATTTCTCAACATATTTCTTTAAGTACTCATTTTCTTTTTCAAGAATACCAACAATATTTTCTAATGCATTAAACTTTTGCCTAAGTGCATTGTATTTCTTAGATAACTTGGTAAAACCTTCATACATATCTTGATATTCTTTAAATAACTCATCATATTCATTTAAGGAATTTGTACTACTTACCTGTGATGAGGCTTCATCATCACTTTTTGTCATCAAGCAAAGATTTGCTTCTTCTTCTCCATCACTGTTTTCGGAAGAACTTTCTTGTATTGTGGAAGAATCATTATCCTCCCAAACAATATAAGTTTTGTGTTTGCTCTTATATGTATCGTTCTTTTCTTTCTTCTTCTCTTTTACATATTTCTTCTCTTTCTTAAGTTTCGGACAATCTGATTTGATATGACCAGGTTTTCCACATTCATAGCAATAAAATTTATTTGTTTTCTCCTTTCTTTGCTGTCTCTTTTTCCTATTCTTTATAAAGCGAGAAAATTGTTTAACAAAAAGAGACATATTGGAGTCCGAAAACTTACCTTCATTTTCGCTTTCGTCTTGTGAAGATTTTTATGCTTTTAGAGCTATCGTCTTGGTTTGATTCTGTTCACCGTTCTTTAACCTTTGTAGCTCCATCTCATGTTCTTGCAGCTTTTCAAATAGAGTAGCAATATTCATTTTTGTGAGATCCTTTGATTCTGTAATAGTAGTGACCTTTGGTTGTCAATTCCTGTCTAAGGATTTCAAGATCTTTGTGTTCAACTCCTCATTGTCAAAACTCTTTCCTAATGCTTTCAAGTGATTTACTATATGTGTGAAACATGTTTGGAAATCCGTGATGCTTTCATTTTGCTGCATTTGAAATAATTCATACTCCTGGATGAGTGTGTTCTTACGTGTTCGCTTTACTTCATTTATTCCTTCATGTGTTACTTCAAGAGTGTCCCATATTTCTTTTACCGTCTTGCATTGTGAGACCCTGGAAAATTCATTATGAGTTAAGACAGAAACAATAGCGTTTCGGGCTCTTACATCATATTGGGCACGCTTGTTTTCATCCGGCGTCCATTGATCAAAAGCCTTTGGAACAGCTCCAAACTTCGTTGTTCTCATCGGAATGTAAGGACCATTGAGTCCAGCATCTCAAACACCGTAATCTAGTGTTTGTAAAAATATTTCCATTCTTTCCTTCCAAAACTGATAGTCTTCTCCTTCAAATAATGGTGGTCTGTTTATTGAGGCTCCTTCCTTGTAAACCTGATTCTGCATAGACATCTTGACAGATCGTTTAGAAATATCTTATCTAACCAAACTCTGATACCACTTGTTAGACAAATGACATCTAGAGGGGGGTGAATAAATGCACAAATTAAAATAGATGTCAAATTAAAAATTTATTTGTGAGTCAATAATTTGTTAAAGCGGAAGCAATAATATAATCAGGAAAAGAGATAAGGGAAAGAGAAGAGCACACAAAAATTTATACTGGTTCGGGTATAGTCAACCCTACATCCAGTTCCCAGTCAACTCTTAACACAAGAGTGACTCCCCATTCACTATCTTTCAAATTCAGTTTACAAATTACAATCAACTTAGCAGAAGAACCAGTAAAAAGTAAATTAATTAAAAAGACAATCACCTCCTTAGAAACCCACTAAGGATGAACACCTCCCTAGAATCCCACTAGGGATGAACACCTCCTCTGAACAAATCAAAGGATGAAAAACACCTCCTTAGAATCCCACTAAGGATGAACCCCTCCCTAGAATTACACTAGGGATGAAAAACACCTCCTTTTCACCAATGCAAAAAGGATGAAGGTAATAAAAATAAGAACAGACACACCTGGGTAATGGGGACAACAAATTGTAGAAGCCTGTAGAATGTCAATCTCCAAGAACAAGTGTGATTAACAATGAAAGCACAGAAGACAGTAGAGAAGAGGATTTTCTCAAAATGTGTAAAATATCTCTGTTGCCTTACTTGGAATTCTTTTCTCAAAACTAATTGAATGTAAATTGTATTTTCGAATTTTATAATTGTGTGCATCAGAAAATGACTGTTGGACATTAATAATATCATAGAGAAAATGAGGATGTATTCAAAAACATTTATTCTTTAAAAATGATATATTTTTCAAATTTGAATTGTCATAATTGATTATATTACGAGTATAATTAATTATGATAGAGAAAATCATTTTTCCATTTCTGATGCATCATAATTAATTATGACAGAGAAAAATATCATGTTATGAATTTTATCACACTTGTGCTTTGGAGGCTTATGCATAATATTACTTCATCAACTTGTACCTCCATATCCAGTTTTCTAATACTCTATATAATCTTCAGGAATCATTTTGAGCTTGCTTGAATCATCATCTTTATCACCTACGTCATAAATTCAGTTTGTCCTTAAATTCATCTTGAATGGTGTTGACTTGAATGAGTTGACTTGAATCATCATCAAAATCATCTCTTGGGAATGCAGGAACATTTCTATCAATCTCCCCCTCATTGCTTTCGGTTGTCACTCTATACTTTTCCATGGTTATATAGGAATGCTAAAATACTTGCTTGGAGGAAAAAAAAAATAAAAAAATTCTGTAGTCGAAGATTATTGGGTTAATTTCTTTCATACGTGACTGAATTTATTTTTTTTTAATAAAATGGTCAGTGTAATCGGTGCAGTGCTAATTGTGTGTGCATTGTACATGGTGCTGTGGGGTAAAAGCAAAGAAATGAAAACGGCAACTGAAATGGTGTCGTCGGACAGAGAATCAGGAATGACTGAGGTGGTCGTCGTTTCTACGAACGACAAGATTGACCATGGTAGCGGTAACCACATGAATAGGAAGAGCAACGTTTTAACATAGAGTCAGGATCAATCTGTGGCAAAATGCAAAAACAGCATGTTATTTGGCACTTCTCGGAGGTATTGTTATTCTGACTAAAAGAAATACAAAAGTGGATTTCTTTATACAGAAAAACAATGTTAATTCCTCTTAAATTCCTAACCATGTAATCAAAGTTAAAATAATTTATATATTTTTTTAACTACAAAAACAGTAATAAATAAAAAAAATCTAAAACGCATAATATCTTAATATGTTAACCCTAATAATATTAGTTTGTATTTAGACGAAACATGAAACCAATTTACACGTGTTTTCACGAAATAATCACAACCATAAATTTGGTACCTTTATTTTGTAATCTTTAATTTCCATCTCTTACTTTCTATTTTCTGTTTCATTGATACATCTTCAGAAACAAAGGATACCATTAATATCTATTACAAGACATGAAGATAATAAAAACTATTACTTTGTCTTTATTTTTATTGTGCGGTATCACTTAAAAAGTGAAAGAAACAAATTTTGTGATACATCAATAACAAAGACACTAATAATATGTTTAAAAGACATGAAAATATACAATGTGCTGTCCTATTATTTCCATAAAAAGATATTCATAAAGGAAATCATAAAAGTATTGAGGTACTTTCTTTTTTCTTTTTCATAAACATAAAAAAAAAATTGTTTTTATATTTATCATCAAAGAACATGCATGTTTTAAAAAAACATATATAAAAAATATTTTTATGTCTATTTCTTTAAAACATGTTCTTTAAAACTATGTAAGCATTGGCACGTTGCCTCTTCATTTATCCTCTTTCCCAAGTATAATAACTAACCATATTAAAACTCTTAATGGCACACTCTCCCCATGTCTTACGTCTTTTAAAAATAAGTTTGCTTCAGTTTGTAATAGAAAATCATCCTATTTAAATATAAAATTTATTTATGATTTGGTATAGTTTCTTTTTAATATTTTTTTTAAATTCCACACCAAACCAATATTTTGTGGTTTAGTTTTAATGGTTTTTTATTATCAAATTATTAAATACATTTTAATAAAATAATTATTAATTAAAGAAATATATTATTAAAATATAATGTTATGATAAAGTTTTAATTTATTTTCCTATATCTAATTTAAATAATAATAATATATTTTAAATTATGAGAAATACTTATAATAAATATTTTTTATGTTTAATTCTAATATATATTATATTTCAGTTTAGTTTGGATGGGTTTTTGACTATCAAATCCAAATGGTGTTGAATTATTGGCAAGCGTACCAAAATTATCAATCGCGAGTATAATATTTCGATTAAATAAAAGTCGATCCCACAAAGAACGGTTTCAATGAAAATTCTCAATTTTATGCTTACTAAGTATATTAAAATAGATTGGTTTTGCAATAAGAGTTGAATTGAAATTAAATAACAAAGAACTATAAATTATTGAGAAAATATCAATTAAAGACACTTAGGACTGGTTTCCTTCCTTATCCCTCTTTTGTAATGACTATGTCACTCAAGAACGTCAATTAACCTAAAAATGTTGATGTCACCTACTCAAATCATCCATGTTGATTCCTCACACATGAAATTCATAAGAAAACCTAATAAATGTTGATTCCTCACACAAGTAAGAGATTTTTGAGCATTAGGTTTAGGGTGTTAAGCAATTGATACATTCATCCCATTCTTGACAATTAACGTAACAAATATTCTTACCGTGATCTAGGGTTCAAGATATATTTTCCAATCATACCTCAAACATCAAGAATAAATCATTCCAAAGCACAAAAGATAATAATAACAACATCAAAACATAGATTAATATCTCAAAATATCACCATGATACAAAATAGTTCAAAGGAAGTGCACCCAATCCCAAGAGAATGAAGTTAACCACTCATGTTGGCTATTACAATGCTTCAAACGTGGAAGAAGTGAAAAATTGATGAAGATCGGACGAAACCCTAACAGTAGTCACGCCTTTTCTTCTTCAAAACTGCTTGCTTTTCTCAAAACACATCTTCTCTTTTTGTAGAAAAATTTTGGGCTTTTGGGCTTCGCGTCTTTCGCTCAAGCGACAAAACACTCACTTGAGCGAGTGAACTCCAGAGAAGAATAACTAATATTCGCTCAAGCGAATCTTGTGTCGCTTGAGCGACTGACTTCCAGAGAAGAATAACTGATATTCGCTCAAGCAAATCTTGTGTCGCTTGAGCGACTGACTTCCAGAGAAGAATAATTGATATTCGCTCAAGCGAGAATCCATCCCGCTCGAGCGACTTCCATACTGAAAGTTTTCTTCCTTCTTCTAGTTTTACTCCAATTATGCTCCTTACTCTTGTATCAAGGTATTCTCGAATTCATCCTATATTGGGAGAAAAATAGATTAGAATTAACATAAGTTAAGTGGTTTCATAACAATTTAATGCATAATTATATCAACTTTTTACCACTTAACAACTCCCTCCAACCTAGAATCTTGCTTGTCCCAAGCAAAATAATTTTTCCAAAACAAAACCATCACTTATTATCTTTTTCTCTTCCAGAACCACAACATAAAAATTTTTAGAGCTGATGCTCACAACTCCAAATGAAAATAGAACACATAAGCATTCAAGTTACAAAAACCAACAAAGAATAATTAGTCATCAATTATCCTCAGAAAAGCATGACCTCTCAAATAGAGTTATATACAATCATCTCTAATTCTCACAAGTAAGTGTTTATCTCATTCAATCACTTCATTTAGACAATCCAATATTGATAATCATCTTCAAGCAATCAACATTTGTTAAGCAAGACTTGAATCAAAAGGTCTTTTGAGGCTTGTAATGGGGTTGAGTTAAGAAAGAATCATTGACTTTTTTGGAATATACAAAAATATTTGAGAAATTCAACTCATATAAATGATTCTTGATTAACAATTCATCAAATCAGGTTTCAAACTATATGCTTATGTCCCTAACACAATGATAGTGAGTTAATAATCTCAAAAATTATTATTCCCCCTTTTGACTTCTTTTTCTTCTTCTTTTCTTCTCATGCTTTTGCATGTATCCTTTTTTACATTGCCATAATTTTTAAGCTTTGCTTTTTCTTTTCCTTTACACCTTTTTTTTTTTAGGATAACACCCCAATAATACCTGTAGGACAACAATAACAATACCCAACAATAGGAAAAATAGTGACATTCATACTCATTTTCTTTCTCAAATATAGGAAGGTAGATAAATAGTGTTTATGCTTAGGGGTTCTGTTTAAGAAACAAGATTATTTTTTGCTCAGAAGGGGTTTAATTGGATGTCCTATGATTAATGCAGGGTTGACTATTTGGCTCTTATTTATATTTACTACATAGAAAAAATGCATTTATCATTTTTAAATCTTGCTAACATGTAATCACATCAAAGAATCAATCAATACCAGTTATCATCACAAAGTGTTAACACTCAATTTATCTGTTTTTGGTTCTCTACTCACCTGGATTTTGGCTAGCTTCTCCAATTCAGTTAATTCCTAATTCTCCTCATCAATTCCTTTTCACTATCATACTCATCATCCCAAAATATAAAATTTATTTATGATTTGGTATAGTTTCTTTTTAATATTTTTTTTTAATTCCACACCAAACCAATATTTTGTGGTTTAGTTTTAATGGTTTTTTATTATCAAATTATTAAATACATTTTAATAAAATAATTATTAATTAAAGAAATATATTATTAAATTATAATGTTATGATAAAGTTTTAATTTATTTTCCTGTATCTAATTTAAATAATAATAATAATATATTTTAAATTATGAGAAATACTTATAATAAATATTATTTTATGTTTAATTCTAATATATATTATATTTCAGTTTAGTTTGGATGGGTTTTTGACTATCAAATCCAAATGGACATTTAAGTTTTAAAATTTTTTAATCCAAAAATTATTGGTTTTGATTATTTTTCCAAAAAAAAAATCATCTAATTTTTATTTTATTTTTGGATGGATTCGGTTTTAAATACTTCATCAGATAAAAATATTTAATTACTTATTATTTTATTAGTCTATCGATCTAATTTCTCTTATTATTATTATTATTATTATTATTATTATTATTATTATTATTATTATTATTATTAGTTTATTAATTCACTTACCCATTTTATCTCTCGTATAGTTTTCACCAACTTATAATTATATATATATTTAACAGTAAAAATAAAAATTTAAATACAATAAGGTAATAATAATAATAATAATAATAATAATAATAATAATAATAATAATAATAATAATAAAGAAATTCAAACAATGTATCATAATAACAAAAAAAGTATAAAATCTTTATTCACTCCTATTACTATAACGAAAACAAAATAAAAGGAATCATTTGCACTTTTAAATGGACAAGAATAGGGAAAATAAAATAAAATTGAAAATTACTTTGAAATACGATCACCTTTTTTTATTAAAATATGTTCAAATCACATTATCATTGATTATAGAGAAAATATAGAAATTAAATTTTTATTATTATTATTTTCTTATAAATCTACAAAGCATATAAAAATAGTAAAAAAAAGGAATAATGAATATAAGATAAAAAAGAAAATAAAAAATGAAAAGAAATAAAAAAAAATTACATTTATTATTTTTCATTTTTTATGTGAATAAAAAAGAAAATAAAATAATAATTCTCTTAACCTGAGTATGTTATAAAAACCGATACAACAATATATAGTTTGCATCTTTTAAGTAGCGTGATCCCATGGTTTTTGTTTTCCAAACTCTAAATTTTTAAATTCATATTTTAAATTTTTTATGTTTATTCAATTTTTGTTGAACCAATAAAATAATATAGCTTTGATAAATGGATATTAATGCTATCTTCAATGTTTAATTAATTATTTATTACTGTAAGCACCACGTTTGTGAAGTTGCTTTTTACCTAACTTAATCTCATTTTTGAAGTCAAATTTTAACCTTCATTTTTATATCTAACTACATTAACTTATTATTATGAATACGTTGACATTCAGCCCTTATTTGCGTGACTATTCATTTATGGTTATTGTTTCTATAAAATTGTTGAATAATTTTTCAAAAATAAAATAATTTTGCAAAAGATTATTTAACATTTTATTATAATATTTAATAAAAAATTGTAAAAAAACAATTATAAGATTATTGTTAATTTTATTTTCTTTTAAATTTATTAATATATTACACACTGTTATAATTAAAAGTTATAATTTTAAATTATCAACAATTTTTTAATAAAAATAAAAAATATTGTAAATTAAAATATCTTTCCAGATATATAACTAGTCTATATTTGTTTGATAATTAACTATAGTACTTACTCTAAATATAGTATTATATTTCAATATAATAAACATTTTAGTTCAATTTTAATTTAATTATAACTTTTAATTCGAAATTCAAGTTATATTTTACAGTTAAAAAAAACACAGATAAAAATTTTAATCCTGAAAGATTTTAGATACTCTGTTCGTTTTACATTGTTGGCTTTTTTCGCGTACATTATTAATTTTTTCCCCTATTAGTTTTATTAGAAAAGAGTCAAGCTTTTTTACACCATATAATTCTTTTTATATTTCATCTTTTTAATTATTGAATTATTTAATTTGTCAACGTATTAGTTTTCACATCTAAACTTTCAATAAGGTTAAGAGAAAACAAAATATAGTTTATGATTAAATTTAATGTTTATTGTCTTCTTTTTTTTTTCCTGACTTTAGTATAAAATTATGTCTGCTAGTTAACTTAGTTCAATTATAATATATTTCTGAAGAGTGTCAGGTGATGCATGGATATGTTTCTGGGATTGTATGATACAGAACAATAATTTGGTCCCTACAAACATAAAAAGTAAATTAAGTGATGCAGTTTAGAATGAACTTTGTAATTAATATATTGAAGATGCAATGCAGGAAGAAAGGACAGGCTAAGAACCAACTAATGCCAATGAAGAGATAAAAGAGTTTGTTGAGATACAACCTCCACACATATCTTCCTATCTTTTAACTTCATCAAACTCAAAACCAATTTACGAGCAAACTACGATGAATCGTATATTGAAAGCAGTGGAAGATTTGAAGCCTCCCTTCCTGATGGTGCTGGTGCAGATTGCTTATACTGGTAATTCTCTGATTGCTAGCCTCGCCATAAATGATGGAATGAGCATTAGAGTATTCAGTGCCTACCGTCACATCTTCGGAGCTGCTATCACACTTTTTCTTGCGTTTCTTCTCGAAAGGTGAATTCACAGGCCATAGCTTATTTTGTTTCTTATATCTCCACAACATGCTAGCATTTTTACACAATGGCCAATATTTTTTTTTTTTTTTCCTATTTTGATAATCAATACAGAAGGAGCAGGCCAAAGTTGACATGGAGGGTGCTCGTCATGACATTTTTTTGCGGATTATTTGGGTATGCATGGCTGATGTAGACTAATATTCAGTCTTTTTACCTTTACGCCAATACTTTTTGTTATTTTTTGATCAATTTGTACAATAATTTTAATTAAACAGAGGGAGTTTATTCCAAAATCTTTTTTTCACGGCGTTGGCTTTCGTATCAGCAACATATGCTAACGCTATTTTTAATATGGTTCCTGTGGTCACTTTTATCCTCTCCCTCCTGTGCGGGTACGCTGTCACCACTCACCAATTTTTTACTTACATGCTATTTTACTTTTTGTAGGAGAGGGTTTATTTCAGAACTAAGTGCACTAACTTCACATTTTTGTAGCTACGAAAAGTTAAATTTGAGAACCACAGTAGGGAAATCTAAGGTGATCGGAACGATAATCGGGGTTAGCGGAACAATGGTGCTGTCATTTTTCAAAGGGGTAGAAATAAATATTTGGAAGAACATTCACATTAATCTTATGCATAAAAAGGAGATTAGTCAGATAGAAGCAGCAGATGGAAAACAATGGATTGGTTTTGTAAGTGGTGTGGGATGCTGCTTCAGTTTTTCTATATGGCTCATCATTCAGGTCAAGCTTCTCTAAGTTTGTATATCAGTACACATGTTACATGTATGGTATATGTGTGCTTGCTCTCTGTGGTTTGACTTTTGAATAATACCTTTTGATGTTGATCTTTGTGTATGAATGCAATAGGCCAAGCTGAGTAAGGAATATCCAAGCTACCATTCAAGTACATCGTTAATGAATTTTATGGCGGCAATACAAGCCACACTCTTTACCCTTTGTGTTGAGAAAAATTGGAGTCAATGGAAATTGCCTTCGGCCATTAGGATTGTGGCGGTACTCTTTTCGGTAGGTCAATAATCATAATTAATTTATACATATTTACCAATATATTTTATCTTTGACTTTATTTTCTTGGTATTTTCAAATTTCATCAGAGTTACATACTTATGATAAAAATTGACTTCTATTTATTCTTTTTCATACCTCAAAGGAGAAATATAAAGATATATTTATATACTGTTATAACGGTCATAATTTTATCTTTTTATAATTAAATAATAACCACTCAACATATCGTCAATATTAAAATATCTCAACAAACTTTTAATTATATCTTTTAATTTTATCTCAATAAACTCTTAAACTAATTATTTTCTTATTATTTTTTTAATTTAATTTTATCCAACAAAATCCCCGTAAAATTAAATCTCTCTACAACAAAAATTGAGATTGATTTGACCGATCTCCGACCTCCTGACTTACCATCTTTAAAAATTTCTCGAACTCTCAACTTAGCCGACTTGTCAATTTATCAAACATCTGAGTTTTCAGACACCTGAGTTTCTTCCATCTTTCATCCCGATCAGTCTCTTGCAGTTCTCGAATAACACAGTAGATAGTGACTTTGTGAAAATATCAGCAACTTGATCTCGGCTTACCACATGTACGAGTTTCACATTTTCTTTCTTCACATGTTCTCGGATGAAGTGAAAACACACATCAATGTGTTTGTTTCTCTCATGATTGATCAGATTATTCGACAGTTCAAGATCGACTTGTTATCAACTCGGATTACGGTTACACCAAGTTGTTTCTCCTCTACCGAGCTTAGCAAAATTTCTAACCCACATTGTTTGGCACACACTCCACAATGTTGTTACGTACTCGATTTCACAGGTTGACAATGTTATTATGGGTTGCTTCTTTGAAAGTCAAGTAAACACTGTGTTATCCATGAAGAATACATACACCGATGTACTTTTCCGATCATACACATCTCCACACCAGCCACTGTCCGAGTACCCCATAAGTGGGTAAATGTCTGACTTTGTGTACAATAGTCCAAGTGACAGTACCTTGAATATATCTCAATACTTGCTTCAACGCCTTCCAATTAAAGTAGCTTGGACTTTTCATGAACCGACTGACAATCTCAATACTCAATAACAAATCGGGTTTGGTACTAGAAGGGTAAAAAAGACTTTCAACTAGGCTCCGATATCTACTCGGATCAACTCGGCCTCCTCCATCAAATTTGGAAAGCTTTGCCCCTAGTTTCATGGGGGTTGAGACCGAATTACAATTGGTCATCTTAAACTTGTTCAGAATCTCCTTTGCATATGTTTCTTGGGATACAAATATCCTCTACTCCTCTTGTCTTACTTTTAAGCTAAGAGAAAACTTCATCATACTAAGATCGGTCATCTCAAATTCAATTACCATTGCGCACTTGAATTCTTGAATCATTCCATAATTATTTCCTATAACAATGATATCATCGACATATAGTGCAACAAACATCACATTACCTCCATTCTTCTTAATATACAAGGCATATTCATAGGGACACTTTATAAATTCATTCTCCTTGAAGTAGGTACCTATCCGGTCGTTCCATGCCTGAGAAGCTTGCTTTAGCCCATAAAGAGCATTTTCCAGTCTCAGTACTTTTTCCTCCTCGTCTTTCTTCATGTATCTGAGTGGTTGCTCAACATACACCTCCTCCTTTAACACACCATTCAAAAATGTCGACTTGACATCCATTTGCATAATCGGTCATTTGTTATATGCTGCTAAAGAGATCAGCAGTCAAGCAGTCTCCATCCTTGCTACCGGGGTGAATACCTCATCATAGTCAATCCTTTCTTTCTACTTGTAACCCTTTGCAACCAGTTGAGATTTATACCTCTCTACCTCTCCTTGTTGTTGAATTATTGGCAAGCGTACCAAATTATCAATCGCAGTATAGTATTTCGATTAAATAAAAGTCGATCCCACGAGGAACAGTTTCAATGGAAATTCCCAATTATGCTTACTAAGTAGATTAAAACAGATTAGGTTTTGCAAATAAGAGTTGAATTGAAATTAAATGACAAAGACTTGTAAATTGTTGAGAAAATATCAATTAAAGGTACTTAGGATTGGCTTCCTTCCTTATCCCTCTTTTGTAATGGTTATGTCAATTAAGAACGTCAATTAACCTAACAATGTTGATGTCACTTACTCAAATCATCCATGTTGATTCCTCACACATGAAATTCATAAGAAAACCTAATAAATGTTGATTCCTCACACAATTAACAGATTTTCTAGCATTAGGGTTAGGGTGTTTAAGCAATTGATACATTCATTCCATTCTTGGAAATTAACGTAACAAATATTCTTACCGTGATCTAGGGTTCAAGATATATTTTCCAATCATACCTCAAACAATCAAGAATAAATCATTCCAAAGCATAGAAGATAAGAATAACAACATCAAAGCATAGATTAATATCTCAAAATATCACCATGATACAAAAGAGTTCAAAGGAAGTGCACCGAATCCTAAGAGAATGAAGTTAGTCACTCATGTTGGCCATTACAATCCTCCAATTGATGAAGTGAAGAATTGATGAAGATTAGACAAAACCCTAACGGTAGTCGTGCCTCCTCTCCTCCAAGACTGCTTGTTTTTCTCAAAACACAACTTATCTTTTTATAAGAGAATTTGGGTCGGGCCTCACATCATTTATTCGTTTAAGCGCTCTTCTTTCTTTCAATTTTACTCTAATTATGCTGACAATTATGCTCCTTCCTTTTGTATCAAGGTATTCTCGAATTCATCCTATATTGGGAGAAAAATATATTAGAATTAACATAAGTTAAGTGGTTTCATAACAATTCAAGGCATAATTATATCAACTTTTTATCACTTAACAACTCCCCCCAACCTAGAATCTTGCTTGTCCCAAGCAAAGTAATTTTTCCAAAACAAAATCATCACCTATTATCTTTTTCTCTTCTAGAACCACAACATAAAAATTTTCAGAGGTGATGCTCACAACTCCAAATGAAAATAGAACACATAAGCATTCAAGTTATAGAAACCAACAAAGAATAATTAGTCCTCAACTATCCTCAGAGAAGCATGATCTCTCAAATAGAATTATATATACTCATCTCTAATTCTCACAGGTAAGTGTTTATCTCATTCAATCACTTCATTTAGACAATCCAATATTGATAATCATCTTCAAGCAATCAACAATTGTTAAACAAGACTTAAATCAAAAGGTCTTTTGAGGCTTGTAATGGGGCCGGGCTAAGAAAGAATTATTGGTTTTTCTGGGATATACAAAAATATTTGAGAAATTCAACTCATATGAATGATTCTTGATTAACAATTTCTCAAGTTAGGTTTCAAACTTTATGCTTTTCTCCCTAACACAATGACAATGAGTTAATAATCTCACAAGTTATTACCCCCCCCCCCTTTTGAATTTTTATTTTTTTTTTAACAATAACACCCCAACAATACTTGTAGGACAACAATAGCAATACCCAACAATAAGAAAAATAGTGACATTCATACTCATTTCCTTTCTCAAATATAGGAAGGTAGATAAATAGTATTTAGGCTTAAGGGTTCTATTTAAGAAACTATTATTTTTTTGGCTCAGAAGGGGTTCAAATGGATGTCCTATAATTAATGCATGGTTGGCTATTTGGCTCTGGGTTATATCTACTACAAAGAAAAAATGTCTTTATCCTTTTCAAGTCTTGCTAACATGTAATCACATCAAAGAATCAACCAATATCAGTTATCATCACAAAGTGTTAACACTCAATTTATCTGTTTGTGGTACTCTGCTCACCTGGGTTTTGGCTAGCTTCTCCAATTCAGTTAATTCCTAATTTTCCTCATCAATTCCTTTTCACTATCATACTCAATATCCCAAAATCACTTGTTATTGGAAACAATCAAAATTATTTTTCATGTTCTAGATTTGAATTAGACAATAAGCAATAATTTCATATATGACTCTAAAAAAATTATGGGACAACAAGGAAATTCAAAATTTAAAATAAAGCAATTAAAAACATTAAATTAAAATCAAAGGAATTAAAAACGTTAAAAGTAAAGTAAGTTTCCTCCCTTATTTTCTTTACTTGTCATCTACTCCTTATCTTGTGCCTCAGCCTCAGCTGCAGACTTTCTCATCCCCTCCAAAAAAGTTGGACTGTCCCCAGGCCATTGAAGTAAGGCTTCAAAGTCTTGAGGAGAAGTGCACTGTGTACTTGGAGCAATCTTGCAAAGAAAGAACCTAAGGAAGAAAAATGCACCAAAAAAAAAACTTAAACTGCAAAAAGAAAAAAAAAACAAATTCAAAACATTGGGTTGCCTCCCAGGAGCGCTTGTTTAACGTCTTCAGTTTAACGCCTATTTGCTTTAGGGCTCATGCAGGTGAGTGATCAAGGTGATATATATGCATTCTCCATCCCTTGACTGTTTCAGGAGGTTTCAGTACCTCTCTTTGAATAACTTCCTTCATAGTCAGACTAAGATGTCTTTGGGGTTGTGCAACATGCTTGTAATCTTGTTTTTCAGTTGAGATGGTTGATTCCTGCAAAGTGTCTATTCTGAGACAATCTTTTTTGTCTTCCGGTTGTTGTACAGCTTCAAACAGATTAAAATTAACTTCATCATCTCCACTTCTAATTTTCAACTTGCCCATGTCAACATCTATAATTACTTTGGCAGTCTTCATAAATGGCCTTCCCAGGATCAACGGGACTTCCTCATTTTCCTCCATGTCCATAATCACAAAATCAACAGGAAATATGAATTTGTCCACTCTAACTAAAACATCTTCTGCTACTCCATAAGGAATCTTTAGAGATCTGTCAGCTAGCTGCAATGTCATTCTTGTAGGCTTTACTTCCAAGTCTCCTATTCTTTTGAGCATAGATAATGGTAGGAGGTTTATACTGGCCCCTAAATCAAGCAATGATTTTTTCACCGGTAATTCACCAATTGTGACTGGTATAGTGAAACTGCCAGGATCCTTGGACTTTTGAGGTAATGATTTCTGAATTATAGTGTTGCATCCTGCTTCTAGCTCCACTTTTTCTACAGTAAATCTCCTTTTCTTAGTTAACAACTCTTTCATGAATTTTGCATAAGTCGGCATCTGCTCCATAGCTTCCATAAATGGAATATTAATCTGTAAATGCTTGAAAATATCCATGAATCTTGCAAACTGTCTTTCGTTATCTATTTGTGAAGGAGCCTTGGGATATGGTAACTTCTCTACAAATGGTTTTTGACTCCCTACTTTTTCTATCTTCTCTTCGTTCTTCTTATTAGGAATATGTCTTTCTTTATTAGTCTCATCTTCTTGCGCTTCATTTTCTTTTACCAAAACTATATTGTCACCAATCCCCTTACCTACAACTTTTCCACTCCTTGTAGTTATTGAATTGCACTGCTCCTTTGGATTGGTTTGTGTGTTAGCTGAAAACTGTCCTCCTTGTTGCTGCTCAGATAATTGCTTAGCCAGCTAGCCTATTTGGGTCTCTATATTTCGAATGAAGCCTCGAGTATTTTTCCGATTAACCATAGTGCTTTGCATAAATTTTTCTACAATATCCTCCAATTTACTTATTACGTCGAGGCATTGAAGGATAATGTTGTTCTTCTTGTTGATATGGAGGTTGCTGATATGACTGTTGTTGAAATGTAGGTTGTCCTTATTTCCACCCAAAATTTTGATTCTGATTCCCTCTCCATCCTTGTGCAAAATTATTCTGATAATTATTGGGATTAGGAAAATTACCTTCTTGCTGAATGTTGCCTTGATAAGAGCATTGTTCCTTTGAATGATCACCTCCACATAAGTCACAACTCATCTGTTGATTAGGAATAATTTGTACTGTGTGCATTTGATGAGGTAATTTCTCTATTTTCTGGTTCAATGCTTCAATTTGTTAGGTCAAAATTTTATTCTGGGCTAAGAGAGCATCTCGTGGTGTTAAGTTCAAGGACTCCTTTCCTTTGAATTGGATGTCTATCATGTTGGGCCTGTTGGTCTGTAAAGGCTAGTGCATCAATAATTCTGGTGGCATGATCAATTTCTACATCCAACATAGATCCTCCTGCTGCAGCCTCTAATAACATCTTTGCATCATGTCGCAAGCCAGTATTGAAAATATTCAACTGAGAAACGTCATCAAATCCGTGATTTGGGCAACTTCTCAACAGTGATTTAAATTTCTCTCATGCTTCACAAAATCGCTCCTCTGCTCCTTGTCTGAAAGAAGTGATGTCAGATTTTGCTTTGATGTAGCGGGATGGTGGGAAAAATCTATTCAGAAACTTCTCTTCTACATTACTCCAATTAGTCAAACTCTGATTAGGATGTGCTTTCAGCCATTCCTTTGCCTTACCTGCCAAAGAAAAAGGAAATAATATCAAATATGCAGATTCAAGATTTGTTGCTCTAAATCCCATGGTACTAATCAACTCATAAAAAGTAGACAAATGAATATAAGGGTCTTCATGATCCAATCCAGTGAATTGATGATCACTAATCAAGCTTAAGAAAGATGGATTCATCTGCAATGTATGATCATCCGGAATGACAATGCTGGAAAAATGTATTGGGCCTTGCTGCATAGCACAATTTCTAAGAGTTCTTCTAGGTGGATTTGCATTTGGATTTTGATTTGGATTTGGATTTGGATTTTCTTCTGCCATATCTTCTATAATTGGGTCTGGTAAATCAAGTGTGAAAGAAGAATTAACAGATTCTCTTGTGGCTTGTTCTTGAGTTTCCCTTCTTCTTCTACCCCGGTTCCTCCGAGCTGTTTTTTCAATTTCTGGATTAAATTCTAACTGCTCTGAAGCTACCTATCCTCTTAAACGCATAAATCAAAAGAGTAACTCAAGCAAATATTAGCACAAACTAAAAACTAAATAATAATAATAATAATAATAATAATGATAATGATAATGATAATGATAATAATAATGATAATGATAATGATAATAATGATGATAATAATGATGATGATAATAATAATAATGATAATAATGATAATGATAATGATAATAATGATAATGATAATAATGATAATGATAACGATAATAAAAAAAACAGAATTAAAAATAAAATACTCAATAAGCTAAACAAAGAATTCTCAAAGAACATCGTTCCCGACAACGGCGCTTGAAATACTTGTTGAATTATTGGCAAGCGTACCAAATTATCAATCGCAGTATAGTATTTCGATTAAATAAAAGTCGATCCCACGAGGAACAGTTTCAATGGAAATTCCCAATTATGCTTACTAACTAGATTAAAACAGATTAGGTTTTGCAAATAAGAGTTGAATTGAAATTAAATGACAAAGACTTGTAAATTGTTGAGAAAATATCAATTAAAGGTACTTAGGATTGGCTTCCTTCCTTATCCCTCTTTTGTAATGACTATGTCAATTAAGAACGTCAATTAACCTAACAATGTTGATGTCACCTACTCAAATCATCCATGTTGATTCCTCACACATGAAATTCATAAGAAAACCTACTAAATGTTGATTCCTCACACAATTAACAGATTTTCCAGCATTAGGGTTAGGGTGTTTAAGCAATTGATACATTCATTCCATTCCTGGCAATTAACGTAACAAATATTCTTACCGTGATCTAGGGTTCAAGATATATTTTCCAATCATACCTCAAACAATCAAGAATAAATCATTTCAAAGCATAGAAGATAAGAATAACAACATCAAAGCATAGATTAATATCTCAAAATATCACCATGATACAAAAGAGTTCAAAGGAAGTGCACCGAATCTTAAGAGAATGAAGTTAACCACTCATGTTGGCCATTACAATCCTCCAATTGATGAAGTGAAGAATTGATGAAGATTAGACAAAACCCTAACAGTAGTCGTGCCTCCTCTCCTCCAAGACTGCTTACTTTTCTCAAAACACAACTTATCTTTTTATAAGAGAATTTGGGTCGGGCCTCGCATCATTTATTCGCTTAAGCGCTCTTCTTTCTTTCAATTTTACTCTAATTATGCTGACAATTATGCTCCTTCCTTTTGTATCAAGGTATTCTCGAATTCATCCTATATTGGGAGAAAAATATATTAGAATTAACATAAGTTAAGTGGTTTCATAACAATTCAAGGCATAATTATATCAACTTTTTATCACTTAACACTTGTGCATTAAGTTTCTTCTTTTAATACCCATTTCACACTAATAGGTCGAGCGTGGTTCGGTAACTTTGTTATCGTCCAAGTGTCATTTCGATCTATAGCTTGGATCTTATCATCCATGAAAACTTGCCACTTCTCATTACACACGACCTCCTTAGATGTGATGTTCTCAGAATCTGTCAAAAGACAAACGACATGAACTTCATAAGTCGAATCATATAAGTCTCGCAAACTCTGTATTTTGGGTCGTGGTTCATCCTCCTCCTATGCTTCCAAGCTAATAACATTTGGTGGTGCAACAACTCGACCTCCTTTGTCTTCTTCTAATTCTTCCCAGTTCCACTCACTTGCTTCATCAAATTGAACATCACGACTTATAACCACCCTTTCATTGATCGGTTCCAACAACTCATAAGCTTTCAATGTTTCATCATAACCAATGAACACATACTTTTTGTTGCTGCCTTCAAGCTTAGTCTGTTGTTAAGATGAAACTACTCCATACGCTAAACTTTTGAACATTTTGAGATGAGACATAGTCGGATTTTGAATGCTCCATTCCTCTTGTGGTGTTACATCATCTAACTTTGCATGTGGACACATATTCTACAAATAAATTGCACATTGGACTACTTGTGCCCAAAACTCCTTTGGCATATTCTTAGATTTCAACATAACTTGAATCATGTCAAGAATAGTTCAGTTTTTTCTCTCAGTCACACCATTTTGTTTTGGTGAGTACGAGGCTATTAAATATCTCTTTATTCCTTCATCTTCACAGTATTTTATGAGAGTTTTCGACATGAGTTATCCTCCTCTATCAAATCGAACTGATCTGATATGCTACACAGTCACATTTTCAATCATCATGCTAAATTTCTTAAATACTTCAAACACTTCGGATTTTTCTTTCAGTAAATACACCCACGTGTTTCTAGAGAAGTCATCAACTAATGTCATGAGATATTTCTTACCACTAAATGACTCAGGGGTAATAGGTCCACACAGATCGATATGAATCAACCAAGTTGTTCATTGTTCAGTATTCAACACTCCTCAGAAAAGGGATCCTCGCCAATTTTTTTAGAACATAATTTTCGCAGAATCTTCTTTCATTCTCCAAGCTCGATAATCCGAGCACCATACTTTAATTTGACAGTTTGGCTAGTCCTCCAAAACTTAAGTGGCCAAACCGATGATACCAAATGAACGTCGTATCCTCCATGTTAAGTTTCAAACACTTCTCCTGAATACTTTTCAACTACACTTGTACATTCTGTTCCTTTTCATCTCAACCCAAACAATCAACCTTCCAAGCTTGTCCCTCAAATGTAGTACTCAATATTTCATGAAAATCGAGTATCTTTTCTCCATCAATTGTCCCATACTCAAAATGTTACTTTTAAGATCAGGAACAAAGTACACATCTTGCATCGTTCCAACCAGTCCATTCTTCTGCATATAGTTGATCATGCCTCGATCTTTTACCAAGACTCTTGAAGCATCTTCAAACGACACACTACCAGCATTTGTCCTCTTTAGCTCCTTAAAAAGATACTTGTTGCCAGACATATGATTACCCGCCCTCGTATCTAGGTACCAAACCAAACTGTTTGAGTTGTAATATACTCCTAAGTATACTATCATGTTGTAATCGACATTTGCTTCCTTGTGTATCTTCGAATTGTGATTGACCATCATGAGCACTGGTTCTTCTGTCCTTTCTATGAGATGGGTCTCACCCATCTTTTGGCGTTTTTTAGAAAAATGCCCCATCTTTCCACATTTGTCTGAATAGCAATCCTTCATATAGCGACCATACTTGCCACACTTGGAAGAACTTGATGTTTGAATGGCTCGTCGACTGACCTCCTCTCCGACCACGTCCTCTTCCTCGTCAATTTTTCTAACCTTCATCTTCTTTCTCGTAAACTCAGCCTCCTCGGTCAGATTGTCCTCATTCCCTTCCTCTATTATTCTGAGAATAGAGAGTTTTCTCCTCTTCGATCTGCAACACTTGTACAATTGTTTCCTCCTTCTTTTTCTTCTTTCGAAGCTTATAGGCTTCAAGAGAAGCAACCAACTCTTTTATTGTAAGCTCGGACAAGTCTTTTCCTTGTTCTATTGTACACACACTACGTTCTCAAAGTCATCAATTAATGACCTCAAGATCTTGTCAACGATTTGTTATGTGGAAAATGTATCTCCGTTATGATTAAGCTTTCGCCACATTTTCAACATGCAAGACATATTCAAAAACTTTTTTCGACTCTTTCATTATCATACTCTTCATCTCGCTACGCAGTGTCTGTTGCTGAATTCGTATGACTCGGACATCTTTCTTGTGCTCCTACAATCTTCTCAAAATAAAAATCTTCTATCGCTCGAAACAACAAAAACAAAGTTGCACTATTCCTTTGAACATTCCTCTTTAAATGCTTTGAATGCGTTGGACGATAACCCTTTTGTGGTCTCTAGTTCTTCATAGTCATCCTCTACTATATCCCAACAATATTGGATTGTGAAGAGATTCTTCAACTAAATACTCAATTTATCATAACTGACGTCCTTTGTCAGTCAGAGCACAACTATAACAGCATTCGTCAGACTAGTCATTCTCACACTTTTTTTGGCGCTAAAAAAACTAACTAGCTCTCTTGAGAAATCCTAGCTCTTCTGAGAAAACTTAGGCTCTAGTATTAATTTGATAACAAAGAATTTCGAAAAACTGACATTTATTGATTCTTTATCATATCTCAAATAAGAAATATAATGGTATATTTATGTACTCACAAAATCATAATCTTATCTTCTCGTAATCAAATAATAATCACCCAATAAGATATCATAAATATCAAAATATCTCAACAAACTCTTAACTATCTTTTAATTTTATCCCAATAAACTTTTAAACTAATTTTCTTTTTAATTTAATTTTACTGAACAATATCTCCTATGTTCTCTTTCAGCCTTTTGTTTCTCATACTTAACGTCAATATGAAATGGAAGCTATATTTCATATTTTGAAACTAAAATTTCGTGGCAGGGAATTGCGGTGACTACATTTGTGAATATTGTGACTTCATGGTGTGTACGGAAGAGAGGTCCAGTGTATGCATCTGTGTTCAACCCCCTTAGCCTTGTGCTCGTGGCTGCTGCTGCTTCCCTGTTATTACAAGAGAAACTACACCTAGGAAGGTTTACACTATTTCTTTTCCACCATCTTTTCACTTCATAAATATTTTACACCTTGCTCCGTAAAATTGCGGGTGACTTGTGGTACACCTTGAATAGAACATAAAACAATATTACCAGGATAGAGTGAAGTGGATAATTAGTAAAGATGGGAAATAAAGAGTTAGAACGGCATACAGTCTGCAGCAGAATCAGAATGAGAATCAGGATAAGGAGCAATCATGTGGATGTGCTGGTATCATCAAATGTGGGTGTTTCTGTGTGGAGTTTGACATTAGATTATGTGAGATACCTAATTTAATTTTAGAAAATAGATAAAGATTACATATTTGGGATTTCGTATGGAGGTTTTTTCTTCGCACCTTACGGAGAATTTTTTTTATCGGATTCCTTACCCACGAAAGCTATAATCTAAGAAGAAGGAATATTATGATGCATAACAACAGGTAGGAAATAGCATCACATCTGTTTACAGTATGGTGTCAGGGGATATGTGGAATGAGCTATGTAGTTGGGTAGGGATGAATGTAGTCAGGCCAAGGGAACTGACGATGCACTTTTTTTAGCATTATTGTGGTCATACAGGGCAAATTGTGAATATTGGGTGGTCAGTGTGTTTCTGGTAGAAATTTGATCGATTTCGATTAAATCAGAGATTTGGTTCTAACCAAATTTCGACCATGTAGATTCTTTTTTATTTAGACTAGTAAACGGTTTTCAATCGAAACATGCATGAGAATCGAAAATCTCATAGTATCGAAAAATGCTAACAATACATCCTAGTGTGCGGATTGATAATCGAAAGTACTATTTTTGGTATATTTTTATTAAGAAGCACGAAGTAAAGAAAGCAGCAAAGGGATTGAAAAGTAGTGCAGAAAGAAGCACGAAATGAAAAGTAGTGCAGAATATTAAATTGCAGAGAAATGTAAATGACAATGAATTGAAATTGCAAAAGTGTAAATGGCGAAGAACTTAAACGCAGAATTTTAACTTGCATAAAGGAAAAATGACAAGGAATTGAAAGTGCAGAAACTTAAAGTTGGTAAACGTAAATTGCATGAACATAAATTACCAGGGAAAGTAAAGAAAGCGATAAAGACAATCAACGATAATGGAAATCCAGAGCATTAGAAAGTTCATGATGCATCGTTCTTTTGTAGACTTTTCACTAACGTTCCTGCTCTCCCTGCCAATTTCCCCCCTTTCCTTCACTCTTCGCTTTATTTATAGAGCATCCTTCAGGTAACCTCTTGAGAGCAGTTAACGAAAACTGCTACCACGTTCTACATGCACGTCCCTTGAAGTTTTACTTTAGTTCTACAGTTTTAGAAAAGTGTTTCCACGTTCCATACGCGTTTAACCGGTCCTCAATTTATAACTTAGCCATAATTTCGATAGCCATGTAGGTTAACCATTCCCTTGATCTCAATTTCAAATCTCGAGAGCTTTGAATTGCTTTTGATTCCCCTTAACCTTAACATTACGCTTGATTTTAATTTCTCGATTTTCTTCAACAATAGACATCAAATATTCTTCCTTCGATTCTCGATTCCAATTCTCGATTTATGTGTTCATACTGTCTCATGGTCATCGAATGTCTTCCAACCATCTTTTCGATTTATCAATTTTTTAACCAATCATATGATCCTCGATTTTTCTTTCCTCCGCTTTTCGATTCCTATATAGATTTTTTTCACTAACAAAATGCCCCCTTGGAAGAATATAAATATTTTTACTAATTTTATATTCTTACAAAAAAACAAATCCAACCCTTAAGTATTCCTGAAGCCCAAAAATAATTGTTTAGGGTTTAGGGTTTCTGGGGTTTTTTAGGGTTTTTAGGGTTTTTGCTACTTTATGTCAAATATCAAATCACATCACCTTCCACTATCACAACGCGCATGCCACATATTAATTACCCTCTTCTCATATTCGTCGTTTCAAATACCCTAGTTGGCCTCTTTAAATACTCCAATCAATTTTACCCTTGTTTTTTACCAAGAACCTAACACATCTTTCTTCGTCACAACTTTTCTCCGTCTTCACCCTTTCCACAACTATAATGGCGACTTCCAAATCTTCCGACTTCTCCACCCCACCACTTTCGTTGGTAACTTCGACTCTAATAGAGATAAACGGTAAAAAGTTTGTTTCAGTTCCCTTGTTGGAAGAAGTTTCGCAGAAAATTGTCGAGACACAAGTACTTATCCCTTACACAGTTGATAACGTAGATTATGCATTTGGTGGTCCTATCCGCTATTATGGTAGATCGTTTTCCTCTTCTATTTGTCTTCCTTCAGAGAGTAAAGCCCTTATTCATAAATCCGAGGTACGGATTGATTTTCTAAATGTTGTTTCAAAAGTATATCGAACGTGCCCTCCCCATAAAAAACCTTTATACATCAGATGGTTTGATAGCTGGAGAGATGTAGGGATTTTCGATTTTCTACACCTATCTCGATGCGATCTATCATTCTTGGATATGTCTATGTTTTTATCCGCGGTCCATTTATGGAATAAAGATTTACATGCAATGGAGCTTCCCTGTGGTCCCCTTTCTCCCACTCTTTTTAAGGTCGCTGCAATTACCGAATTAAAGCCCACAGGGGAAAAATATTTTAAGAGTGCTTTCCTTTCAGACGACTCTCTCAAATCAAAAATCGATTGGGATTCGAAGGCTTATGGACACTTCATCGAAAAACATTTTATCGATGAACAATCAGTAGCCGTTTCTGATGAACATGTTGTTTTTTTGGTATATTGGCTTTGCACCCATGTATTTTGCCCTCGATCCATCCAAATCTCATCCCATTTTTATAATCTTGCCTACCTCCTCCACACTGGTCAACCCCAAGTTTGTTTGGCGAAACTTTTATTGGCTCATGTTTATACCACTTTCGATGAGGCTGTCGATATTTTGAATACACAAAGGCCCTCAGGGAATTTCTCCGGTCCTATATGGTTCATTCAATTATGGCTCACTTCGATTTTTGAAAGTATCATTCCCCCACCATCCAAAGTTTCCCCAAGTTTAAATTTAGAAGGCGCTCGATTATCGTCTCGACATTCTCATCAAAAATCCTCCAATGAGGCTAGTTATCGAACCTATCTGAATTTTTTGTTAACTCGATTTCATTTTGAGTCAAGTCTAGCCCCTTTTACCGTATACCATGGAAATGTAGGTGATAGACTTCGGGGGCCAACCTGGTTTAAATCAAAATTCCCAGCTCTTACTCCAGGGTTACAATCGGAACTAGTAGATGTATGGAGTAACTATTTGACCCAGGATGTTCTTGTATCGGGCTTTCAATCGAAGGATATCCAACTTGTCATCTATTACCCTCAACTTTTTTCGCGACAGTTTGGTTTAAGTCAAGTTTTACCTTTTTTCAATCTCGATAATTCCCCAAAGTCCAAGTTAAATGAATCGAATGTAGGACGGCAACTTGCCAAACTGTTACCACAAAGCCCGATGCATTTCTACCCTTATGCTTTTGAATCGAATTACTTGTCTACTCTTGGTTTTTCTCAATGGTGGAACGATTGGTTTTCACGCATTCATTCTGATTTTGATATCGTCCAATCGAAATTGACTGTGCATCCTTCTCTCGTGTTGCAGGATAAATCGAAGGCAAAGAAAGGTACATACTCTCATTATCTCCAAATATCTCGATTTGAAAACTTTTATCGAGAATGCTACAATCCTCTTAAATTAGAAGAAACATTTTACAATGTTGTTATATCCCTAGCTAATAAAACAGACACCAATAGATCGAACCACAAAATAATCAATCATCGAGGAAAAACTCCGTTTGAAATGTATTGTCCCAACCATCTTCCCACTTTCCCTACAGCCCCTTTTGGAATCGCCAAACCTTTAACTCATCCTAAATGGGTTCGAGAGTTGAGATCCTTGAAAGAAACTATTTCACCAAAACCCAAGAACAAGGAAATTTCGATATCGAAATTGTCCTACTTCTCTTACCTAAACCTTCCTCAACATCTTATTCCTCTCTCACTACTAGAAAAATGTCAAATAGTAACCGAAATCAGTGACCGAAAAATTTAGTTACTATTAGTGACTGAATCAGTAACCAAATTATTATTTTTTAGTCTAGTAACCGAAATAGTAACCGAATTTTCGGTCACATAAAATCGGTTACTATTTCAGTCACTTTATTATTTAATTTATTTTTTTAATTAATCTATATTTAATTTATGTAATTATTTTTGTTTTTCCGTGGTATTTTTTTATTTTTTTCGCACTGTAGGATCTGACCTAGGTACGAAAATTTCATCTTCGCGCCCCAAATTTTCTTCATCTTCTTCGCGTATTTCTTCATCTTCTTCATCTTCTTCGTGCCTTAACTGACATTTTTATTCCTGGGCTGCACTAAGCGGATCGAGAGGTTGTTACGCCCCTTGTCCCCAAATATGGGTAATATGTTCGCAAAAATTATTGCTCAAATCCGACCTAGTTGGCGAGCGATCCTAGTTCGCGACGGAGAACAAGACAACAAGCGAGCATACTTGTTCGAGCTTAACCTAGACCCTTCATTTGTCCATCCCCAAGCGAATTCCAAACTCAACCCCGGCCTCAACCTCGACGAACTTGAGGCCCAAACCCATCTCCGGCGAGCATCGAACCCTAATCCGAAGCCAAACTCCGGTCATCGTGCGGTCAAACCCAACGCAAACCCAGTCGACCTCGAACCCTAACCCAAACCTCAACCACCTTGAATCCAAGCGACCTGCAACTGTGGCGAAAATAAACACTTAACAAAAAATCTTCTAAGTTGATTTAATCGATTGTTTCGCGATTCAATCGATTGAAATATTGCAAAACTTTCTTGTAAAACTTTTCAAGTTATTTTAACTGATAAAAATAAGTTTTAATCGATTAAAATGTTGTGCAGAAATTTTTTTAATCGATTGAAACCAGAATTAATCGATTAAAACAGTTCTGATCGGTCATAACTGCATTCTGATTGATCATAATTGAAACGATATAATAGCGGTTCCAGGTTAACCGCTATCTAAAATGTATTTCGCTTGAGCGACAGCCTTCTCGCTCGAGCGAAACGCCCCCTGCACATAATTGGCATTCTCGGGTTGTATTTCGCTTGAGCGACTCTATTTTCGCTCGAGCGATGGTGCAACCGCTATTAGAAGTTCTCTTTTAAGAGCGGTTCTAGTGAAACCGCTATCATATAAAACGCTGTGTATAAATTTTTAACTGATAAAAATAAGTTTTAATCGATTAAAACACTGTGCAGAAATTGTTTTAATCGATTGAAAAGAGATTTAAACGATTAAAACAGTTCTGATAGGTCATAACTGCATTCTGATCGATCATAATTGAAACGATATAATAGCGGTTCCAGGTTAACCGCTATCTAAGTGAGATTTTAAGAGCGGTTCCTGTGTAACCGCTATCTGAACTTTATCTCGCTTGAGCGACAAACGTCTCGCTCGAGCGAAACGGCCCCTGCACAAAATTAGTACTCTCGGGTTGTATTTCGCTTGAGCGAGTATAGTCTCGCTCGAGCGATATTTGATTCTGATCGATTAGATTTTCGAAACGATCGATCATATTTGATAATTTTTTCAAATAATTAATTATAATCGATTAGTTTTCTAAATTATTGATTAGAATTGATTAGAATTGATTAATTTCGAAATATATACTAAAAAATTATAATTAAAACTATAAATTAGTTAAGAATATTGACTATTGTAAAGATAAAGTAGAACATGGGAGGAGATGAAGATGATAATATAATGATAAAACTTACAAAAATGTAGAATTGAGAAGTTTGAAACAAATAAAATTAAGAAAATAGATATTTAATTACACTTTTAATAAATTTAAGATAATACTAGTTTTGATTTTTATTTTTAAATATTTATTTTAATTATTTAAAACAGAGAAACTATAATTTTACTTTCTAGCTACTTGAATTTAAAGAATTAAATTTATTATTATTTAATCTTTTAATTTTAGTATTAAAATTTTAAATTATATTTTATTAAATTAAAATAATTACAATATATTTTTCTACTTTGAGAATGAACAATATAATTAAACTCAAAATTGACAATATTATAATACATTTTTGAACTCTTTTGGATTAATTTTTTTCCCTAATTTTTGATAAAGTTAATTTTAATATTTAAAAGTATTTAACATTTTGAATTCTGAAAGGTTTTCTCTAATAGAAAATTTAAAAACATAATATAAAAAAAATAGTTAATGTAAGTTTTCATTATGATCGGTCATAATTGTATTCGACCGATCATAATGAAACCATATAATAGCGGTTCAAGGGTTAACCGCTATCTAAGTGATATTTTAAGAGCGGTTCCTGTGCAACCGCTATCTAAACTTTATCTCGCTTGAGCGACAAACGTCTCGCTCGAGCGAAACGCACCTGCACAAAATTAGTACTCTCGGGTTGTATTTCGCTTGAGCGAGTTTAGTCTCGCTTGAGCGATATTTGATTCTGATCGATTAGATTTTCGAAATGATCGATCATATTTGATAATTTTTTCAAATAATTAATTATAATCAATTATTTTTCTAAATTATTGATTAGAATTTATTAGTTTTTCAAATAATAGATTAGAATTGATTAATTTCGAAATATATACTAAAAAATTATAATTAAAACTATAAATTAGTTAAGAATATTGACTATTGTAAAGATAAAGTAGAACATGGGAGGAGATGAGGATGATAATATAATGATAGAACTTACAAAAATGTAGAATTGAGAAGTTTGAAACAAATAAAATTAAGAAAATAGAGATTTAATTACACTTTTAATAAATTTAAGATAATACTAGTTTTGATTTTTATTTTTAAATATTTATTTTAATTATTTAAAACAGAGAAACTATAATTTTACTTTCTAGCTACTGAATTTAAAGAATTAAATTTATTATTATTTAATCTTTTAATTTTAGTATTAAAATTTTAAATTATATTTTATTAAATTAAAATAATTACAATATATTTTTCTACTTTGAGAATGAACAATATAATTAAATTCAAAATTGACAATATTATAATATATTTTTGAACTCTTTTGGATTATTTTTTTTCCTAATTTTTGATAAAGTTAATTTTAATATTTAAAAGTATTTAACATTTTGATATAATGAGCATGATAATATAATGATAGAATTTAAAAAATGTAGAATTGAGAAGTTTAAAAAAAATTTTAAGAAAATAGAGATTTAATTATACTTTTAATAAATTTAAGATAATACTAGTTTTTAAACCTTTTTCTAATAAATTTAAGAAAAATTAGAATACAAATATACTATACCAATATACCATTATATTATTTTCATTGTATATAAATTACAAAATTAATAATTTGTATACTATACTATACTATACTAATTAACATATTATTTGTATACTATACTAGTAGTATAATATACTATATTATAATATTATTTGTATACAAAACTAATATCTTTATATATAAATATATAAATATGGAAAGATATAAATATATGTAAAAATATAAACATATAAATATATATAAATATGTAAAGATATAAACATATATCTTTAATATTTGTAAATGTAAATATAATTTATATATATTTTTAAATCTTTTTCTAATATTTATTTTTAAAAATATAATATTATTTTTAAAATTTAATATTTTTTTTTCAAATATATAAATATATAAAGATATAAATGTATAAGGATATAAATAAATATATAAATATATCAATATATAAATATATCAAAATATAAATATATCAAAATATAAATATATAAATATATAAATATATAAATATATTAATATATCAATATATAAATATATATATAATATATATATATATATATATATATATATATATATACAAATATATCAATATTATCCCCTCATATATTAATATACATTATTAGCATAATTTTAATTTAATTAAAAATTAGAATACAAATATACTATACTATACTAATATACCATTATATTATTTTCATTGTATATAAATTACAAAATTAATAATTTGTATACTATACTATACTAATATATTATTTGTATACTATACTAATAGTATAATATACTATATTATAATATTATTTGTATAGAAAACTAATATCTTTATATATAAATATGAAAAGATATAAATATATGTAAAAATATGAAGATATAAATATATAAAAATATAAATATATGTAAAAATATAAAGATATAAATATATCAATATATAAATATATCAATATTTAAATATATCAATATTTAAATATATATTAAAATATATAAATATATTTTTATTTATAGATTTTATATTTATATATTTATACGGATATACATTTATTTGTATATAAATATAATTTATTTGTAAGTTATTATTAAAAGATCCTAGTAGCTCGGTGGTTGGAGTTTCGACCTCCAACTCTAAGGTACCGGGTTCAAATCCTGACAATGACAATAAACCACCTAATAATAAGTTAAACTTCTAAAAAATATAATATAATTAAGAGATAGGGGAAATAAATATAAATAAAAACTTAAATAAGCAAAATATAATATAATTAAGAGATAGAGAAAATAAATAATAGATATAATATCTGGTCACTAAAATCGGTGACCAAGGAAATAGTGACTCGATTCCAGTTGGTCACTATTTCGGTCACTATTTTAATTAGTAACCGATTTTGCACATTTAGTGACCGAATTTTCGGTCACTATTTGGTGTTTTTCTTGTAGTGTCTGGCTTGTCCATATCGATCGAGTCAAGATTTTAACTCCATCACCTTTTGGTGAGATTTTATTGCCTCTTTTAGAAATATTTTTAATTTTCTTCAAATTGTAATCTAACTGTTTTTCTTTCTCGACAGTTTCGAAGCCTCATAAAGTCACCATCTCTGAGAAAGACTGGGAGTCTTCTGATGAATCGAACCCATCTGCCCCCACTCAAAAACGAAAACACTAAGCTACAATTTCCTCATCTTCGAGAAAATCGAAGGTTTCTTTTTTATTCCCTATTATCTTGTTTATTTGATTTCCTTTTCTATAGCTGATTCACTTCTCATCCAGAAACAAAAATCCAAAAAGAGTCTTCGAGCCGTTCAACCTATCATAAATCCGTTATCGACGGACTCTAATACGGTCAGTAAAGCAGGTCAAACGACACAGACCACTCAGACTCATTCGAGTCATGTAAGAAGTTTCCCCTCTTTTCATATATATTTTGTATATCTAAAATTCGACAAGGTTTATAACATGATTCCAAATTTTGATATTTCAGAACCATCCATCAGCTACAGTATCGACAAATGTCGATTCTTTAGTTCAGTCAATAGTACCAATTTTAGAGGTAAAGTTTACAAATCTTGTTTTTCTCGACTCGTTTTACATGTTTCCCTTCTCTAACCTATATTTTGAACCACAGCAACCCGAGGATGTACAAAACCCTTCTCCCGCACCAACGCACCTCGACCCACCTTCTCCTTCTGGTAAAAATTTCTTCCTTACTGCCTATTTTTACCTTATCTCTATTATATTTTAAATTCATTTTCTGGAATAAACTCATTTTCCTTTCAGATAATATTGTAAATATCCCCACAGTCCAAATCCAAGATTCTCCTTCACCATCCCCTGCAGAACAACCAATTTCTACTCCTTTCGAGGTTCCAGTTGTCGAACTGATTTCATCGACATTACCTGAAATAAGTGATCCTACCCCAAAAGATTTATCAGAATATCGAACTGCCATTGAAGAAGATCCGTTCTCAATTCTTGATATTCTGTTGTCTGAAAACGCCACTCCTTCAAGACATTCGTCTAAACTACCCGCGACATCAACTGAAGAAGCAAACAAATTGATACAACAATTTAGGTATTTCTTCTATTCTTCACCTCTCGAGGTCTTGGTGGAATCGCGTGAGAAAAAACAACTTTTCCAAGAAATTCTTACTGCTATAGAGGCATTCCCTGATGACACACTTCCAAAGAGTTTCGACACTGAAGTCGCAGCGGCCACCAATTTATTTAACAAAGCTTATGCTGCAAGGAAGAAAAAATAACCTATAGAGACCGAGTTGGCTACCATTTCTTCCTTCCAAACTGAGAAATCGAACTTGTTGAAAACTCAAAAGCTTAATCTTGAAGAGGCATTGAAGGCCCAATCTTTGGTTAGAGGTGAAATCGAAGAATTAGAGAAAAGACTTCAGCAACTCAAAGCACAAGATGATTTCCTCACAACAGAAGTGAATTTGATCAAATCATCTGCAAAAGAAGTAGCACTTTCTCTGGGACAAAGCATGGAGCGCAAACGGAAAGTGATTGTCGAAGAAAATTCGAACCTTTCTCATTGGATTCAATCACTACAAAAAAAAAACCCTATTACCTACGGAATATTACCTACGGATACAAATCCGTAGGTAAATTTTACATTACCTACGGATATTACCCACGGATAAAAATCCGTAGGTAAATTTTACATTACCTACGGATATTACCCACGGATAAAAATCCGTAGGTAAATTGTACATTACCTACGGATATTACCTACAGAATTTTATCCGTAGGTAATTATCCATTACCTACGGATATTATCCGTAGGTAATGTAATCCGTGGATAATTCCGTAGGTAATTACCTACGTAATTACTATCCGTAGGTAAAGTGTACATTACCTACGGATATTACCTACGAAATTCTATCTGTGAGTAATTATCCATTACCTACGGATATTATCCGTAGGTAATATCATCCGCGGGTAATTCCGTAGGTAATTACCTACGGAATTATACTATTCGTAGGTAATTACCTACGGAATTACTATCCGTAGGTAAATTATATTAAACTAAAAGAATTGTCACTAGCAAGAATCGAACCCAGTACCTTAAAGTTGAAAATCGATACTTCAACCATCGAACTATTAGGATATTCTAATAATAATTTACAACTAAATTATACTTATATTAATTCGTGTATATAAATATATAAATATATAAATATATAAATATAAAATATATAAATATAAAATATATAAATATATAAATATAAAATATAAAAATATATAAATATATAAATATAAAATATAAAAATATATAAATATATAAATATACAAATATATAAATATACAAATATATAAATATACAAATATATAAATATACAAATATATAAATATACAAATATATAAATATATTTATATATAAATATATAAATATATAAATACATATAAATACATAAATACATAAATACATAAATACATAAATATATAAATATTTAAATATATAAATAATTAAATATATAAATACATAAATATATAAATACATAAATACATAAATACATAAATATATAAATACATAAATATATGAATACATAAATATATGAATACATAAATATATAAATAGATAAATATATAAATATATAAATACATAAATATATAAATACATAAATATATAAATATAAATATATAAATATATAAATATAAATATATAAATACAAATATATAAATGTATAAATATATAAATATATAAATATATCAAAATATAAATATATTTTATATTTATATATTTTATATTTATATATATTTTATATTTATATATATTTTATATTTATATATTTTATATTTATATATATTTTATATTTATATATTTTATATTTATATATATTTTATATTTATATATATTTTATATTTATATATATTTTATATTTATATATATTTTATATTTATATATATTTTATATTTATATATATTTTATATTTATATATATTTATTTTTATATTTATATTATATATATTTTATATTTATATATTTAGACTTGTATATATTATATATATATATATAATTTATTTTGTATACATTATTTTCATAATATATATCCTATATTATGTACTTAGTGGTAATATGAGTATAATCTATTGACATTATTCAAACTATCTAGTAGTTACTTGGGTTCGAATCTACTCGATCCAATGACAATTCCCTTAATCTAATAATAGTTTCGAAAATATAATAAATAATAAAAATATAATATAAAGGGGAGGGGGTTCTAGGTAATAATAAAAAATAAGGGAGGGGGTTGTAATAAATAAAAATATTTTGTTTTGTAAGGTGAGTGCATTACCTACGGATTATAAATCCGTAGGTAATTACCGCGAGTGCATTACCTACGGATTATAAATCCGTAGGTAATTCCAGCGAGTGCATTACCTACGGATTATAAATCCGTAGGTAATTACCTACGACCAAATTACCTACGGATTTTCTACGGAAAGAAATCCATAGGTAAAGTGACATTACCTACGGATTTTTGTCATTACCTACGGATTTTACCCGTAGATAATAAGCTTTTTTTTTGTAGTGAATTGTTACTAGACTTTGATCAACTCAAATCTCAATATCTAATTTTGTAGAACATCATGTTTGAATTAATTCTGAATGCTTATTTCCCTTATTCGAGGTTATAGTCTTTCAAGTACTTTCCATTTATCGACAAGACTTTCTCTTTATTATGCCAATCAACAATCGAATAAGCATTACTCGATAAAACTTTAACAACTTCAAAAGGTCCTTCCCAATTCGGTGACCATTTACCATAACTTTTACATTTCTTATCCATCGGCAAAATCGTTTTCCAAACTAAGTCACCTTCGCTAAATGTTTTCTGTCGAACTCTCTTATTATAAACTCGAGCAATTTGATTCTTTTGTAGAATAATATTGTTCAACGCTTGCAATCTTATTTCATCGAGTTCATTTAATTCATCGTACATCAAGTTCCAATAATCACAGTTGGGTAAATCATTTTGTTTTTGTATTCGAGTTGACTCAATATTTATTTCGATGGGTAAAACCGCATCATGCCCATAGACTAACTTATATGGAGTGTTTTGTAAGGAATCTTTCGGCGATTTTCGATAGGCCCATAGAATTTGTAATAACGTTTCATGCTAGGTTTTTGGTTTGCTACCGACATGTTTCTTGATTAAACCAATAATTACTTTATTAATTGCTTCGACCTGCCCATTAGCCTAAGCATAATATGGAGTTGATGCTAATAACTGAATATTTCTTGATTCAGCATATCTAACCATCTTCTTACCAGTAAAAATTGTCCCTCTATCAGTGGTAATAGACTGTGGTATCCCGAATCGATAAACAATGTGTTCTTCAATAAAATCTATTACATCTTGTTAATCAACATCTTTTAACGGAATTGCTTCTACCTATTTTGAAAAATAATCAACAGCTACGATTATATATCTATGTCCTTTCGATGACTGTGGAAAAATTTGTCCAATTAAATCGATGGCCCAACCTCTGAAAGACCATGGTTTGATAATCGAATGTAGTTCGCTAGCAGGGACTTGTTGTATAGGACTAAACTTTTGACATTCTTCACAGGACTTAGCATACTCAATACAATCTTTTAAAATCGAAGGCCAATAAAATCCTTGTCGAGTTAACATCCATCTCATTTTTTGGCCTATCATATGGGCACCACATATTCCATTATGTACTTCTGTCATTGCTAAATAAGCATCGTCATTCCCTAAACATCTAAGCAATACTCCATTGATACCTCTCTTATACAATTCATCATTCAACAAAACATATTTTACTGCTCGATATTTAATTTTCTTGTCAATTCTCCCGTTTGGATTTTTCAAATAGTCTATAATCGATTTTCTCTAATCTTGATCATGTAAGTCACTAATTTGTAAAATTTCACTTTCTTGGGGTAATTTCTCTTTAATTTGAATCATTTTTTGTAGATTGTCCAGAGATATTTTATACTTAGATGCTATTTGCGCTAAATCATTGGCTTCTTGATTGAACTCCCGGGGAACATATTCGAATATTATGTCATCGAACATTCTGCTCAAAGTAATTACTTTTTCTAGATATCTGAACAAATTAGTGTTGATACATTTATACTCTTTTCGTACTTATTTGATCACTAATTGTGAATCACCTCTTATAATTACATGTCAAGCTTTTAACTTAATTAAAGTCTCGAGACCTGTAATCAAAGCTTCGTACTCAGCTTCATTATTCGAACAAGTGGGCTTAGTTTCAAATAATAACTTAGTCGGGATATTACTCAGTGAAATGATAAGAATTCTCACTTCCGATTTGTCCGATGTACTTGATCCATCGAAATACATTATCCATTTACTTATTTCAATAAATAAATTATCAATTGAGTCAACTGTATAGTCTGCCATAAAATCAGCGATAATTTGGCCTTTTACCGATTTCAAAGACTCGAATGATAATGAAAATTCTGTCAAAGTTAACACCCACTTTCCTTTTCGATTATGCATAATAGGTTTCAACAAAAGAAATTTCAAAATATTATTTTTGGAATAAACCATCACATCGTGAGGCTTCATTACATATTTGAGTTTCGTACAAGAGAAATACAAACACAACCCTAACTTTTCGATATCATTGTATCGAGTTTCAGCATCATTTAAGATTCTACTTAGATAATAAACAGTACATTCCACACCATTCTTATCCTCTTGTGCTAGTAGACTGAATATAGTTCGATCTGATGCTGATACATATAACTTTAATGGCTTGTTCCTCATTACTGGTATCAAAATCGGAGGATTCGTCAACATTAATTTGATCTGCTCAAAGGCTTCTTGATGTTCCTCCTTCCATTTGAAATCTGCTTCCTTTTTCAACTTTAACAAAGACGAAAAAACATAAGTCTTACCAGCCAAGTTAGAAATAAATCATCTTAAATAATTTATTTTTCCCAACAATGATTGCAATTGCTTTTTATTCTTTGGAGCAGAAGTATCTAATATAGCTTTTACTTTATTCTTATCGATCTCGATCCCTTTTTCATGTACTATGAATCCTAAAAATTCACCAGTAGACACACCAAAGGCGCATTTCAAGGGATTCATTTTTAATCCGTATTTCCTCATTCTTTCAAAAGATTTTCTCAAATCATCTAAATGTATATGTTTTTTCTTCGATGCTACAACAATATCATCTATGTAAACCTGCATAAAATCATTGATCAAATCATGAAAAATTAAATTCATTGCTCTTTGATACGTTGCCCCGGCGTTTTTCAATCCAAATGTCATCACTATCCATTCATAAGTACCTAACGCCCCCGGGCATCGAAAAGCTGTTTTAGCTATATCATTCTGGGAAACAAAAATTTGATTATATCCTGAATAACCATCTAAAAGACTTAACATTTCATTACCAGCTACTGCATCTATTAGCATATCGGTTATTGGCATAGGATATTCGTCTTTAGGAGTTGCTAAATTTAAATATTGATAATCAATGCATACTCTCATTTTACCATTCTTTTTAATAACTGGAACAATATTAGAAATCCAATCGACATACCTGGTAGTCCTGATGAACTTTTCTCTAAGAAGTCTCTCGATCTCTTCTTTAATCTTACCCATCACCTCAGGTGCAAATCTCCTCGGAGCTTGTTTTACTGGCTTCCTGCCTTCCATGATAGGTAATCTATGCTCGACTAGACTTCGATCCAACCCAGGCATTTCTTCATAATCCCAAGCAAAGCAGTCTTTATACTCTTCTAGTAATGAAATCATATATTTTTTCATTTCTTTTTCGAGATACCTGCTAACATAAGTAGGTCTTTTGTCCTCTATACTTCCCAAGTTGATCTCTTCTAACGGATCTTGGGCCTCGACTTTTTTGTGATTCGATGTGATGGATCTTTCAAAACCTAAAGGAGAATTGTCATAAATGCAATCGAGTATAACTTGATCACTATTATTTGCTACTACTGTCCAGTAAATCGATTTATTTATTCATATCTTAGTACTACTACTTTCTTGGCCCTCTTCCTTTTCATCTTCATATCTTCTTAATCGAGCCAAGAATTCCTCATAATCTTTATTCATTTTCACTAGCCACTTCGAGGCTGACCCCCTCTTTAACCATGACAAACCCTCTTTTCTCATTCATTTTCAAGAGACGCTCCTCGTGCATTTTTGAATTAAAGTCTTCGACAGTCTCGAAGGTGAATGGTTGAGTGAGCGCCAAATTCTGCAATGACCGACCAGCCTGAGACACAAATGTCACAAACTCATGCTGGTCTCCTTGAATTATTTTGAGATGTCCATCTCGATTCCACATAAACAACTTCTGATGAGCCGTGGAAGGTACAGCTCCAACTCCATGAATTCACTCCCTGCCAAGCAACGCATTAAAGTTGGCATATGATTGGACAACTACAAAAACAGTGGGCCTCGAATAAGTATCCATTTTCACATCTAAGGCAATCATGCCTTCTGAGCTCGATGATTTCCCACTGAAATCGGAAATCATGATATTATGCCTGACTAAGTCTTTTAATTCGATATCAAACCTCTTCAGCATAGTGATTGGCAATATGTTCACCGCTGCACCACCATCTACAAGGACTTTATTCACCTTTTGTCCTTGAATTTCGATGTTCAGCAATAAAGGCTTCAAATGAAACCTCATTTCCTAGGATGGAGGATCGATAAAAGCAGCATCTCTATGGGGTAATTCGCATGACGCTTGTGTCACCCATGTCACTTTCGGTCTCATTTCTTCGGAATAGAAATCGTCCTCTCGATTGACATTACTTTGCTCTTGAAACTCTTCGTACTCGCTAACATACTCCGTGGGTAGTATCGATATTATTCCAATCTGATGTCCATCCCAACTATCTTCATTCTTGTCATCGGCAAAGTCTCTTACATACTGACCCCCAATTGGCATATTACTTTCTTCAAAGTTCTTATAATTATTGATCCTTCCCCAGAAAGGGATCCTTCTTCCTCTCCTCCAAGGCCTTCCTCGAAATCTCTTTTGGAATGTAGGGAATCCAATATTTGATCCTTCATCATATGAAAGTCTATCGAAAACATCATTATTTTGAAGTTTGTCTCTTCCTCCCCGAGGAGAATACATTTCTTTCCTAACCCATTGTTTTTTATTTCTACTAGCACCAGAACCAACAAATTTCTACTGATTCTCCCCTACTATTGTTTGGACTATTTGATCTTCTTTAACATTACAACTTTTATGTTGTTCCTCTATTTTCTTGATTTGCCCTGCCCTGAAGGCTTTAGCAGCTGATCTGTCGAACACTGCACTACACCGTGGACATAATGTCACACCTTCGTCCTTCTCTTTCTTTCTGGTTAAAAATTCGACGAGGGAATCTTTTGATCGAGGATAAATCTCTCTCTCGAATTATTTCTCGAACTCGCTTAGGTCAAACTCTATGTCTTCTTTTGACATGTCCATTTTGACATGTCTAGGATCAATGTCTTCAGTAACATCGACCATACCTATAAAGGTTGAATTTATCAATCGGATATCTTCAGTCATGCCCATCTGGGATTCAACATACCCTACTTGAACTTCAAATGGACACGTATCCACTTTCATTGACATCTCCTCGAACTTCAATCTTCCTTGGTCGATCGCATCTTGGATCGTGTTCCTGAAATGTATATAATTATTAGTCCAGTGTCCATAAATATTATGAAATTTGCAATATTTTCAACCATTTCTTTGATCTGCAGAAGGTAATTTATGATCATCGCTCAACTTAATATGTTTATCTTTCAATAAAATATCGAAGATTTTATCTGCTTTTGTTACATCCAAAGTATATGTGTGATTTGTCATTTTGTCTTTTACTTCATTTTTCTGTAGCAGTTTACAAATATATGGAGCTCCTACTTTGAGCTCTGCTATATTTACTTTCTCATCGACAGATTCTTTAATTTCTACTTCTGTCCTGAGATTTTCCTCATATATGTCATTTATATACACTACCCTATCTTTCTTCATAGGTTTTTCAAATTTCTTGTACCTCTGTTTCTCATATTCAATTTGTTCCACTCTTCTCACTTTATCGGCTAGCTGAGCCATGCCATTCAATGGTAAATTAACCAACTTCTTCCTAATCGGGAATTGTAAACCTGTAAAGGTCATTCTAACTAATTCAACTTCGGGAATTTGAGTAAAACATCTTGACTTCCACTACAAGAAAAAACACATTTAGCCACTGAAATTAGCGACCGAATTTTTTCGGTCGCAATTAGCGACCGATTTAACGACCGATTTAATTTTGGTCGCAATTAGCGACTGATTTAATTCGGTCTCAATTAGCAACCAATTTAGCGACCACTTTAATTCGGTCGCAATTAGCGACCGATTTAGCGACCAAGTTAATTCGGTCGCAATTTAGCGACCGATTTAGCCACCAAAATATGATTTGGTTTCACTTTTTTATTTAGCGACCGAAATAGCAACCAATATTTTGCGTCACAAAATTTCGATCGTTAAATCGGTGGCTATTCCATACTAAAATAAAAAAATCATTTAGTGACTCGATTTAGCGACCGAATTGAAATCGGTCGCTAATGAATATTATTTTTTTATTATATTTAAATTGATTTTTTTATAAATATACTTTAATTGTTTTAGTATATTTTTTACAATTTATTTTTTAAAAGTAATTTATTTTTTAAAAATAATTTAATTTTTAAAATATACTTTAAAAATAAACTTTGGTCTCAATATTAACAAAATGAATTGTAATAAATCAAATTTATTAAAAATTTAAATTGTAATAAATTAATACTAGAGTGATATTAACTATTCAATACATTGTTTAAGAAAAGTTTAATAACAAATATTCTTTAATTTATTTTTCAATTGAAAATTTCAATTAAAATTAAATTATATTTTAAAAATTTATATTAAAAAAATTAAACACATCAAATTATCACATTTTAATTCCTCATTAACTTAATTAATTAAAAAAATACAATTTTAATCAAATTATTACAATTTTATTTTATAATACTTTATTTTTAATCTAATTTTTAAATTTATTGCTTTATTATTATTAATTACTTAATCATGGTTGTTGTCATATAATTGATATACCAAAAAAAATTTATATCAATATACATTAGATAATAAATATATTATTTAATTAAACTATTTATAAAAATATATTTATCTTTAGTTAAAATATTTTTTAGTTTAAGTATACTAATTAATATTTTTTATTTTTAACATAATTAATAAAAAAGATTAAATTTTAAAATTAATCTATTTTATAAATACTAAAAATAAACCATATTTAAATAAATGAAAAATATATTTAAATTTATATTCAACATAGTTAAGGTTGTGCCTTTTTAAAATTTATATTCAACATATATTTAAATTTATATCAAAAAATAGTTAATATAAATTAAGGTTGTGCCTTTTTAAAATTTTAACTTTTTTATATATTGGATTTTCATTAAAAAATTTCTAAAATTGCATAATAAAATTGAGATTTAATTATACTTTTAATAAATTTAAGATAATACTAGTTTTTATTTTTATTTTTAAATATTTATTTTAATTTTTTAAAAGAGAGAAACTATAATTTTAGTTTCTAAATACTAAATTTAAAGAATTAAATTTATTATTATTTAATATTTTAATTTTAGTATTAAAAATCTAAATTATATTTTATTAAATTAAAATAATTACAATATATTTTTCTACTTTGAGAATTAAAAATATAATTAAACTAAAACTGAAAATATTATAATACATTTTTGAACTCTTTTTTATAATATTTTTATCATTATTATATTTTTGGATTAATTATTTTTTTCCTAATTTTTTATAAAGTCAATTTTAATATTTAAAAGTATTTAACATTTTGAATTCTGAAACGTTTTCTCTATTAACAAATTTAAAAACATAATATACTAAAAAAGTATTATACATAATTATTTCATCCAAATTTTTAATAACATGATAAGTCATCAAATTCGTATATAAAACAAATTTAATGATGGATTAAAACAGAACAATATTTATAAGAGACTATTTATTTTTATTTATGATGGATCAAAAGTGGAAATACATTTAAATTTATAATTTTATTTATGAAATACATTTAAATTTATAATTAACGAAAATAATGAAAATCTTAATATAATATGATACTTTTAGTAATGTAATTTTTTATAAATTTAAACTTACTTTTTTTAGTTTATTTTTTAAATTTTATGTATTATTATTGTTAATTGATATACTAGAATAAATTTATATAAAAATAGTCTTTATCTTCAAAATTCACTTCTTCTATCTTTGTATTTTTCTACTTGTTTCTTTATAGTTAAGAAGGTCAACATGTGTGCACACACTTAAATATAATACAAATTAAAGAGTATTTGTTTATTCTATTTTATTTCCAATCTATAATTTGAGTTTTTTTTAAATATATTTTGTATTTTTAAAATTAATAATTTTAATGTAGTTATCTAAATTTTTTATGTGATGATTTTAATTAATTGATATTATCAAATCATTTAATTTGATTTATTATAGTAAAAATCATAAAAATAAATGTTAAAATAATATTAATTATTTTAAATTATAAGAAAATAAATAATAAAAATAGAAAATAAAGTATTCTATAAAAGAAGACTAATTATTAAAAAATAAAATAGAATATGGGAGGAAATGAGGATGATAATATAGTAAAAATGATAGAGTTTAAAAACAATGTAGAATGTGAGAAGTTTTAAAAAGAAAAAAAAGTTAAAAAAGTATATATATATATATATATATATATATATATATATATAAATGTAATTTGATTAAATTTATTATCCCCTCATATATTATTATACATTATTAGTGTAATTTTAGTTTAATTAAAAATTAGAATACAAATATACTATACTATACTAATATACCATTATATTATTTTCATTGTATATAAATTACAAAACTAATAATTTTTAAAAAATTTAATGATAATTTTTTTAACTTATATATTACAAAATATTTTTTAATACTTTAATAAATATAACTTTTTTTAAATATTTTCATTAATTTAAAGTATAACTTTTAATATTTTTTAGTATTTTTTTTAAATGTGGATATATTTAATATTTTGGACATATAAATATAATTTATACATGTTTTTAAACCTTTTTCTAATATTTGTTTTTAAAAATATAATATCATTTTTAAAATTTTATAGATTTTATATTTATATATTTATAAAAGTAATTGGATTAAATTTATTATCCCCTCATATATTATTATACATTATTAGCGTAATTTTAGTTTAATTAAAAATTAGAATACAAATATATTATACTAATATACCATTATATTATTTTCATTGCATATAAATTACAAAATTAATAATTTGTATACTATACTATACTAATATATTATTTGTATACTATACTAATAGTATAATATACTATATTATAATATCATTTATATACAAAATTAATATCTTTATATCTTTATATATAAATATATAAATATGGAAAGATATAAATATATGTAAAAATATAAAGATATAAATATATGTAAAAATATAAAGATATAAATATATAAAGATATAAATATATAAATATGTAAATATATAAATATATATCTTTAATATTTTGTACATGTAAATATAATTTATATATATTTTTAAACCTTTTTCTAATATTTGTTTTTAAAAATAAAATATTATTTTAAAATTTAATATTTAAATTTTTAATTTTTTCTTAAATATATAAAGATATAAATACATAAAAATATAAATAAATATATTAATATATTAATATATAAATATATAAATATATATAAATATGTAAATATATAAATATATCAATATATCAATATATTAATATATTAATATATTAATATATAGATATATAAATATGTAAATATATAAATATGTAAATATATAAATATAAAAATATATAAACATGTAAATATATAAATATATAAATATATCAATATTTCAATATATATTAAAATATATAAATATATTTGTATTAATAGATTTTATAAATATATAAAGATATAAATATATATATATATATATATATATATATATATATAAAGATATAAATATATAAATATATGTAAAGATATAAAGATATAAAGATATAAAATATAAATATATAAATATATAAATATGTAAATATGTAAAGATATAAATATATATCTTTAATATTTTGTATATGTAAATATAATTTATATATATTTTTAAATCTTTTTCTAATATTTATTTTTAAAAATATAATATTATTTTTAAATTTTAATATTTAAATTTTTATTTTTTAAATATATAAATATATAAATGTATAAGCATATAAATAAATATATCAATATATCAATATATAAATATATAAATATATCAAAATATAAATTTATAAATATATTAATATAAATATATATATATATATATATATATATATATATATATATATATATATATATATATATATATATCAGTATATCAATATTATCCCCTCATATATTATTATACATTATTTAATTAAAAGTTAGAATACAAATATATTATATTATATTAATATATCATTATATTATAATATTTATAATTTATTTTTATTGTGTATAAATTACATAAATAACAATTTTTAAAAAATTTAATGATAATATTTTCAACTTATATATTACAGAATATTTTTTTAATACTTTAATAAATATAACTTTTTTTAAATATTTTCATTAATTTAAAGTATAACTTTTAATATTTTTTAGTATTTTTTTAAATGTGGATATCTTTAATATTTTGGACATATAAATATAATTTATACATGTTTTTAAACCTTTTTCTAATATTTGTTTTTAAAAATATAATATCATTTTTAAAATTTTGTAGATTTATATTTATATATTTATAAAAGTAATTGGATTAAATTTATTATCCCCTCATATATTATTATACATTATTAGCGTAATTTTGGTTTAATTAAAAATTAGAATACAAATATACTATACTAATATACCATTATATTATTTTCATTGTATATAAATTACAAAATTAATAATTTGTATACTATACTATACTAATATATTATTTGTATACTATACTTATATAAATATATAAATATAAAATCTATAAAATTTTAAAAATGATACTATATTTTTAAAAACAAATATTAGAAAAAGGTTTAAAAACATGTATAAATTATATTTATATGTCCAAAATATTAAAGATATCTACATTTAAGAAAATACTAAAAAATATTAAAAGTTATACTTTAAATTAATGAAAATATTTAAAAAAGTTATATTTATTAAAGTATTAAAAAATATTTTGTAATATATAAGTTAAAAAAATTATCATTAAATTTTTTAAAAATTATTAGTTTTGTAATTTATATACAATGAAAATAATATAATGGTATATTAGTATATAAATATATAAATATGTAAATATATCAATATATCAATATATAAATATATTAATATTTAAATATATATTAAAATATATAAATATATTTGTATTTATAGATTTTATAAATATATAAAGATATAAATATATAAAGATATAAATAAATATATAAATATATTAATATATAAATATATGTAAAAATATAAAGATATAAATATATAAATATATAATATATAAATATATAAATATATAAATATATAAATATATAAATATATAAATATATAAATATATAAATATATAAATATATAAATATATAAATATATAAATATATAAATATATAAATATATAAATATATAAATATATAAATATATAAATATATAAATATATAAATATATAAATATATAAATATATAAATATATAAATATGTAAATATATAAATATATAAATATATAAATATGTCAATATATCAATATTTAAATATATATTAAAATATATAAATATATTTATATTTATAGATTTTATAAATATATAAAGATATAAATATATATATATATATATATATATATATATATATATATATATATATATAGATGTAAATATATAAAGATATAAATATATAAATATATGTAAAGATATAAAGATATAAATATATGTAAAGATATAAAGATATAAAATATAAAGATATAAAGATGTAAAGATATAAATATATATCTTTAATATTTTGTAAATGTAAATATAATTTATATATATTTTTAAATCTTTTTCTAATATTTATTTTTAAAAATATAATATTATTTTTAAAATTTAATATTTAAATTTTTATTTTTATTTTCAAATATATAAAGATATAAATTTATAAGGATATAAATAAATATATAAATATATCAATATATATATATATATATATATATATATCAAAATATAAAAATATAAATATATAAATATATAAATATATCATTATAAATATATATATATATATATATATATATATATATATATCAATATATCAATATTATCCCCTCATATATTATTATACATTATTAGCATAATTTTAGTTTAATTAAAAATTAGAATACAAATATATTATATTATATTAATATACAATTATGTTATAATATTTGTAATTTATTTTTATAGTGTATAAATTACAAAACTAATAATTTGTATACTATAGTATACTAATATATAATTTGTATACTATACTAATAGTATAATATACTATATTATAATATTATTTGTATACAAAACTAATATATTTATATATAAATATATAAATATGGAAAGATATAAATATATGTAAAAATATAAAGATATAAATATATCAATATATAAATATATCAATATTTAAATATATCAATGTATAAATATATTAATATTTAAATATATATTAAAATATATAAATATATTTTTATTTATAGATTTTATATTTATATATTTATACGGATATACATTTATTTGTATATAAATATAATTTATTTGTAAGTTATTATTAAAAAATCCTAGTAGCTCAGTGGTTGGAGTTTCACTCTCCAACTCTAAGGTACCGGGTTCGAATCGTGACAATGACAATAAACCTAATAATAAGTTAAACTTCTAATATATATAATATAAATAAGAGATAGGGAAATAAATAATAAATATAATTAAAAATGTAAATAAATAAAAATAATTTACTTTGTTATTGATTTAGCGACGGTCGCTATTTTTTTAACTTTGTCACTCGATTTAGCGACCAATTTTATATATTAATTTCGAGTCGCTATTTTGCGATCGAAATAAAATTTGTCGTTATTTTGCTACCAAAATGAAAATCGGTCGCTAACACATTAGTGACTTGGCTTTTTGCGACGACGCCTTTTGGTCGCTAATTTCGGTCGCTAGCTGATTAGCGACCGATTTTTTCGGTCGCTAAAATGATTTTTTCTTGTAGTGTTCATTTGTCTAAATCTATTCAAATAATCATCTACACTTTCATTATTATATCTCTTTATATTCATTAAGTCGATAAGACTTACTTGAGTCTCCCCCCCTAAAGAATTGCTCATGAAAATTTCTTTCCAGCTGCAACTAATTATATATCAAATTAGGTGGCAACGAAGTAAACCAAGTGAAAGCATTCTTTGTTAACAAACTAGGGAAGTATTTCATTTTTAATTCTTCACTCATCGCTATGTCTCCACATTCGATTTGATATCGCGTCACATGCTCGATAGTGGATTCACCAATTTCTCCAGCAAATTTGGTGAATTTGGGTATTTTGTATCCTCGAGGTAATTCTGTCTCGAGAATCGTATTTGGAAAAGGAGAAACAAAGTATGGTTGGTTGGGTGATCTTAATTCCACTCCTTGGGGATTCATCCTTTGTCCCAGCATATGATTGTACTGTATGTTATTCTGATTGTACATATTTTGAAATCCCCCATTTAAATTTCCGCAAGTATCATTCCTCACATGCTGATATTCATTCCCCACATGCTGATATTGATCAAAATTTCGATTTCTCCTTAATAAATAAAGGGGATTGATATTAACATTTTGGTTATTATTCTGATTGACATTATTTTCGACCCTCGTTTGTCGAGGTATTGCCAATGCATCCCCGATACGTGTCATTTGGTCTGCTAATATCTCAAAACTATTGGTAGTGTTTTGAACTAATGGGTTCAATATTGTAGTCAACTGTTGTGATAACATGTTAACCATCTCGAAATTGCTTTCGTCCATTTGTTGTCGAAGAACTCCTAATGAATTACTGGAAATTCCAGTACTAGCGTTTTCGATAGTCTCAAAATTGGATTGATGATAATTTCTATCGAATGCATATCTCCCGTGATCCAGATTTGCTCTGTGATCTAGGTTTGATATTGGAGACGTCTGTTGTGTTCCTAAATTTTGCGCATTCCCTGGATTCTGAGGTGTTACTATATTTTGAGACACACCTAAATTTGGGGATACTCCAAAATTTTGAGGCATACCTAAGGTTTGACACGTTCCTAAGTTTTGGGGCATTTCTAGGTTAAATCTCGTACTTCGTTGTATTGAATAAGTACCAGCCTCATTCATATTATTAAACGAAAAACTAGGCGGCCTTACACTCATATGTGGACCTGCATATGTTGTTACGAGGTTTCCGTAGTTTGCATATTGTTTGACATTATAATACTAGACCCTAACTGAGTATTTGTTAATGTCCCTAGGCTTTGTTCAGTACTCACAGGCATCGACGCACTCACAGTTGTCGATATTACAGGCATATTCCCATTGTGAACTTGCCCCCCAGTGTTTGGTGGATGTGAACTATTTAGAACATCGCTGTTATTCTGACTATTCAGTGGATTTTGACTCATTCTTATTACTCGCCCACTCCTTAATCTCATACACTTTCGAACTAGCCAATTTTTTGTGTTTTTTGACACAATGAGCCCCTACCTGGTGCGCCAATTTGTTTCTAGTAGAAATTTGATCGGTTTCGATTAAATCAGAGACTTGGGTTCTAACTAAATTTCGACTGTGTAGATTCTTTTTTACTTAGACTAGCAAACGGTTTTCAATCGAAACATGCATGAGAATCGAAAATCCCATAGTATCGAAAAATGCTAACAATACATCCTAGTGTGCGGATTGATAATCGAAAGTACTATTTTTGGTATTTTTTATTAAGAAGCGCGAAGTAAAGAAAGCAGCAAAGGGTATCGAAATGAAAAGTAGTGCAGAATATTAAATTGCAGAGAAATGTAAATGACAATAAATTGAAATTGCAAAAATGTAAATGGCGAAGAACTTAAACGTAGAATTTTAACTTGCATAAAGGAAAAATGACAAGGAATTGAAAGTGCAGAAACTTAAAGTTGGTAAACGTAAATTGCATGAACATAAATTACCAGGGAAAGTAAAGAAAGCGATAAAGACAATCAACGATAATGGAAATCCAGAGCATTAGAAACTTCATGATGTGTCGTTCTTTTGTAGACTTTTCACTAACGTTCCTGTTCTCCCTGCCAAGTTCCCCTCTTTCCTTCACTCTTCGCTCTATTTATAGAGCATCCTTCAGGTAACCTCTTGAGAGCAGTTAACGAAAATTGCTACCACGTTCTACGTGCACGTCCCTTGAAGTTTTACTTTAGTTCTACGATTTTAGAAAAGTGTTTCCACGTTCCATACGCGTTTAACTGGTCTTCAATTTATAACTTAGCCATAATTTCGATAGCCATGTAGGTTAACCATTCCCTTGATCTCAATTTCAAATCTCGAGAGCTTTGAATTGCTTTTGATTCCCCTTAACCTTAACATTACGCTTGATTCTAATTTCTCGATTTTCTTCAACAATAGACATCAAATATTCTTCCTTCGATTCTCGATTCCAATTCTCGATTCCAATTCTCGATTTATGTATTCATACTGTCTCGTGGTCATCGAATGTCTTCCAACCATCTTTTCGATTTATCAATTTTTTAACCAATCATATGATCCTCAATTTTTCTTTCCTCCACTTTTCGATCCCTATATCGATTTTTTTCAATAAGAGAGTGTTTGGTCGATATGGTTGTCACTCTATACTTTTCCAATGTTACATAGGCCTATGTCGGTTGACTAAGAATCGACGTATAATGTGTTTAATATTCAACTTTCAACGTCGGTTCATCTGAGAACCGACGTGGAAAGTACTTTCTACGTCGTCTCAGCTATAACCGATGTTAAATGACGACGTAGAAAGTATATTTTGTAGTAGTGAGGAATGGTAAAATATTTGCTCATAGAAAAATAAAAAAAAAAAAAAAATCTGTAATAGAAGATTATTGTATTAATTTCTTTCTTACGTGACTGATTTTTTTTTTTTTTTCAAATGCTCAGTGTTATTGGTGCAGCGCTTATTGTGTGTGGATTGTACATGGTGGTGTGGGGTAAAAGCAAAGAAATGGTGTCGTCGGACAGAGAATCGGGAATGACTGAGGTGGTCGTCGTTTCTACGAACGACAAGATTGACCATGGTAGCGGTAACCACATGAATAGGAAGAGCAACCATTTAACATAGAGTAAGGATCAATCTCTCGAAAATGGATATCATGAATTGCGTAGATTAATGGCAGGAAGAAGCGAACTAAACACATGCGTCGGCTTGTGGACGACGGTGAAAATGATAATGATTTTCAATTACAAGAAATAAAAAATCCAAATAAAAATAAAAATTTACGATTCTCACGTACCTTAAAAAAAAAAAAGTGTGTATCTTTATCTACAATTGAATGTTCCTTTTTGTAAAATTATTTAAATAAAATGAGGTAAAAACAAAATTTTGTTCCATATTTTGTCTTTCTTGATGGATAAAAATACAAAGAAGGGATGTTTAGGGCAGGAATGAGAGATTGTTTCATGCTAGTGGATATTAGTCATATGTCCATTCCATGATACATAAAACTTATGTTCTTAAATAAGCATAATGTGCATTGAATGATTAAATCATAAAAAGTTGGATAAATCATTATTTTATTATAGTATGTCACTCATCTAACACAATTTAACAATAAAATAAAATTCTGATACGACGTGTAAAATCATAATAATATTATAAAAATTACATAAAATAGAAAACTAAAAAAGGATTTTATAATTGTTAATTCTCATGTTAAATGAGAAAAGAAGTATGTAGCTTTCTCTATAATGCAAACTCTCATGAGTACTCTTTTTGTGAATTATTTAAATAATTGAGATGGGAACAAGATTTCAATCTCTTGATTTTTTTTTTATTCTCCATTCTCTATTCTTTTATAAATAAAAAAAATAGAGTGTACATTTAAGTAAGAAAGGGAACTTTAGTTTATATCTGTGGATGTTAATCCTTTTAAAACCTGTTGCTTTTAAAACTAACAACTTTTTAAACACATAAAAACATACCAATTTCATTAATTGTGGGTCTTTTCAATATTTTTATCAATGTCATGTTGTTTTTTGTTTAAATAAAAGGAAAGCCGACTTTGAAATGATTTTGGAGAATCTCAAATAGTACTGAGAGTGGGAGAAAACTCTAATGCAAAAAGGGGCTTTTACGTCAGATATTTTGGGTTTTTTACGTCGTATTTAAGACTGACGTTAAAATGGGAGACGTAAATTTACGTCGGACCCCTTAGTCCAACGTAAATTTACGTCCGTTATCGAGACCCGATATGAATTTATGTTGTATATACTACTAAACAGACGTCAAAAGTTTCGAAAAAAAAAAAAAGCAAATTTACGTTGTGTATACCAATATGCGACGTAAATTTGCTCCTTTTTTTAAAATTCAGTTTATTTTGTCTTACAACTAAAACCTGCAAATATATATTACAACCAGACAGTCCAGAGGTTCAAGTTTCTTTAACTAGTAAATTAAAAATATAATATTATATATAATTCAAACTACATAATAAAACAATATAATACAAACATACAAACTAAAATCTATTACAAACTAAAAGTTAGTACAAACTAAGTTACCTAAACTACATAATACACACAATATAATATGAACAATAACCTAAAAAATTAAGTAGTAGAATTGTTGAACGAAAATCTTTGCCCATTGTTCTCTAATTTGTGTAATATCATATTACGGCAATAGAAATTGATCTTGAAATACCTGAAACATTAATTTGACTCTTGTAAATATGCAACATGCATAAAGTTAAATAAACTTAACTAATGTTGAAAATAATTACCTCCAGTCCAAGAATCAATTATACCCGCACAAACTATGACTCTCATCCAATACATAATATAGTAACAACATTCAAATTAGTCTATTTGCTTATTACATTGAAATAATGAATACAACATAATGTTATTTTCAAAATTTAAATATAAACAATAATTATGGTATTCATTTATATAAATAAGTTTCTAACCTTAGGATAAATGAACTGCAAAGTCTTTGTTCTGAGTTTCCCACTTAGAACATTAGTTCCAAACACGATTCTAAGTGAAAAAAAGTCATATATTATTCAATATGTATTTATAATTTAAAAACATAATTAATGAATAAAAGATAAAGTTACCCTTGTAATAAGCTTTTCATTTCTTGACTCGATTTCCGATGTAATGAACAAAACCACATCACGAGTGTAATCCCAGGACATGATTGCAATTAACTGTCAATGGGACCTACATTATATGACATAAAAATTAGTTATAAAAATAAAAATAAAAATAAAAATAAAATAAAAATTAAAATACTAACCCTTCAATGTATGGAGCCAAATATATATGTCTTTTTGAGTCACTCATCCATGTTTGCATATATTGTTGGATTCCAACCTTTGTATTTCCGATTTTTAGATGGATCGAGGCTCAATAAATCCATATTCTTCATATTTTTCTTGTTCTACACTCAATTTGTCAATGAACCTAAAACAATTAATTATAAGTTGAATATAATTATTGTAATCTTAGAAACATAAATGAAAATGACTTACATTGCCCACAATTGTATGATGGAAATGTTTAACATGCAATTTCCCCCAACAATTTCTAATGCATCGGGCAAGGAAATGTATAGTGGAACACTGAAATTGTCAATTCCAAACACTCTAATCTCCCATTGTATCTGACACGGTCTCTTCCTCAACCGTGGTAATATGGTCAACAACATAGATATGAGATCATCGTCACATTCTGTCATCTCCTCATCTTCTTTTATAGCAAATAATTTTTTAATCCTAGGTATAATTGGCAAATACCATAACACCTTAGCAGGGGGACCATCTAGTTCTTCCTCTCCACTACTTTCCTCAACTTTGTTTTTTAATCTCGACAAACCACATGTCGAACACATCTTTAATTTAGCAAAATCATTTCCGTACAATATACAATCATTAGGACATACATGTATCTTCTTGTACTCTAAACCCATTGGACATAATATATTATTTGCCTCATAGTTACGAATATGTAATGTATTATCTTCAGGAAGCATCACTACAAAAAAATCATTTTAGCGACCGAAAAAATTGGTCGCTAATGTAAAAAATCGGTCGCTAATCGGTTAGCGACCGAAATTAGCGATCGAAAGGCGTCGTCGCAAAAAGCCAAGTCGCTAATGTGCTAGCGATCGATTTTCATTTCGATCGCAAAATAGTGACCGAAATTAATATATCAAATTGGTCGCTAAATCGGTGACAAAGTTAAAAAATAGCGACCGATTTAAATCGGTCGCTAAATCAAAAACAAAATTAATTATTTTTATTTATTTACATTTTTAATTATATTTATTATTTATTTCCTCTATCTCTTTTTATATTATATTTTTACTTATTTAAGTTTTTAGTTATATTTATTTCCCTTAACTCTTAATTATATTATATTTTTTAGAAGTTTAACTTATTATTAGGTTTATTGTCATTGTCAAGATTCAAACTCGATACATTAGAGTTGGAGGTTGAAACTCCAACCATCGAACTACTAGGATTTTTTAATAATAACTTACAAATAAATTATATTTATATACAAATAAATGTATATCCGTATAAATATATAAATATAAAATCTATAAATAAAAATATATTTATATATTTTAATATATATTTAAATATTAATATATTTATACATTGGTATATTTAAATATTGATATATTTATATACTTGATATATTGATATATTTATATCTTTATATTTTTACGTATATTTATATCTTTATATCTTTATATTTTTACATATATTTATATCTTTCCATATTTATATATTTATATATAAAGATATAAAGATATTAGTTTTGTATACAAATAATATTATAATATAATATATTATACTATTAGTATAATATACAAATTATATATTAGTATAGTATAGTATACAAATTATTAGTTTTGTAATTTATACACTATAAAAATAAATTACAAATATTATAACATAATGGTATATTAATATAATATAATATATTTGTATTCTAATTTTTAATTAAACTAAAATTACGCTAATAATATATAATAATATATGAGGGGATAATATTAATATATTGATATATATATATATATATATATTATTTATATTAATATATTAATATATTTATATTTTGATATATATATATATATATATATATATATATTGATATATTAATATATTTATATATTTATTTATATCCTTATACATTTATATCTTTATATATTTATATATTTGAAAAAAAAAATTAAATATTAAATTTTAAAAATAATAATATATATTTATATCTTTATATATTTATAAAATCTATAAATATAAATATATTTATATATTTTAATATATATTTAAATATTGATATATTGATATATTTACATATTTATATATTTATATATTTACATATTTATATATTTATATATTTACATATTTATATATTTATATATTTACATATTTATATATTTATATATTTACATATTTATATATTTATATATTTATATATTTATATATTATATATATTTATATATTTATATATTTATATATTTATATATTTATATATTTATATATTTATATATTTATTTATATCTTTATATATTTATATATTTATATATTTATATATTTATATATTTATATCTTTATATATTTATATATTTATATATATATATATATATTTATATCTTTATATATTTATAAAATCTATAAATACAAATATATTTATATATTTTAATATATATTGATATATTGATATATTTATATATTGATATATTTATATATTTACATATTTATATATTTATATTTTTATATATTCATATACTTATATATTTATATATTTATATACTAATATACCATTATATTATTTTCATTGTATATAAATTACAAAACTAATAATTTTTAAAAAATTTAATGATAATTTTTTTAACTTATATATTACAAAATATTTTTTAATACTTTAATAAATATAACTTTTTTTAAATATTTTCATTAATTTAAAGTATAACTTTTCATATTTTTTAGTATTTTTTAAATTTAGATATCTTTAATATTTTGGACATATAAATATAATTTATACAAGTTTTTAAACCTTTTTCTAATATTTGTTTTTAAAAATATAATATCATTTTTAAAATTTTATATATTTTATATTTATATATTTATATTAGTATAGTATACAAATAATATATTAGTATAGTATAGTATACAAATTATTAATTTTGTAATTTATATACAATGAAAATAATATAATGGTATATTAGTATAGTATATTTGTATTCTAATTTTTAATTAAATTAAAAGTATGCTAATAATGTATAATAATATATGAGGGGATAATAAATTTAATCCAATTACTTTTATAAATATATAAATATAAATCTATAAAATTTTAAAAATGATATTATATTTTTAAAAACAAATATTAGAAAAAGGTTTAAAAACATGTATAAATTATATTTATATATATGTCCAAAATATTTAAGATATCCACATTTTAAAAAATACTAAAAAATATTAAAAGTTATACTTTAAATTAATGAAAATATTTAAAAAAGTTATATTTATTAAAGAATTAAAAAATATTCTGTAATATATAAGTTAAAAATATTATCATTAAATTTTTTAAAAGTTATTAGTTTTGTAATTTATACACAATAAAAATAAATTACAAATATTATAATATAATGATATATTAATATAATATAATATATTTGTATTCTAATTTTTAATTAAACTAAAATTATGCTAATAATGTATAATAATATATGAGGGGATAATATTGATATATTGATATATTTATATATATATATATATATATATATATATATATATATTAATATATTTATATTTTGATATATTTATATATTTATATTTTGATATTTTGATATATTTATATATTGATATATTTATATATTTATTTATATCCTTAGAGATTTATATCTTTATATATTTAAAAAATAAAAATTTAAATATTAAAATTTTAAAAATAAATATTAGAAAAAGATTTAAAAATATATATAAATTATATTTACATGTACAAAATATTAATGATATATATTTATATCTTTACATATTTACATATTTATATCTTTATATTTTATATCTTTCTATCTTTATATATCTTTATATCTTTACATATCTTTATATCTTTATATTTTATATATATATATATATATATATATATATATATTATATATATATATATATATATATATATATATATATATATATATATAGGTTTATATCTTTATATATTTATAAAATCTATAAATACAAATATATTTATATATTTTAATATATATTTAAATATTGATATATTGATATATTTATATATTTACATATTTATATATTTTTATATTTATATATTTATATATTTACATATTTATATATTTACATATTTATATATTTATATATCTATATATTTATATATTTACATATTTATATATTTTTATATTTATATATTTACATATTTATATATATTTATATATTTATATATTTATATATTTATATCTTTATATATTTATATATTTAAGAAAAAATTAAAAATTTAAATATTAAATTTTAAAATAATATTTTATTTTAAAAAACAAATATTAAGGTTTTAAAATATATATAAATTATATTTACATGTACAAAATATTAAAGATATATATTTATATCTTTACATGTTTATATATTTATATCTTTATAATATTTATATCTTTATATTTTTACATATATTTATATCTTTCCATATTTATATATTTATATATAAAAATATAAAGATATTAGTTTTGTATACAAATAATATTATAATATAGTATATTATACTATTAGTATAATATACAAATAATATATTAGTATAGTATAATATACAAATTATTAATTTTGTAATTTATATATAATGAAAATAATATAATGGTATATTAGTATAGTATATTTGTATTCTAATTTTTAATTAAACTAAAATTACATTAATAATGTATAATAATATATGAGGGGATAATAAATTTATTCCAATTACTTTTATAAATATATAAATATAAAATCTATAAAATTTTAAAAATGATATTATATTTTTAAAAACAAATATTAGAAAAAGGTTTAAAAACATGTATAAATTATATTTATATGTCCAAAATATGAAAGATATCCACATTTAAAAAAATACTAAAAAATATTAAAAGTTATACTTTAAATTAATGAAAATATTTAAAAAAAGTTATATTTATTAAAGTATTAAAAAATATTTTGTAATATATAAGTTAAAAAAGTTATCATTAAATTTTTTAAAAATTATTAGTTTTGTAATTTATATACAATGAAAATAGTATAATGGTATATTAGTATAATATAGTATATTTGTATTCTAATTTTTAATTAAACTAAAATTACACTATTAATGTATAATAATATATGAGGGGATAATAAATTTAATCAAATTACATTTATATATATATATATATATATATATATATATATATATATATATCTTTTTTAAATTCTTTTTTCTTTTTAAACTTTTCAATTCTACATTGTTTTTAAACTCTATCATTTTTACTATATTATCATCCTCATCTCCTCCCATATTCTATTTTATTTTATAATAATTAGTCTTCTTTTATAGAATACTTTATTTTCTATTTTTATTATTTATTTTCTTATAATTTAAAATAATTAATATCATTTTAACATTTATTTTTATGATTTTTACTATAATAAATCAAATTAAATGATTCGATAATATCAATTAATTAAAATCATCACATAAAAAATTTAGATAACTACATTAAAATTATTAATTTTAAAAATACAAAATATATTTAAAAAAAAACTCAAATTATAGATTGGAAATAAAATAGAATAAACAAATACTTTTTACTTTATATTATATTTAAGTGTGTGCACAAATGTTGACCTTCTTAACTATAAAGAAACACTAGAAAAATATAAAGATAGTATTTGAAGATGTGAATTTTGAAGATAAAGACTATTTTTATATAAATTTATTCTAGTATATCAATTAACAATAATAATACATAAAATTTAAAAACTAAACTAAAAAAAGTAAGTTTAAATTTATAAAAAAATACATTACTAAAAGTATCATATTATATTAAGATTTTCATTATTTTCGTTAATTATAAATTTAAATGTGTTTCATAAATAAAATTATAAATTTAAATGTATTTCCACTTTTGATCCATCATAAATAAAAATAAATAGTCTCTTATCAATGTTGTTCTATTTTAATCCATCATTAAATTTGTTTTATATACGAATTTGATGACTTATCATGATATTAAAAATTTGGATGAAATAATTATGTATAATACTTTTTTAGTATATTATGTTTTTAAATTTGTTAATAGAGAAAAAATTTCAGAATTCAAAATGTTAAATACTTTTAAATATTAAAATTGACTTTATAAAAAATTAGGAAAAAAATAATTAATCCAAAAATATAATAATGATAAAAATATTATAAAAAAGAGTTCAAAAATGTATTATAATATTTTCAGTTTTAGTTTAATTATATTTTTAATTCTCAAAGTAGAAAAATATATTGTAATTATTTTAATTTAATAAAATATAATTTAGATTTTTAATACTAAAATTAAAATATTAAATAATAATAAATTTAATTCTTTAAATTTAGTATTTAGAAACTAAAATTATAGTTTCTCTCTTTTAAAAAAGTAAAATAAATATTTAAAAATAAAAATAAAAACTACTATTATCTTAAATTTATTAAAAGTATAATTAAATATCTATTTTCTTATGCAATTTTAGAAATTTTTTAATGAAAATCCAATATATAAAAAAGTTAAAATTTTAAAAAGGTACAACCTTAACTATGTTGAATATAAATTTAAATATATTTTTCATTTATTTAAATATGGTTTATTTTTAGTATTTATAAAATAGATTAATTTTAAAATTTTAATCTTTTTTATTAATTATGTTAAAAATAAAAAATATTAATTAGTATACTTAAACTAAAAAATATGTTAACTAAAGATAAATATATTTTTATAAATAGTTTAATTAAATAATATATTTATTATCTAATGTATATTGATATAATTTTTTTTTGGTATATCAATTATATGACAACAACCATGATTAAGTAATTAATAATAATAAAGCAATAAATTTAAAAATTAGATTAAAAATAAAGTATTATAAAATAAAATTGTAATAATTTGATTAAAATTGTATTTTTTTAATTAATTAAGTTAATGAGGAATTAAAATGTGATAATTTGATGTGTTTAATTTTTTTAATATAAAATTTTAAAATATAATTTAATTTCAATTGAAAATTAAATTAAAGAATATTTGTTATTAAACTTTTCTTAAACAATGTATTGAATAGTTAATATCACTCTAGTCTTAATTTATTACAATTTAAATTTTTAATAAATTTGATTTATTACAATTCATTTTGTTAATATTGAGACCAAAGTTTATTTTTAAAGTATATTTTAAAAATTAAATTATTTTTAAAAAATAAATTACTTTTAAAAAATAAATTGTAAAAATATACTAAAACAATTAAAGTATATTTATAAAAAAATAAATTTAAATATAATAAAAAAATAATATTCATTAGCGACCGATTTTAATTCGGTCACTATTTCAATTTGTTATTCGGTCGCTAAATCAGTCGCTAAATGATTTTTTTATTTTAGTATGGAATAGCCACCGATTTAGCGATCGAAATTTTGCGACGCAAAATATTGGTCGTTATTTCGGTCGCTAAATAAAAAAGTGAAATCAAATCATATTTTGGTGGCTAAATCGGTCACTAAATTGCGACCGAATTAAAGTGATCGCTAAATTGGTTACTAATTGCGACCGAATAAAATCGGTCGCTAATTGCGACCAAAATTAAATTGGTCGCTAATTGCGACTGGAAATATTCGGTCGCTAATTTCGGTGGCTAAATGTGTTTTTTTTTTGTAATGCATCTCCTTCAACAACTCCAATAATTCGGTGAAACTTTTATCAGTCCATCCATTTCTTGGTTTTAAAGTAAACAATTTTAAAGTTGCTGATAATCTTGTAAAACTACATCCTATGTACAATTGTTGCGCAAAATTAGATTTCAAAGAATCATATAGATGTGCTTTCATAAAATTTTCTTCACCAATATCACGTATCATATTCTCTAGATTATCATTCATCCCTTCGTCAAAATTGTCTGTAGTTGACATAGTTGGGATGTCTAATATTTCTCCATGTCATGTCCATATTGTATAACTCTTAATAATACCATAAGCAAACAAGTGATCACGTATATCCTCAAGTTTATGACGAATTTGATTCAAACAACGAACACATGGACAATAATATGTCCATTTCATAGCTTTTCCATTTTCACTAGCAAATTTCAAAAATTCCTCAACTCCCTTTTCGTACTCTTCACTAATACGACGTGCATTCATCCAACTTCGATTTATATTATGTTATAAAGTTTCGTCACTCCTAGAGATTTAAAATTTATATGTAAAAAGAAATTAATATACAAACAACAAAGCACGTAAATGGAGTGTGTAAACCGAAAATGAACTCAAACAAATAAACAAATAATTACATTCCAATAACAATCCAGTGGAGACATTCATACAATAACGTGATTGAGATCGCCAAAAACAATCGCGGATTCAATTTAAATATATATAAGAAGACAATGAACACTAACCTCGAGTGTACACAAAAATGATTTCAAACTCGAATCCAATCGGAGAGAAATGTCAAGTTCGTAAAATGAGACACAATGTTGATGTTTTTCATTGTCAAAATGATCGAAAATGGTGTGCAAAGGTAGTTATCGTCGTCGTTATAAAAAATTCTTGCTGCGCGAGACGAGGGAGCGGGGCTGGGAGAGAATAAAAGGCACTTTTTACGTCGCGCACCCTAGCACGCGACGTAAAAAACCCTCTTTTACATCGCGCCACCCAGGTGCGACGTAAAAGAGGCTTTTTACGTCACCTCCTAGGATGTGCACGTAAAAGTTTTGCCTATTATTTACAAAATTGTCACCGCGTTTTATTTACGTCGAATATTTTTACATGCGACGACAATTGGGTGACGTAGAAGCCCTTTTTTGTATTAGTGAAAATTTCTTCTCTCGCTAATCTGGCATAAGAGTATGAAATTCTTTTGTAGAAATAAGTTGAGCACCTTCATATATCTTTTCAGAATTTGTAATTTGAGTATTTATATTAGATAATAAAAATATATTATTATATAAATAGGTTTGACAAAAACATAAATTATCTTAAAATTAGATTTTAGTTTTCATTCTTTTTTTAGTTTTACTACTTTTTCTCCCTAGTTTGTCAAGTTCTTGTTTGAATTCAGTTGTTCTCCCATTCAATAATAGTTGATTTGTGTTATTGATTGATGTTTAATTCTTTAATGATTTTAACCATTCATAATTAACATTATTTTTAATTGAGGATTGAATTTGATTAATATATACAATTATTTTCAATTAATCAATTCCAAATCTATACAATTATTTTTCTTAATCTCTAAATTAATTGAATATTGTGAATCAATTAGACATGACTAATTGAATTATGAATTATTAAAAATTTTATAAATCTATACCTTATAATTACATTTAGATCTAGAAATTAAAAATAATCAATGAGAAAAATATATTAGAGAATTAACCATTATTTTTACATAATTTTTTACAATTATATTATTTTGTTTGATATTTTCAATTAGATTTTCAATTAGATTTACATTTGTTATTATTTTCAATTAGATATTAGAGTACAAATAACTATAGTAACACTATAATATTACAAATGAATTTAATATTTTTTAATATTTTAGAATATTTCTTAATATTTTTTCTAACATCTTTGAGCTAATTTTTTTATAAAAATTATTAATTCGTTGTATATTAAAATGTGTAACTTCTGTATTTTCATTTTGATTAGAAAAATTTTAAGTCTTTTTATTATAAAAATAATAAAAAAATAATTTAATAAAGCAATTATAATTATAATTAATAACAAAAACTAAAAAAACCATTAACGCTATTATCTATTTTCTTCTCATTTTATATATTCATATGTCCTATTATGATACGAAGTCATATGTTTATATATTCTAAAGGGAGGTGGTATGTATGGAATATAAAATAATATATCAAATATTTTATAAATGATAAATAAAAATTAAAATAATAATTCATATTAGGATATTTAATAATTTTATTGATAATTTATTTTAATTTTTTCACATTGTAACTGTTTCAAAAAGGTAAAGAGTTTTTCATTTAATTTTTTAATAACAATTTTAACTGAATATAACAGATATAAATAACATTCTTTATCTAATAAAATATATCTAACAATTTCAATTTGATAAATACAAGATTAAATAAGAATATATAATAAAATTATAATATTATGAACATTAATAATACCTTATAATAGAGAAATAGAAAAATTGATTTAATTTTATAAAAGATAATGAAAATAAAAAATTATATAAAATAATAATATTAAATAATCATAAAACTGATATATTATAACTATGTTCAATATTATTTTCGAATAATTTTTTTATAGTAAAGAAATACAAAAAAAACACTAAAGGTATTTATTATTAAAGATATGATTTAGCGATCAAAATATAATGATCACAAAAGTTTGAAATTATATTTCCGTACTGATTTTGACCGTGTCGCTATTTCGAACCATAAAAGCACTTTAGCGATCAATGATGGCTCGGTCACTAAAGTAGTAGTTTCATTTGGATGTACATAGTCACTGATTTAGTGACTGAACATTTGTGACTGAAAATTTTGATTGTTAAGAAAGACAGTGGGACTAGAAGTGTATTTTGTCGCTATTTTCCGTATCTGATTGTAACTAATAGATTGTAGTTGCTAGTTCGATCATTAATTGTGACAAAATTATTTCAATTGCTAATTTGGTTACTAAATCATCTTTTTAGTGTTTGTTATTACTTTTAATTAGATATTAGTCATAAAATTCTTAAAATCCTCCATGTGTAACTATTTTAGAGTTTAGGTTTTGAAGGTTAGGATTTTTTTATTTTATTTAATGATCCTCAAGAATCAATCAAGATTTATTTTAATTACCATTTTTGTTTAGTTAAATTACCCTCTATTATCATTTACAACAAAGATATTAAAGTATCTTTATCATTTTAAAATTTATATTTTTACCTTTTTTTAATTTTTAATTTTCATTTTTTTATTGGACCAATTAACTATTAACACTTTGCTAAATGGCTATTAAAACTTCCTTTGATTTTTCAATTAATTATTTTTACAACCACCATGTTTCTGAATGAGTTGCTTTCTACCTATTTTAATCTCACTTTCAAGTCAAATTTTAACCCTCAGGTTTTAAGTAAATACATTAACTTGTTATTATGAATACGTTGACATTCAGCCACTTCATGATGTATTTGATTCCTTTGTTTTCAAAACTAATGTATACTGTACAATACCCGTGCAATAATCATTTATTAATATATTATTAATGTGTGTAATAAGATTAAAAAATAGTTAAGTTGGATAAACATATTTTATTAGTATTTTATCTAATTTCTAATAAATAAAAATAACCACTCATTTTGATATAAATAGTTATTATTTCTTCTTCCACCTTAAAAGATGTTAGAATTTAATTACAGCCTTAGGTTTGACTATCAGGTTTTAGTTTGTAACCAACTATTAATGGTGTATTCTCCTATATAAGAGTACCCATAAACTCAAAAATGGAATATTAATACTTTTCAGTTTATCACAAATTAAACACGTTATCCTGTAAATTATTGTGTGTGTCTATACACATGTGAAGTATATAGAAAGGAGGAAGTGAGAGGAGGAGCTTATCTGGTGAAACTGGTGGAGCTGCGATGGTGGAACCCTAGAGTGAGCTGGTGTTCTCACGTGGTCACTGTGTTCTTTCGAGAACATTCTCCCTCTTTCTCATGTTGTTTTTGGTAGCGGGCGAAAACGTGGGTATTATTACCCTTTAGCAGAAGAGAGAAGTGGGTCTACGTATTGGGCCAGTTTCAACAGTGGTATCAAGAACAGGTTACGAACCAGGGACATTTGTAGTATGGCAGAAAACGGAAATGGCAGTGGAAATTTCTTTTCTAATTTGCCATCTCTTGATGGAAAGAATTATGATCATTGGGTCATAAGGATGGAGGCTATTCTTGGTTATCAAGAACTATGGGAAGTAGTAACAGAAGGTGCAAAGGGGAATGACGAAGCCGCAAACAAGAAGAGAGATTCAAGGCTTGGTGTCTCTTGCATCAGTGTGTGGATTCTGTGAATTTTGAGAAGATAGTCAAGGCCAAGACAGCAAAAGAATGCTAGGAAATACTGCGGAGGGCTCATGGTGGTGTAGAAAAAAATCAAGAAGGTCAGGTTGCAGTCTTTAAGAAGACAATATGAGTTACTTTCAATGCAGGAAACTGAAAGTGTAACAGACTATTTCAATAGGTTGCAGTTGCTCATCAATCAGATTAAAAGTTGTGGAGAAACCGTGATTGAATTGAGTACAGTAGAAAAGGTTTTGCGCACACTGACAGAAAAATTTGATAATGTAGTAGTGGCAATAGAAGAGTCTGGCAGGAATATGAAGGCCCTGTCACTAGAGGAATTATAGAGTACGTTAGAAGCACACGAGTTGAAGCGCACAACGCGAAAATCTAAGAAGGCAAAGGATGAGCAGGCCTTTAAAGCCCAGATCAGCAAGAAAAGTTGTGGTTTTGATAGAGGAAACTGGAAGAAGAATAGAGGAGGAGGCAGATTTAACAAAGAAAAAAAATTTTTGTCTCAAGATTCTGGTTCTGGAGAGAAAATAGATCAGAAGGCTCAAGGAGGACGTGGGTCTTGGAGAGGCAGAGGAGGAAGGAAGAGTGTTGATATGCGGAAAATTCAGTGCTACAATTGTGATAAATGGGGTCATTATGTAGCAGACTGCTGACACAGAAAAGGGGCCCAGTTGATGCAGAGGCAAAATAGCACAAGATGATTCAGAGGAGGAGCATGTGGTGCTTATGGTAACGACCAGTGAAGAAGAATTTGGTGTTGAAACTTGGTTTCTTGACATTGGATGTTCCAACCATATGACTGGGCACAAAGAATGGATGTCCATCATAGATACCAGCAGATCCAGCAAGATAAAGCTGGCAGATGACAATGTCATAAAGGCTGAAGGAGTTGGAAATGTGGTAATTAAGAAAGATAGCAAAGAAGTCATAGTGATAGAGGATGTGTTATATGTGCCAGGGATGAAATGCATTCTATTGAGCGTAGGATAACTGGTGCAGAAAGGTTTTTTCAGTGTCAATGAAGGAGGAAATGTTGAGAGTTTATGATTCTAAGAAAAAGCTTGTACTGAAATCGCCTTTGGCAAAGAACAGGACATTTCAGACAAGGATTTTCTTGGCAGAAAATCAATGTTTAACAGCAACTATGGCAGAGGAAGTGAGTTGGTTGTGGCATAGGAGGTATGGACACTTAAATTTTACCAGTTTGAAGAAGTTGCCTGATAAAGGGATGGTGACTGGACTGCTTGAGACATTAGTTGTACCAGGAAAGGTGTGTGAAGGGTGTTTGGTGGGAAAACAACCCAGAAATGCCTTCAAAACACATATGCACATGGGGGCAAAGGAGGTATTGCAGGTAGTTTATTTTAATGTATGCAGACCATTTGAGGAGTTATCACTTGGACAAAATAAATATTTTGTCACAGTTATTGATGAGTACAACCGAATGATTTGGTTGTATTTGATCAAAGTAAGATCAGAGGTGTTCTCTGTTTTCAAGAAATTTAAAATGATGACAGAAAAACAAAGTGGGAAGATTATTTAGATCTTGAGAATGGATGGAGGAAAGAAATTTTTGTCAAATGACTTTGAAGATTACTGCAGAGAGAATGGTGTGCAACATGAAGTCATAACACCATATACTCCACAACATAATGGGTTGGCAGAAAGAAGGAATAGAATGATACTTAACATGGTCAGGAGTATGATAAAACAAAAACAGTTGTCTCATTCACTATGGGGGGAAGCTGTCTTAACAGCTGTCTATTTGCTAAACAAGTGTCCTACACAAAAGCTGGAAGATAAAGTTCCAGAGGAGGTTTGGTGTGGTAATAAGCATTTGAAGATATTTGGCTCAAAATGCTACAAACATGTGCCAGATGTTAAAAGGACAAAACTGGCAGATAAAAGTGAGACTATGATTTTTGTGGGTTATCACTCCACAGGAGCTTATAGGCTATACAATCCTGTTTCCAAACATATTTGTATCAGTAGGAATGTTGTGGTAAGTGAGGAAGAATCCTGGGATTGGAATGAAAGACAAAGGGAAGGCAAGCAAGTTAGAGGGTTCTTTGAAGAAGAGGAAGAAGTTGATATAGCAGGAGAAAATACGATAGAACCCCAGTCTCAAAGAGTTGTAAGGTAGAGAAGACCACCACGAACTCTGGTGGATTTTGAAGTATATCTAGATGATGCTGTGACAAGTGAGGGAGACTTAGTGCATTTTGCACTAATGGCAGAAGCTGAACCATTAGATCATGATGAAGCCATGAAACAAGAATTATGGAAGAAAGCCATGTTAGAAGAATTAAACTCCATTGAGAGGACAAACACCTGGGAACTGATTGACTTACCCAGTAACAAAAAACCCATTGATCTGAAATGGGTTTTCAAACTAAAGTTGAATCCAAATGGCAGTATTAACGAAAGGAAGACAAGGCTAGTGGTGTGAGGATTTTTACAAAAGAAAGGGTTGGACTACACAGAAGTATTTGCTCCTGTGGCCAGAATTGAGACAATAAGGATGGTCGTAGCCTTGGCAATTGGGAGAAAGTGACCTTTATTTTAGATGGATGTCAAATCTGCATTCCTAAATGGCCCACTTGAAGAAGAGGTTTATGTTACACAACCTCCTGGATTTGTGAAGAAAGGTGTTGAGCATAAGGTGTATCGGATGAGGAAGGCTCTTTATGGCCTTAAACAGACACCCAGGGCCTGGAATAGAAGAATATATGCTTTTATGTTAAGCCAAGAGTTTAAGAAATGTTCAGTGGAACATGGAGTATATGTGAAGTATGGCAGAGGGACTGATCTAGTCTTAATGTGTATATATGTGGATGACTTGCTCATTACAGGAAGCAATATTGACGAGATAGAAGAATTTAAGAAGTTGTTAATGACAGAATTTGAAATGACTAATTTAGGAAGACTAAAATACTTCCTAGGCATGGAGTTTGTGGAGACTGAGAGAGGACTGATTCTACATCAGAGGAAATATGTTGCGGAGATCCTAGTAAAGTATGAAATGATGGACTACAACATAGCAGTAACACCAGCTGAGGGAAAAGTTATAGTAACTGAAGATGGAGAAAGTGAGGTAGATGGGACTCTGTACGAACAGTTGGTTGGGTCTCTTAGGTACCTCTGCAATAGCAGGCCAGATATCTGCTTTGCAGTAGGCATCTTAAGTAGATTCATGCAGCAACCTAAGCAGAAACACATGCTAGCAACCAAAAGAGTGATGAGATATGTAAAGGGAACATTAGATTTTGGAGTATTATTTCTAAAATATAAAGAAATACAGACAAAGCTAGTTGGTTACTCTGATGCAGACTGGTGTGGAGATAGTGTGGACAGAAGAAGTACTATAGGGTGTGTGTTTATGTTTATGGGAACACCAATTTCTTGGTGGAGCAAGAAGCAATCTGTGGTGGCTCTGTCTACATGTGAAGCTGAATATATAGCGGGATCAAGTGCAGCTTGTCAAACTATATGGTTAAACTCAATGATGACAGAGATGGGAATTGAATTGGAACAACCTATTGAGCTGCTTGTTGATAACAAGTCAGCTATAAATCTTGCAAATAATCCGGTTTCACATGACAGAAGCAAGCACATTGAGACTCGCTTCCATTACATACGAGATCAGGTTAACAATGGGAAGTTGAAGCTGGTTTACTGTCCTACACAACTCCAGCTAGCTGATATCCTAACCAAACCTTTGAAGAAGGAGAAGTTCAAGATACTCAGAGAAAAAATAAGGATTTTGAGTATTGATACTGGAATTAAGGGGGATGTTAGAATTTAATTTCAACCTTAGGTTTTAGTTTGTAACCAACTATTAATGGTGTATTCTCCTATATAAGAGTACCCATAAACTCAGAAATGGAATATCAATTCTTTTCAGTTTATCACAAATTAAACACGTTATCGTGCAAATTATTGTGTGTGTCTATACACAGTGTGAAGTATATAGAAAGGAGGAAGTGAGAGGAGGAGCTTATCTGGTGAAGCTGGTGGAGCTACGACGGTGGACGGTAGAACCCTAGAGTGAGCTGATGTTCTCACGTGGTCACTGTGTTCTTTCGAGAACATTTTCCCTCTTTCTCATGTTGTTTTTGGTAGCGTGCGAAAACGTGGGTATTATTACCTTTAGCAGAAGAGAGAAGTGAGCCTACATATTGTCAATAAAAGAAATTGATTGAGATTGTTTAAGCATTTTTAACTTCTTGTTAATTGATTTTGAGTAACTTTATTTATATCAGAATCGAAAAGACTTTTAAGAATAATTTTAAAAGTTTTTTCTAACTGTGTTAGTACCAATTTTTATTAACTTTATTACAAAAATAACATATGCTAGTTAACTTAGTCAAATTTTAATTTATTTCTAAAGAGTGTCATGTGATGCATGGACGCGTCCTGGTGTGTATGATAGAGAACAATAATTTATATTGTATATCTAGATCTATATTATATCATTTTAGTAAATTTACCTAGAGAAATTCACAACGCAGATTATTACATTTTTGTTATCAATTACAGAAAAATAACCAAGGACACTGAATATGGTTTAATATGAATTACAACATTCAGTGGATTTATAAAAATCACTTAATGTTATTTTAATATGGTCCCGAATGAACATAAAAAGTAGGGATGACAATTAAACTCGTATCCGTGGGGACCGACCCATCCCCGCCCCGAGTTTGACGGGGAAAACCCGAGTTGACCGGGCGGGGTCGGGTTCGGGTTTTCCCGCTTTAAAAGTGGGGACGGGGCGGGATGGGTAATGCAATCCCACCCCGACCACGCCCGTCCCGCTCCGACTTTATATTTAAATTTAAATTTTAAAATATTAATATTTTAAAAGTATTTCATTTTCTTTTTCTATTACATATAAGGTTATTTTTTTATATTTCACCAATTTTTATTTTTCTTCTACCCACTTTTTAATTTTTTTTATCTTTTTCAATCTTTTATATCAATTAATTTATTATATTATTCTCTCTCTTATCTTTCAGTTTTTCACATTTTCTTCGTCTCTCCCATCAATTTGTTTTCTTTTTCAATCTTTTCAACCAATTTGATGAACACAAAGTTAATCTTTTTTCTTTATCCTTTTCTAAATATTTTACATCAATCTTAGTAGTAACTAATATTAGTTTATTTATAATTTATATTTATTATGTCATATTTTTTTATCTTATTATGCTTATTTATCATATATCAAATTTTATCTTAATAAAATAATTGCATTTTAAAGGATTAAAAGAAATTAATAATTTAAACTTTTATTACTTCAAACTAATTAAATAAGAATTAACTTATTAAATATTTTCTTATAAACTATATATTGACAACTTGAAAATGAATTAACTTATATGTATAATTAAATATTTGAATACAGTATTATAATAATAATGTTATAAATATTCAAATATTTGAATACGAGTGTTATAATAATAATAATAATAATAATAATGTTATAAATATTAGATATATATATATATATATATATAAATAAAAAATAATTAAATATTTCTTTTACATATATATTTTAATATAAATATAATAAATTAAAATGTATATTTAATTAATAATAACTATAAATTATAAATATTTATTTATATAAAAAAATACACGATAAAATTAATTTATTATAAATATAATTATCTTTTTAAAAATAATATAAATCGGGGACGGGCGAGGCGGAACCCGAAACCCAGCGGGACGGGGATGAAGACTTAATTCACTAACCCGACGGGGATCGGGGCGGGACGGGGATGGTTAAAAAGTCGGGGCGGGGACGGGAGACAAAACCCGCCCCGCTCCGTTGCCATGCCTAAAAAGCAACTCTAGTTGGTGATTTTCTTATCTCGTTTAGAATGGACTGTGTAATTAATATATTTGTTGAATAATTTGTTGGTAAGAAAATATTTAATGGATAATAAATGCACATTTAAGATATTTTAAGAAAATTAAACTATAAAGATTAAATTATAAAGATGTAACCTTGTTTGTAAATATTATAAAAGGTTATTTATGAGTTTTTCTAATTGTAATGATATAGTTTTTATAATCGTAATTATTATAAAGGACTATTTATGAGTGTTTATAATATTTTTATGAACATAATATAGAAAAATAATCAAAACATAAAACACTTCAGTTCCCAACTTTTTTTTTTTGTTTCAAAAATGTAGCTCCTGAATTATGATAACAGGGATGCCACTAACAGTATAGAAGGTAAGGTACAAGAAGAAAGGACAGGCTAAGAACTAACTAATGCCAATGAAGAGATAAAAGAGTTTGTTGAGATACAACCTCCACACATATCTTCCTATCTTTTAACTTCATCAAACTCAAAACCAATTTACGAGCAAACTACGATGAATCGTATATTGAAAGCAGTGGAAGATTTGAAGCCTCCCTTCCTGATGGTGCTGGTGCAGATTGCTTATACTGGTAATTCTCTGATTGCTAGCCTCGCCATAAATGATGGAATGAGCATTAGAGTATTCAGTGCCTACCGTCACATCTTCGGAGCTGCTATCACACTTTTTCTTGCGTTTCTTCTCGAAAGGTGAATTCACAGGCCATAGCTTATTTTGTTTCTTATATCTCCACAACATGCTAGCATTTTTACACAATGGCCAATTTTTTTTTTTTTTTCCTATTTTGATAATCAATACAGAAGGAGCAGGCCAAAGTTGACATGGAGGGTGCTCGTCATGACATTTTTTTGCGGATTATTTGGGTATGCATGGCTGATGTAGACTAATATTCAGTCTTTTTACCTTTACGCCAATACTTTTTGTTATTTTTTGATCAATTTGTACAATAATTTTAATTAAACAGAGGGAGTTTATTCCAGAATCTTTTTTTCACGGCGTTGGCTTTCATATCAGCAACTTACGCTAATGCTATTGTTAATATTGTTCCTGTGATCACTTTCATCCTCTCCCTCCTCTGCGGGTACGTATTCACTAATCACCAATTTTTTACTTACGTGCTATTTTATTTTTTATTGGAGAGGGTTTATTTCAGAACTAAGTGCACTAACTTCACATTTTTGTAGCTACGAAAAGTTAAATTTGAGAACCACAGTAGGGAAATCTAAGGTGATCGGAACGATAATCGGGGTTAGCGGAACAATGGTGCTGTCATTTTTCAAAGGGGTAGAAATAAATATTTGGAAGAACATTCACATTAATCTTATGCATAAAAAGGAGATTAGTCAGATAGAAGCAGCAGATGGAAAACAATGGATTGGTTTTGTAAGTGGTGTGGGATGCTGCTTCAGTTTTTCTATATGGCTCATCATTCAGGTCAAGCTTCTCTAAGTTTGTATATCAGTACACATGTTACACGTATGGTATATGTGTGCTTGCTCTCTGTGGTTTGACTTTTGAATAATACCTTTTGATGTTGATCTCTGTGTATGAATGCAATAGGCCAAGCTGAGTAAGGAATATCCAAGCTACCATTCAAGTACATCGTTAATGAATTTAATGGCGGCAATACAAGCTACACTCTTTGCCCTTTGTGTTGAGAAAGATTGGAGTCAATGGAAGTTGCCTTCGGGTATTCGGATTCTGGCGGTACTCTATTCGGTAGGCCAATAATCATAATTAAATTATACATATTTACCAATATATTTTATTTCATTTTCACTTTATTTTCTTCGCTATTTCCATTTTTCATCACAATTACAAGTCATGTCTAGTATGTTCCCTTTCTGCCTTTTGTTTCTCATACTTATGTCAAAACGAAATGGAAGTTATATTTCATATTTTCGAAACTAAAATTTCGTGGCAGGGAATTGCGGTGACTACATTTGTGAATATTGTGACTTCATGGTGTGTACGGAAGAGAGGTCCAGTGTATGCATCTGTGTTCAACCCCCTTAGCCTTGTGCTCGTGGCTGCTGCTGCTTCCCTGTTATTACAAGAGAAACTACACCTAGGAAGGTTTACACTATTTCTTTTCCACCATCTTTTTACTTCATAAATATTTTACACCTTGCTCCCTAAAATTGTGGGTGACTTGTGGTACACCTTGAATAGAACATAAAACAATATTACCAGGATAGAGTGAAGTGGATAATTAGTATAGATGGGAAATATACAGTTAGAACGGCATACAGTCTGCTGCAGAATCAGAATGAGAATCAAGATAAGGAGCTGTTTTCTAACATGTGGATGTGCTGGTACTATCAAATGTGGGTATTTCTGTGTGGAGTTTAATGTTGGATTCCCTGCCAAGTAAACCTAATCTAAGAAGAAGGAATATTATGATGCATAACACCATGTCGGAAACAGCATCGCATCTTCTGTTTTCAGCAGGGTGTCAGGGGTAGTGTGGAATGAACTATGCAGTTGGATAGGGATGGATGTAATGAGGCCCTGGGAATGCACTTTGCAGCATTATTTTTGTTTTTTTTTAAATAGTTAGATATATATATATATATATATATATATATATATATATATATATATATATATATATATATATATATATATATATATATATGTATGTGTGTGTGTGTGTGTGTGTATACTGTTATTATTTGCATCATCTGAGATAAGGAAACCCAGGATGCAACTGCAGCATGGTCACTGACTGATATTTTTTTTTTTTTTTTTTCTTAAATGCTCAGTGTAATTGGTGCAGCGCTAATTGTGTGTGGCTTGTACATGGTGCTGTGGGGTAAAAGCAATGAAAGGAAAATGGCAACTGAAATGGTGTCGTCGGACAGAGAATCAGGAATAACTGAGGTTGCTGTTGTTTCGAGAAACGACAAGATTGACCATGGTATCGGTAACCACATGAATAGTGAGAACAGAAGTTTAACATAGATTCAGGAGACATGCATTTCAACAAACATGTGAGTTGTTATGGATGAAGATGGTTATGCAGAACAAATCCAATCATTATTCTATGCCATTTTTACAGTATTTGTTGAAGGAAAAACAATTATGTTGTTTATTCATTACAAAACAAACATTCTCTGTATGATTAATATTTTATAGGAAAATCAATCTAACAATAATAGGTGTGTTAGTTAAAATAGGGTGTTTTTGTATTAATATTCTATAATTTATAATGAATAAATGAGAGATGCATAAAAGTAGAGTGAGTCAGTTGGCAATGATGTGAACAAAATAAAGTAATATATATAAAAGTGTGTGTTATAAAATATGATTTGATATCGACATAGACACAAATAAAACAGAATAGATAATCTTATTCACCTTCAATTTCATAAAAAAATTATTTATTTATAGGTATAAAATACAACCTAAAGTAGGGATGGCAAAACTGTCCACTCAGTTTCGCTCGTTTAGCCTATACAGCTGAAGCGGAGCGGGTTGACTCGATATAGTCATGATAAGATTGTAGATCTTGGTCTACCCCGCTAAGAGGCGGGTTAGTGGCTAATTGGTCAGCCACTATAATTTAGAAAAAAATAATTTCTTTTTAAAATAATTTTTTTAATAAATTTAATAATAAGATTATTATTTGTTTGTCAATAATTCAATATAAATATATATATATATATATATATATATATTATTTCAATTTAATAATATAAATCAATACATTATTTTAAGAAATTATAATTTAGAACAATAATAAAATTTACATAATAATAAATAATAACAAATATATATATATATATATATATATATATATAACGTTAAACTTATAAAATTTATATTTTTTATATTGAAAAATTTAAATACCTATATCTTTTTTATTTGATAAAACTTCATATTATTCTTGGTTGAGTAATTCTTACACCTTTAATTCAATTCAAGTAATAAGGATAAAAATAATTAGTGCTTAGGATAAATAAGGAGAACATGAGAAAAAATTATATTTCGGGAAGTAGAATATTTTCTGTGAGAATGAAAATTTTGTAATTTTCTTATTAAAATTTTTAACTTTATATATTATCTTTATAATTAATTTTATTACAATAAAAAATTATTTTTTTATTAATTAGCGACGGGTTGGCGGGCTTAGCGGGGTGGGCCAAAACGGGTTGGTGGGTTAAAAACACCAACCCGCCCTACCATATTATGGCGGGCTGGCCACGCGGACCTAACCCGATTTGCCATCCTTAACCAAAAGACACCATTTAAATGTTATAATTATTTAAATTATATAAACGAAACAATTGAAAATAAATGGACATTCAATAATTGTTCATATCAATCCCTCTTTGGATGTGCATGCCGGATGTGCATGCCTTATTAAAATCTTATTGGGAAAAATTCTATGCAATAAAAACCTATAGTGAAAAAAATATATATTATTTTTTAATCAAATTTATTCATTTATCTTCTTGTATAATCATCATTATTGAGGCGATGAAATCCATGAACCAATTGTCAAACACTTTTCGTAATAAAGATTTTGTAAATAATTATACTAAATGTTCATTTTCTAATATTTTCATATAGATATAAGGATAAATTAGATAATTTTTATACCGTTCTTCTAACAAATACTAATGAGACAATTATACCACATGCATCTGGATTGTTTTAATCTGTCAAGATACTTATTCAACTTGATTGAATAATCTACTCTATAATTTGTATCATATGGCAATTTAAATCCTTCAATTAATTTCATATAAATTTCATTCTCAAGGAACCATACAAATGTGAGAACATCCATTAAATTTGAATTTAGACCTTCTTTCGCAACTAGGCTAATTAAATATCTTGCATTCCATTCAGGTAAATATGTCTCTTCAAAATCAGTGATTGAATTAATAAGGGAGGTGTTTATTGGACCACCAAAAGCATAATTGACTCCTCCGACTGACTAAGCACTAATGGAAAAATATGATTTTATGACGACTTTTTATGACGGTTGTAATTCACTCGTCATAGTATATAGAGTAGTGACATTTTTGTAATAATATTATAAACTTTTTATGTCGGTTGTTATATAACCGATATGGTATGAGAGCAAATTCACTTTCTATGTCGGTTAAATTTCAACCGACATAAAAAGTTCACTTTCTATGTCGGTTCAAATTTAACCGACATAGAAAATGTATATTAAATCAAAAAAATTAAATATATAAATATATCAAAATATATAAATATATTTATATTTATATATTTTGTATATAAATATAATTTATTTGTAAGTTATTTATCGAGAAAATCATAGTAGCTTAGTGGTTGGAGTATTAGTCTTCAACTCTAAGGTACTGAGTTTCAAATCTTGCTAATGACAAACTTCTAATAGATAATAAAATAATATATTATAAAATATAATATAAAGGAAATGTAATTGTAAATAAACAAAAATCGAGTTTCAAATCTTGCTAATGACAAACTTCTAATAGATAATAAAATAATATATTATAAAATATAATATAAAGGAAATGTAATTGTAAATAAACAAAAATCATAGTAGTTTAGTGGTTGGTCTAATTCTAGACTATAATGTACTGTGTTCGAATTCTGTCAATATAAATTTTCGTAAAAAGCCCATTACTTTCTATGTCAGTTCATAACAACCGACATAAAAAGTCATACTTTCTATGACCCTTGTATCTATGTCGCCTCTTTAACCGACTTAAAAAACCTTTTTTGCACTAGTGAAGCAATAAGTACCTAGGTTTCATATATTTTCTTTGATTCTTCTTCTAATCCCATAACAGAGCAAAGGTGATGAGTGCAAATTTCTTCACTCATTTAACTTCTAAACCTAATTTTTTAACTGGTTTGTGTGTTATAAAATGTTGTTTTAATGAGTGGTTGTTATAGCTAGGCTTATTAAACATGAGTTAAAAAACATGTTAAAAATAATTTTTAGTTGTATAAATGTGCTTTGAATATTCTAAGATGTGTTAGTGTAACTGTGGCTAAAGATTAGTTCATGAGAGTGTGAAAATAAATTGATTAATTCTTCATGACACCTTTAAGATAAAGTAAAGAATAGAAAATAATCAAAACCACATAATATTGAGTAAAGCATGACATGAAGATAACAAAAAGAGAATGAAAAGTGAAGAATGGGTTAGCCAAAAAATCTCACTGGCTCAGTGAGTGAGAAATGGGAAAACAGACAAGAATTGATCTATACATTTTTTTTAATCTTTTTCAACTAAAAGGGCTTTGATAATGTAATAACCTTTATGATAAATGATAATTTGAAACAAATCTATTTTTAGATATTTTATTTGATATTTTTAAATATGTATTTATTTAATTATGTCAAAAAATATCAAAAGATAGAAACTACAAAATATTTTCAAATCAGGCAAAGTTTTCTCAAATCTTTTAAATCTTTAAATAATTAAAAAGATAAATTACATATTATAATTATTTAAAAAATAATTGGTGGTGAAAAGAAGGTTTCAACAATACACAAATAAAGGCACGGTCCAATTCCTATATAAGGAGACACAGTGGTCATACAAGGAGAGAGCTTGGCAGTCCTAATTTCGTGTTTCAACTATCCATAATGCCTTTTATCTTCTTTTCACATTTTGTTTCATTATTACACATTATCATTCATTCATGTACCACCTCATCCATGGAGTACTATAAGCCTTTTGGGTTGATTCTACTCTAATTTTTTAACTAAATTCTAAGGTTAGAATGAAATGAATAGTTTATTCTTTTGATTATTATTGTGATTTATCATTATTTATATTTTTTATCTCCTAATCAAGTAAAAGTAATAATTTTTACATTGTAGCAAGTTAGCATGGTAAGAGACAAGAGTTGGGAGAACAACATCAAACAATAAGGCAACATATGAGACAAGAGTTCAACTCATATAAGAATTGACATTATTTTCAACAAAAAATCTTTAAGTATTAAGTTATGGATCTTTCTTTTTTTATACGTTACTCAATTTTTTCATTTTTACATAACGTAGAACTTAGACTGGTATTTGTATTTCATAATAAGATAAAACCTTGTTTATAGAAAGAGAATCAAAATATTGATTTTCCTAAAAAAAAAAATTAAATTTAAAAATAAATTGGCCTGCTCACGTGTTACACAAACGACGGCTCAATGGATGATAGCGTTGAAAAGCATTTATTACGAGAATTTTACATTTAAGATAAAAAACGTAGAAAATGACGAGAGTACAGTGGTGAACAACTTTTATAACTTTTTTGAGATAAAAGAGAAAGACTTTCTTTAAAAGGAGCATACGGGGTTTATCATCGAGAAATCAATTTGCATTGAGAGAATATTAACTTATAGAAATAAGTTTACCTTTTCTTAGGGGTATTTTGTTACTTATAAGTTTACAAATGAATCAAGAGAATTAATTTGAAAGAATATCAAGGTTAAGAGTATGAGTTTGAAAATTGAAATGTTGATAAAAAAAAAAGAAGGAAATTAGAAAGAGTAGAGAACTTTGGGCAAAATATTAAAAGAAGAAAATCAAATGAAAGAATTTAAGTTAGAAGGTATGGTTGAAATAGGATTAACAATATCAATAAAAGGAAGAAAAGAAAAATTAAAGGAATAAGGAGACAGGGGAACAATAGGAAGGGAGCTTCAAACTCTTGAGAAGAAGCATATTGGTAGGAGAAAATCTAGGAATCATAAAATGGAGAGAAAGTTGTAATAAAAAAGAGTTACACAAAACCGAGAAAAGTATGGAATGTTTACAACCTCATGACATGAAAAAATGGTTACAAAATGTTACACATGATAATGGAATTACTTAATAAAAGGGAAAAAACAACTACACATGATAATGGAACTACTAAAAAACGAAAAAAACCGTTGATAAAAAAAGAAACTATTTTTTTTTTTTAACAATTAGGATGAATAATAATAGAAATAGATCAAATAAATGAAAAAAAAAGGATAATGATAAATTGTATTAATATATTTATATTTTTAAAAAATACTAAAAATATGAAATAATTTATTTCAATAAAGTTTTTGACAATTTAACTTATTTATTTTTATTGATTTTTTATACCAGATAATTTACATTTTTAGCACTTATATATTTCATACAATTTAAGTTCTACAAAATTTATATTTATTGTGATTTATATTTTTGACCATTTAACTTTTTCTTCTAATTTACTTTTCCACCCCTTAAATTCTTTAACACTCGTGTTTGTTTGAATTGATTTACTGTTCACGAAGACAGAAATGAGAGATTCAATTCGTTTGTTGCAAGTGATTTGAGAGGATTTGCAGGCGCGGATTTGATGGAGAGGGGAGGAAAGCTCACCCTGAAGATTTGAGAGGATTTGAGAGGATAACAGAGAAAGACACGTCATCAAATAGTAAATAACTTATTTACCCTTCTCCATCTCCTGCATGAGAACACGCCTGCATAATTATAATAGCACTTCTAATAGCGGTTAAAACTTAACCGTTATTATATAGCATTTCTAATAGCGGTTAAATCTTAACCGCTATTATATATTTTCACATATGATCGATCATTTGAAAATGTAGTCGATCATAATCGAAAAATGTGGACGTCGCTCGAGCGAGATCAGTTTCGCTCAAGCGGAAAAGAACCCGAGAATGAAAATTATGTGCAGGTGTCTTCGCTCGAGCGAGTTTAATCTTGCTCAAGCGAAATACAACTTGTAATAGCGGTTAAACCATAACCGCTATCTAATATATGCTTTAAATAGCGGTTACAGAGGAACCGCTATGATATCTTCCAATTATGATCGATCATTTAAAATTATGATCGATCAGGATGGTATTTCGTTCGAGCGAGGATATAATCGCTCGAGCGAAATACAACCCGAGACTCGAATCTTAAAATATTTTTTTGAATATTATGTTTTTTAATATGTTATTAGAGAAAACCTTTCAGAATTCAAAATGTTAAATTATATTTTAGAATATATATATCTATATAATTTTCTATCAAAATTATATATTCTCAAATATAATTTATTTTCATTTCTATAATATATATATAAATTTTAGTAATATTGTGGAATATATATTTTATATTACAGTAATTAATATAAATTATATTTTAGAATATGTATATATATATATATATATATATATAATTATACATTAAAATAAATTCAAATTCTAGAGCCTTTACATAGCGGTTATTCTGAAACCGCTATCAGATGTGAACATATGATAGCGGTTCGAGGTGAACCGCTATGTTAAGTGTCCAGGTTTTGGAAAAGTGATCGATCATTTTGGAAAAATGATCGATCATTTTGGTAAAATAATCGATCATTTGAAAACTTTAGATAGCGGTTAACATATAACCGCTATCACAGGTTACTTTTAAGAGCGGTTATCTTTGTAACTGCTCTTAAAAGTGTATATATAATAGCCGTCCAGTTTAACCGCTATCTTATATATATTTTTAATAGCGGTTATTACTGGAACCGTTATCTAAAATCTTGATCATTTGACAAATTATATATTCTAAACTACTGCATTAATTAATCTGTTGAAAGTTTGTTTTAATCTGTTGAAATAGCCGTTATAATCTGTTAAAAGTCCTTTCAACCCATTAATGCGTTCTTGTTTCTTTAACAGAATGGTTTTAGTTCATACAACCATGTTTATATCAGTTAAAACATTTTACAAACATTTTCTGAGAGTGATTCAATCGATTGATTCGCGTTTTAATCGATTGATTTGCTTAAAAACCTTCTTATAAAACTTTTCTAAGTTATTTTAGCTGATATAAAGTCGTTTTAATCGATTGAAAATCTGTACATAACTTTTCAAGTCTTTTTAATCGATTGAAAGTTCGTTTTAATCGATTGAAATATGTCTGATCGGTCATAATTCAATTTTGATCGATCATAACCAACTTTGATCGGTCATAATTTCATTCTGATCGATCATCCTGACTTCCAAAGTGGTTTTAATCGATTAAAACGTGTTTTAATCGATTAAAATATATCTGATCGCTCATTTTTAAAGTCTGATCGATTATATTTCATTCTGACCTGTCATATTCGAATTCTAATCGGTCATAAAAGGGTTTTAATCAATTAAAAGAAGTTTGTATCGATTAAAATACTGTAAAAACACTTCTTTATGTATTCTAAGTGATTTTAATTGTTTCTTTTAAAACTATATCAGTTAAAAACATCTCGGGGCACAAAAAGAAAAGCGCCTATGTGATGGAAGGTCAATTTGAAAAACTAACAACGAGGCTGGACACATTTACAGATTACCTCGGGCAAGGTAATACAATCACCCAACGATTATCTGATATAGCTGAAAGACAGGTGGTCGCCATTGAACGCAGAAATGATTTAATTAATGAGCAAGTTAATGTGATGAAACGATCATCAACATTTCAACATTCGGAGTCAGATATATGGGACATGTTAGTCGGCATGAACCTAAATGACGAGCAACTTATGCTTCAGATGTTATAATCATTTTTGAAGAGCATTAGTGTACATAGATTTATAATTTTAGTAATCTTTCCTTTAATTATTATTCTATTTTCACTTGTATTTTATATTTGTTTTAAATAATAATGTACAATTATATTATTAGTTTTCATAATTATTTGTTATTATCAGATCAATATTAATTATTATTTTATATTTTATAATTATTTAATTATTAGTAAAATTTATTTTTTAATATGTCAACATTATTTGAATATGGATATGCAATGTACATAATTTTGTAATTGTTTATTTATATAATTTTTAATAACTATCTAAAAAAAGTTAATTTTTTAAATTTGTTTCCAATTACAAACACTTTTAAATTTGTTTTTTCTTTTAAATATATAATCAATGTTAAAATATGGATAATTAATTAAAAAATTATATTTATAATCATTTGAACCTTATTTTATACAAAGGGTAAAATGGTAATTTTTTAAAATAATCAATTAAAATTATAATTTTTATATCTTATATCAATCAAATCATTCACAATTTCCCATAAACTTTCCTATCACTTTCCATTCATCCAAACAACTTTAACTTTATCTCCATTTCTCTTCAAATCCCTCCTTTTCCACTCTCTCATTTCCACTCTCTCAAATCACTCCAACCAAACAAATCTGTTAGTTTCATTCCTTTAAAGAATTTCATTAAATATATAAGTAATGTATGAGTGAGATGAATATTAACTTCATATTAATTATTGAGTAACGAGGTATTTATTAAATGATTCGTATTGAAAATCTTAACTAAAAATAAATTTTATAACTCTATTGAATACATTGAACTATTTTTCACGAGAAATCATAAGTAAAGAAACCAATTAACTTTTAACAAAAAGAAGAAAACACGTTAATAAAATTATAATAATATTTTTTTATGTTAATAAATTTCACGTTGCTTAAAAATTAATATAAATGATCGTTTATATATTTTTTTCTCAATCTTAAAATAAAATTATGATAAAATAGATTTTGAAAATAATAATATGATAAATCCTGAAACCTAACCATTCTTGTTGAGGTTCAACGTCAAACCAAATGTTACTTTGCTCTTATTTCTCTCTCGTTTGGTGCTTTTCTCGAGTTTATAACGTATTTGATTACTAAACAAAAAGTAAAAATTAACGCGAGTTAATTAGATAATTCAATAAGGCTAAAATAAATAAGATCCAGGTAAATAATATTGGTTGTATAAGTAATTGTTTGATGAAATTAGGTAATAAACATACACAGTTTTTAACCGTCAATATATAAATTAAATAGAGGTTGAAATATTTTTATTCTTATATTTTTGGTAATAACTAATTTTCGTCTTTATATTTTAAAATTTAATAAATTAGTCCTTGGAATTAATATATATATATATATATATATATATATATATATGAATTTAGTTTTTTTATATTTTTATAATAATAAAAAATGTTATTGAATATTAAATTTAAGTTTACAAAAAAACACATTCATAAGTGAAAATTCATTATTAGATATTAAATTTGGCTTACAATCATATCTTTTTAAAATTTAGAAAAATCAAATGATCAATTTGAAAATATAAATATAAAAATAAATTTAAAAAATATAAAAATAAGAAACCTACTTTTTATTAATTAAAAATATATTTTTTAACAAATTTTTAAGTTACCAACAAAAGGAAAGTTTTATTAAAATAGATCAAGATTTTATTTTCATTGCTTTTATGCATGACAAAAATAACAATGGCCTAAATAAACGGTGGTTTAACATTGAAGGAATTAATGATGTTTTATTTACTTATTGACATTGAAGATATATATCAAGCAGTTTATAATAACTCAATTTATTTAATATACTTAATTATATTTTCTTCATAACTGATGATTATTTAAATTGTTGAAAATAATATGTATGCTAGTTTTGTAAATACCATAATTGCAATTTAACCACTAAATTAAAGAAGTTAAAATATGAACATAACACATTCTCATTATTCTTTAAAAAATAATATTTTCAAATATTATAACTTCAATAATAATACCATGAACATCAGATAAAGTGGAACACGATGTTTTTCTTTTTCTTTCATTTTTTTTGACCCTGGTGTCTGATACTTCCCTTTCTGTCTCTAACTCCACAACTTTTCCTGGTTCCTATAATAATCCAAAGTTAGTGCACATGTTTGCGTTTCGGTCAAATCTTTTTTAGGTCACGATTGCATCTAATCGACACTTTTATCATTTTTCCTTTTAGATTGAACTTTTATTTTGTGCTAAGTCATTGATACTTTTCTACAATTAAAAAAAAAATGCTTTTAATAAAAGTTGGACTAGGGAAACAATATTTACAAAATTAAATTAAGGTGTAATGTGGTTCTAACAAGTGAGTAATGTAAATGAAAATGACTACCATGATATTTTTTAAATCATGTTTATCATAAGTGTTGGTTGTCTAGTAAATTTTACTTCTATATTCGATATAACCATAAGTGTTAAAAATTTTATGTGATCCTATTTTTTCAAAAACATTTTATCAAATATTTTGAATTCAGTAACACACTTGTGGGCTGCGCTAATTTTTTTTTTTAATCTTTGTGTTATATATTTTAGCTGATACAAAAAAAAAAATTAGTTTTTTCATATCTTTCTTTAGGATATCGCTAAAAAGAACAAAAATGGATCCTCTGGGCGAATTGGAAGATTAATTAAGACGGATATGTAGAAACTACAACACTAGTTAGTGAGTTAATTCAAACTCTATCATTAAGTTCTTTTAAACATCACATTCATGGAAAACCTAATGCCAACATACATCTTTATGAAAGAAAATATTCAAAGTGTAAAATCACTTGGAAATACACATATATATTAGTCCGTATACACCAGGAGTAAACGCCAAGGGCTTTTACTTCAGACTTTTACTGAAGCCATATCTTCTTCTTCTAACTTGTAATTTTCAGTGTCGTGTGATTGTGTCCATTTTTCCGTGATAGTTAAGAAACCTTGGAAATTACGTTACTTTTGGCGTTGTTGGTTGTGGGGATGCAGTCACTATTGTCATTATTTATTGTCGTGGACATGACAACTACTTGAGTTGCTTCATGTTTCTGGGTAATTTCTGACAAGACCGACTTATTAACCTTTATCGCTTCTTTGCTTTTACCCCATAGAACAATGTACAAGCCACACACAATCAGCACGCCTCCAATCACGCTAACATATACGCACAAAAAATTCGTATCATTAGTCTATTTTTTTAATTTTTTTCAAAAATTTGAGTTCTTAGATCCCACCCTGCATATCACAAAGTTGAACAAGGACTTGTCTCGTACCTTCCTACGTATAAGTTTTCACCTAACATCAAGCAATCAGCGCCAGCCACAAGCAGAAGCATCAGAGGATTGAAAACTGATACAAACATTGGACCTCTCATCTGTACACACCATGCAATGGCAATAACCACTAAGCCAGAGGCCACAATTCCCTGCAAAACATTTTCATTTCAAAAAGTGACCTATTATATTATGCAATGGGCATAATATATATATATATATATATATATATATATATATATATATATATATATATATATTACCGTGTAAAGCACAGTAAGAATCCTAATACTCGAGCCCAGCTTCCACTGGCTCCAGTCCTTCTCAACATAAAGGGCAAAGCCTGTGGCTTGTATTGCAGCCATTAAGGACATCAATGCAGTACTTGAGTGATGGCTTGGGTATTCTATATTTATCTTAGACTGTTACATGTTGTGATCCATAATAACAAAAGGAATATCAATCAAAACTTAGTTCACACTTCACGATTCACAATTATGTCTGGAAAAATATGAAGAGTATATTCATGCACCTGAATGATGAGCCATAATGCAAAACTGAAGCAGCTTCCAAAACCGCACAAAACACCCAGAAATCTATGACTAGAGTCGATATGCAAAGTTACTACCTGGTTGTTATTTTGATGCAAAAGATCAGTGTGGAAACTCTTAACGTTAATTTGTTGCCCTTTGAAAAATGTCAGCAACATTGACCCGCCAATTCCTGTTATCGTCCCCACCACCTTTGCCTTCCCTGCTGCGGTTCGCATATTTAACTTTTCCAAGCTACCAAAATTCAAAATAATTAATCCAACCACGCAAGTTCAGTAATAATAATTCATATTAGATTAAATTACGTATTTAGTCTCTATAATTTTCTTTATTTTAGATTTATTAGTTCCTCCAAAAAAATTGTAAATTTTAATCCCGAACACATTAAAGATAAGTTTTGGTCACTAGTGATGTAAACGCGCTACGTAAACTTTATTGATGATTAATTCTAATATTAATAGTTTTGTTAAATACAACTTAAAGAAAAAAAATCAAATAAATAGTTTAGGTTAACACTCTAATTCATTGGTGGTCATTTTAGATTTTATAAAAATAGATTTATATATACAAACCTGTCGAGTGTCTGAAATTGACATCGGATAGGTTTATATACAAGTTATATGCGTCCTCCACTACAACTAAAAAAGAAATGATTATCGATCATTGAAGTCACATAACAACTTTTCGAGTTAGTGAGCCATAATAAGTCACTAAACCCATCATGGATCGCCGATTGCAATTTATGCAATGATGGCCTTGCATTTATATATGCTATCCTCTCTCTCTCTCTCTCTCTCTCTCTCTCTCTCTCTCTATCTATATATATATATATATATATATATATATATATATATATATATATATATATATATATATATATCTGTGTGTGTGTGGTCTATGAATTCTTGAAGTGATAAGATATTTAAATATATGAAAAAGCAAATAATGGTTATGACTGGTGCTTACGTACCCGCACGAGATCGCCAAAATAAAAGTGACAGCAGGAACAAGATTGTAAACAGCAGTAGCGAATGTTGCTGACACCAAATCCAAGGCCTCGAGGAAAAGGTTATGCAGTAAACTTGCACTGTATATAAACATGGATAAATATGGATATCCTCCTTGATTAATTACCGTGCAATTTATAGCAATAACATAACATGCATGTCTCAAAATATGTCAGGCAAAGGGGTGAAGACAGAAAGTTTAAATGAACCACCTATAGATACATAATACATACCCAAATAGGCCACTAAAAAATGACATGAAAAGCACCCTCCATGTCAGCTTTGGCCTGCTCTTTCTGTTTTAAAAATGTTAAAAAAGGAAGAAAGAAAGCACCTTTTAAGCTTGTATTAAGTATAGTTATTAATTGGAGTGGTATAAGTGATCCAAATTAACAGATGAAGAAGTATGGTGAGTGAGAATGAACCTTTCGAAAATAAGAGTAAGAAAAAAAGTGAAAACTACTGCGAAAATGAGACGGTAGGCAGTGACTACCCTAATGCTCATTCCATCATTTATGGCCAGCTTATAGAGCACATTCACAGAAGAATATGCAATTTGCACCAATATCATCAGCACTACTGGCTTCAAGTCTTGCACTAGTTTCCATGCTCTATTCATCTTTACCCAGAAGCTGTAAATTAAAATGGTTTGAGATTGAAGAAGAAAATGGATAAGATACACATGTGTTCTAGTCTAGCCCAAGTAGTGCATTTATACATATATGTAGTAGACAATCAACAACACTTTATTAATCCTATATTTGAATAGTCAAATTTCTTCATGAATAGTATAACCAGTCCCTGCATAATAGAAATCATGTTTAAATTAAGTTTCATTTTTTTTATAGTTAAATTAGTTTATATTTAACAGATCAAATTGCCAGATCGAAAACATATTATGGAACCAATTTAATGACTAAATACATATTTAAAGTTAACGAATATAATTTCTATAATTTAACTACTAATAATATGACCGATATAAAATATTTTTGTAACTAATATTTAATTATTTACTCGGTATAAAGGCCACTTTAAAAAGTGCATGTGCGGCTTGATGCAACTGGAGGTCTAATGCTAAATATAAAATTAGTCCTTCGGTTAAAAAAAAAAAAGTTTTAATCAAACTTTTGATTAAACAACATTATAATAAAATTGTTCTAATTTTTATTTTTAAAAAATTAAAATGTTACTCTTGATTAAGAATTAAGAGACACATGGAAGTTGTAAATTGAGGAAAACAAAAAAATAGATTCTAATGCATTTTTTTAATTAAAAACAATTAAGTTCTAAATTTTTTTATTCTCTCAAATTTAATATAATTTTATTTTTATTTTTAAATTTAAATTTAATGTTTGTATTCCATGTAAAACTTGAAAAAAGAAAAAAAAAGGTTTACTTTTTTCGGTCCAAGCGTCTTCTGCATAAAATCGTCAAAATAAATAATTTTAAAAAAATATATAAGACTATCATCATATAAATAAATTACAATTCATTAGCTACGTAAACAAAACCATTACTGATATTTACGAAAGAAAGGCTAAAACAAACTCCTTATTTCAAATTAGGAAGCTAAAAGATTCACTTTAAAGTTGGAAGCAAATAGCAAATTTATTCAAATGTAAGAGATTAAAAATATATTTAAATTTATATTAACCTAATTTTAAATGTAAAAAAAAGTTATATTAATAATTTGAAAATAAATTAGTCTTTAACAGTATAGTTTATAACTAAATTGATTTTTAATATAAATATTAAGACTTGATATTAATATTGATAAAAATATTTTATACGAAGACAAATATGAATACCTAACCTTTGCTTTGAAGACTTGACCTAAACCTAAGGCGGCGCTAATTTCAACCGTTAATCGTGCTTGATGCCTTCTTCTCTTTAATCACGAGATGGACCATCAATTCGCGAAAAAAAGAAAAGAAAAAGAAGAAAGGGGATCACAGCCAAACTAGGAACATTGTATAATAGACTAAGTTTCTTTTCGTAAGTTCCATGTTTAGATCAGTCATTAACTTTTTCAGTATCTTTTGGTTTAGAACTAGGAAGACAATTTTCATTGAATTTGGTAGCTAATAAAGACACTAATTTTTTTTTTTTTAGCTACCTAATTATTTATATAAAATTAAAGATTATTGACAATTTATATAAAGATTATTGATAAGTAAAAAGTAATATTATGTTAGGATAATTTCTTTACAAATATTTTTAGAAAATGAAAAAAGCAAATCAATTTTTTATAATTTAAATTAGTTTGTATATTTATTAAAAATACACAAACTTATTCATATTAGTTTATAAAAAATTTAACGTGCGTCAGTTCATTATGTGTTTCGCTTTCTTTTCTTTTTTTTTTTCTTTTTGCTGTGAGTGGGTGGGGCATCCTTGTGCTTAATTTAATTGATATTATTTATATGCTTATAGAAAAAAAAAAAAACACTTCCATATAATTTTCTTTTTACTTTTTTGTTCTTCTCAAAACTTTTATTAAGAATTTTACAAAAATAAACTCTATAAATATATGGTAAATAAGTGTTTGTTCTATCGATACTAACTTTATATTTTTAATTTTTATTTTTTTCAATTTTTTAAATATATTTATCAGTTAATTTGTAGAATTCGTTACAAATATGTTTTAGTAGATACTCATATAAATATTTAAAATGTATAAAAAAAATTCGAATTTTAGTGTATATTCAAATATTTACACATATCTCAATATAATTTTAATTTAGATACATGTGTTTTAAGAAATTATTATCTTTATAAATATATATTATAGGTTACTAATATTTAACAACCAATTTTAGAAAAAATTATAGGTAATTGAGACAAATTGGTTTTATTCTTAATAACTTCAAAAGGTATTACATTGTTTGAAAGGGGTTAGCAATGACAATATATTTCATTTGGTCCTAATTAATTCTCATAAATGACCTAAATTATTTAAAAACTATAGAAAGAGAAATGTGAAATTGTGTCCACATGTTGTGTCGTGTTAATAGTAGCTAGCTGTGAAGAGCATGGTGAGTGGTATTAGTGAACGGATTCAGAGAATAAAATAACAAACAGAAAAATTAAAATGATCTGAGAAAAAACGATATATGAGAAACGCTCCACAACTAAAATCAAGCAACCACTGCCACAAGTTTTTTACTTTTACATTTATCATCTGAACTGATGTACATTAATTTTTACATCAGATAATAATTTCACTTTTTTTTTACCTCCATTAAAACCTCAATATTAAGAAAAGTAATTGGTTAAAGCCATAACCATATGTATGAGTATATATATATATATATATATATATATATATATATATATATATATATATATATATGGCTGAGATTTAAAGGGGAAATGAGTGTTTGCTGATGCAAGCAAGTGACGCTGCCACAAACAACTTTTGGGTATAATTTTTTTAATATTTTCTTCTATATATAGTCACATGTAATTTAATATTATAATTAAGGATATTTTATATCATTTTTATTATAATTATTTAATTAATTTTTTAAAGATAAAACTACAATAAAATAGAATTATGAATAACAGATGGATGTAGTGATAATTATAAAAATATTATCAATGAGATTCAAATATTTTATTTTATATAAAAATAAAGTTTCGGTCCTTAATTCTCGATCATAATTCTCAATTAGTAATTTATATTCTAATATTCATTATTTTTTTTTCAATTTACTGAAAAGTTTTTTAAAAATAAAATTTTTGATAAACTAAAGTTTTTCTAAATAATATTTATAATAATAATAATTTTATATTATATTTAAATTATTATATTATTATAAGAATAGTTGTCAACGTAATTATATATAAAGAATAAATAAAAAAATTATTATTACTCCTTTGATTTTTTTTTTGAATTGTAAAAATATCATTACCTTCTTAGTTTTAGTTGGTTACATTTCATTTTAGTTTTTATATAAATTTAAATCCTTGTAAATTTAAAATTTATAGATAATTTCTTGCAAAGTTGTCCTTATAAATATGTCTTTTGTTATTTTTTTAAAAATAAATTAGTAAAAAATTTCATACAAATTTTATTTATATATATATAATTTGTGTTTTTAGAACTATTTTGAGTTTGAAAAATAATTTAATTTTAATTTAATTTAAAAAATGATATTTTTAAAACACTACAAGAAAAAACACATTTAGCCACCGAAATTAGCCACCGATTTAGCGACCGATTTAATTTTGGTCGCAATTAGAGACCGATTTAGCGACCACTTTAATTTCGTCGCAATTAGCGACCGATTTAGCGACCACTTTAATTCGGTCGCAATTAGCGACTCGATTTAGCGACCAAAATATGATTTGGTTTTCACTTTTTTATTTAGCGACCGAAATAGCGACCAATATTTTGCGTCGCAAAATTTCGGTCGCTAAATCGGTGGTTATTTCATACATAAATAAAAAAATCATTTAGCGACTGATTTAGCGACCGAATTACAAATTGAAATAGTGACTGAATTAAAATCGGTCGCTAATGAGAAAATAATCGATGATTTTATCTGATTTTTGCAATATCGCTCAAGCGAAATTATCATCGCTCGAGCGACGCCACCTGCACAAAATTGGCATTCTCGGGTTGTATTTCGCTTGAGCGACAATATTCTCGCTTGAGCGACATCCGATTCAAACATGAGGTCACCCATGTTACATTATCCGGCTAACTTTGATCGACGTTTACGCAGGTCAACATTCGCTCAAGCGAAAGTAACATCGCTCGAGCGACGCCACCTGCACAAAATTGGCATTCTCGGGTTGTATTTCGCTTGAGCGACACCTGGTCTCGCTCGAGCGATATCTCGATACATTTTTGAACTCAAAATTGACAATATTATAATACATTTTTGAACTCTTTTGGATTAATTTTTTTCCTAATTTTTGATAAAGTTAATTTTAATATTTAAAAGTATTTAACATTTTGAATTATGAAAGGTTTTCTCTAATAGCAAATTTAAAAACATAATATTCAAAAAAATAGTTAATGTTGAAAGTGATGAAGATCTTATTGAAATATATTGGCAAAGATTTCATTGATTTGATGAAGTCAAAGATCAAGTCAAAAGCAACTTTGCAAGTGGACAAAAGTTACTAAGATAAAAGTGTAGAAAGATTAGTGTGTCCGCAGCTATGTTTAGGTATAATCATTTTATCTTTTCTGCTGCATGGGATTTCTTCACTTAAAAGATTTTGCAAAATGCCTCTAAAAATCTTTTAAACAATAAAAAACAAAGTATTTTGACAAAAGTTTTCTTAAACATTTTTTATAACTGATACAGCTTTGATATAACCGATTAAAATTACTTAAAATGTTAAGTGAAATGTTTTTACAGTATTTTAATCGATTAAAACCACTTAAGAGTTCAGGATGATCGATCAGAATTGAGTTATGACCGATCAGAACTTTTTCAATCGATTAAATCTCGTTTCAATCGATTAAAACTACTTAGAAATTCCCTACACAGCGTTTTAATCGATTAAAACTTATTTTTATCAGTTAAAATAACTTGAAAAATTTTACAAGAAAGTTTTGCAGTATTTCAATCGATTGAATCGCGAAACAATCGATTAAATCAACTTAGAAGATTCTTTGTAAAGTGTTTTAATTGATATAAACGTTGTCGTATCAGTTAAAACAAATCTGTTAAAGAATCAAGAACGTATTAATGGATTAAAAGAAGTTTTAAAAGATTAAAACTGCACTTTTAACAGATTAAAAGAATCTTTTAACAGATTAATTAATACAGCTATTTTGAAAATCTTCTATAAAAACAGAGTTGCTTGAACTTTTTACACATAAGTTTTTACACATTCTTGAGCAATCAATCAAGCAAACTTTAGCACTCTTTTCAAGAAAGATTCGCGTCAGTTTTTGAGAAGTTCTTTGAAAATCTTTCTTGAGGCAACTTGATTTCATTTGAAGAAGAAACACTTACAGCAGAATTGCATACACTGGTTTGAGCATTCTAGTTTCTTCTTTTTCATTTCTTTACATTCTTTTTGTATTGTTTGGTGTCTGGAATTTGGGCACTGGTTTCTCTGCAGCTGGAATTTGGTTGTAGAGGTTATCAAGAACTGGAATTTGGTTCTTGGTGAGAGGTTGAGTGCAGGAACTGGAATTTGGTTCTTGTGGTAGATTAAGTGTAAGATTGTAAATCTATAAAACATTTGATCTAGTGGAACCCAGCTGGAATTTGGCTGGAGACTAGACGTAGCCCTAGTATTGGGTGAACCAGTATAAAACATCGGTGATAATTGAAACGATATAATAGCGGTTCCACGTGAACCGCTATTAGAAGTGGCCTTTTAAGAGTGGTTCCGAGTGGAACCACTATCATATACAACCAGATTTTTTGATTCTGATCGATTAGATTTTCGAAATGATCGATCATATTTGATACCTTTTACAAATAATGAATTATAATCGATTAGTTTTCTAAATTATTGATTAGAATTGATTAGTTTTTCAAATAATAGATTAGAATTGATTAATTTCGAAATATATATAAAAATTATAATTAAAAATATAAATTATTTAAGAATATTGACTATTGTAAAGATAAAGTAGAACATGGGAGGAGATGAGGATGATAATATAATGATAGAAGTTACAAAAATGTAGAATTGAGAAGTTTGAAACAAATAAAATTAAGAAAATAGAGATTTAATTACACTTTTAATAAATTTAAGATAATACTAGTTTTGATTTTTATTTTTAAATATTTATTTTAATTATTTAAAACAGAGAAACTATAATTTTAGTTTCTAAATACTCAATTTAAAGAAATAAATGTATTATTATTTAATCTTTTTATTTTAGTATTAAAAATTTAAATTATATTTTATTAAATTAAAATAATTACAATATATTTTTCTACTTTGAGAATGAACAATATAATTAAACTCAAAATTGACAATATTATAATACATTTTTGAACTCTTTTGGATTAATTTTTTTTCCTAATTTTTGATAAAGTTAATTTTAATATTTAAAAGTATTTAACATTTTGAATTCTAAAAGGTTTTCTCTAATAGCAAATTTAAAAACATAATATTCAAAAAAATAGTTAATGTAAGTTTTCATTATGATCGATTATAATCAGAAATGATCGATCATAATTGAGAAGATATAATAGCGGTTCCACGTTAACCGCTATCTAAAGTATATTTTAGATAGCGGTTAAGGGTTAACCGCTATTAGAAGTGCCCCTTTAAGAGCGGTTCCAGTGGAACCGCTATCATATACAACCATATTTTAAGATTGTGAAGTCTCGGGTTGTATTTCGCTTGAGCGACACTATACTCGCTCGAGCGACATCTGATTCAAACATGAGGTCACCCATGTTACATTATCCGGCTAACTTTGATCGACGGTTACGCATGTCAACATTTGCTAAAGCAAAAATAACATCGCTCGAGCGACGCCACCTGCACAAAATTGGCATTCTCGTGTTGTATTTCGCTTGAGCGACACTGGTCTCGCTCGAGCGACGCCACCTGCACAAAATTGGCATTCTCGGGTTGTATTTCGCTTGAGCGACACTGATCTCGTTCGAGCGACATCCACATTTTTTGATTATGATCGATTATATTTTCAAATGATCGATCATATTTGAAAATATATAATAGCGGTTAAGATTTAACCGCTATTAGAAGTGCTATATAATAGCGGTTAAGATGTAACCGCTATTAGAAGTGCTATTATAATAGCGGTTAAGATTTAACCGCTATCATATACTACCACATTTTTCACTTTCGTATCTCGCGCCACTTATCCCCAAATAACCCTAACTCTCGCGCCTCACTCACCCATTCCTCTTAACCTTGGCCACTATCTCCTCCTCACTCCCGGCGAGCCCTAGCCCCCTCACTGCTCCCCCCAAGTCAGCCATCACCTTAATCCAACCTCCACCAAAGCTCCTCGTCAACCGGATGCCACCCTGTGAGCCATCGCGCCACACCTATGTTCTTAACCTCCTCCGCAGCCTCTGACACCCTCAACCAAGGTTTGGCTTGTTTGAATGTATATACTGTTATTCTCTTGCATTGTGAATAATATAGGAGAGATAATTTTGACAGAATTTCTTTATCGTTTGTTGTAGGTGGATTTGTGAAGTAGATAGGTTCTTCGATCCCTCTTACTGCGGATTTGGTGGTGCTTGACAGACCAATTTGGGAACTTGTTTTGTTTAAAATATGAACACCATTGTTATGTTTAAAATATGAAGGAATTTTAGCAGAGACCTTGTGCACACTGTTCTTTTGTTTCCCTCTTTTACCTAGCAGGGTGCAGGGCAGGCAGTGGCACTCAGAGTAACAGCAGATTGTTGTGCTTTCTATAATTGCAGGTTCCTTGGGTGGCAGGTGCTTCACTGTCTTCATATTTTTATTCTGAGTTTGATTTTAGAAAGTTATGTGTGCATGATGTATCCTTTATAGTGTGTGTTGCGTAAATATAATAAGATCTTCAATTAACAAGAGGCCATGATTGTTAGGCTAGATGGTTTTGTACACCATTATCCTTCTGTTTCATTTGAGGAAAATCTGAGGTACCAAGGTGATAAATAAACGTATTTTGTGATTAGTGCAGGACACACTGTACTTACATTATGGAAAGCAATACTTGAAAGATTGTTACATTGAAGGGAGTGTGGACTTCATTTTTGGTAATAGTACTGCACTCTTGGAACATTGTCACATCCATTGCAAGTCCGCAGGGTTTATAACTGCACTGAGCAGAAACTCTCCACAGGAAAAAACTGGTTATGTATTCCTGAGGTGTGTGATCATGCCTAATACTTACAACATCTTCTTCTCACATAATATTTTTTTTTAGTCATTGTAACTTGTTTAACAAGGAAAGAGACATTTCCCAATCATCTTGTTTCCCCTACAATACAACAGTGTTAGTGACTCTTACTTTGTTTTCCAATTCCAAGGCAAAATATGTTCTCTCTTAGTTCTTCTGATGTGAAATCAAGTAATTACCTAGGTTGAAGTTTATCATTATGATCGAGTCATGTTTATGAAAACCGATTAAGATAATGAGAGAATGTTGGTTTTGAAGATGATCTTGCTTTTAAGTTTTGCGGTTTGGTTTGTAAATGTTTAGAAGCATGGCTAACACGGATTTAGGAGTATTTAATTAGAAAAAAACATTCTAGGTTAAAACAAGAACCAGATTCTCTTGAAGCTAGGGAAATGATCCCTTGAAAATTCAATGAATTCGGGAATCCCGTAAGAAATCTTAGAATAAAAATCTTTGAATCTCATACTACTCTATTCTTCCTTGTCAATATTTTGCTCCTCTCCCTTTACGGTGTTTCTTTGGTGTGTTAATCTGTTAAACTTCCGAGTCCAAGAAAGGATACTACACAAGTAAAGTACTTTTATTATGTTGTGAACATTTTGGTTCCTTACATGATGTTTTGTTTGTGGTGTCATTGCGAGATGTTTTGTCACGAGTAATGGGGGAACTTCATATGCATATCCGGGAAGACCATGGAGACCTTTTGCAAGAGTGGTTTTTGCATTCACTTTCATGGATCAATGTATAAAGCTCGCGAGGTGGAATAATTGGGGCAAAGTTGAGAATGAAAGAAATTCTTGCTTCTATGAATACGGACAATCATTTCTAACTCCATTACGTAGTATTATTATCATCACCAAGGCCTTCTTATACTCATTAAATCAATGGATCTGACAGCAAAATTGTTGATAAGTTCATAAAAACATCAAAGTGAAAGAGGGTCTAAAGTGTATAAAATTGTTGTTTATTAAGTTGAACAAGTTTGGAGTAATTTGATAAGAGTGTAGGTGTTACGGATCGGGTTTCGTCCATCCCAAAGAGTGAAATGGGCGGAGAATTGAAGAATGAAGGAGCTGAGTAGTTTCGAGTCACACCTTCATTGATCCAGAATCGGACGAGATCTTGGCTTCCTCAAAGAATGACCTTCAATTATTAATTAGGATTATTATTATAATAGAATAATTAATAGATCTTGGCTTCCTTCATAAAATTCCTACTACAAGTCAACATGACATTGACAATATACTAGAGGACTAATTTTCAATTTTATGATATTTAGACTTTGAATCTTGAGTAGTTGTTAAGTTCTTAAGTTTCATTTGTGTTATGTTTGGATGAATTAAGCGGTACAAATTTTGTAAAATTGGATATACAAAATTTGACTTTAGTTCTTAAGTTTTCATTTGTGTTATGTTTGGATGAATTAAGCGGTACAAATTTTGTCAAATTAGATATACAAAATTTTAAATGAAAATTTTCAGATTTGGTTAGATTAGCGACCGAATTTTTGGTTGCTACAAATTTATTATAATATACAATTCAAATTTAGCGATCGATTTAAATTATTATTTAAATAATTCAATTAATATATTAGCGATCGATTATACCCGTCGCTATTATTTTTAACTTTGTCTCCAATTTAGCGTACCGATTTAGCGATCGATTTTAATTATTATTTAAATAATTATATTAATATATTAGCGACCGAATATATCGATCGCTATTTTTTAAAACTTTACCACTGATTTAGCGATCGAAATGTAAATCGGTCGCTAACAAATTAGCGACTTGCCCTTTTGCGACCAACCATTTCGATCGCTAATTTCGATCGCTAACGAGAATAGCTGACCGATTTTTGGCCATTAGCGATCGATTTTTTCGATCGCTAATAGCATTTTTTCTTGTAGCGAAAATATAAAATATGAAATTAATACTTTGTAAAATTTAACTATGAAAAAAAATATTTTTACAATCTATTGTCTATTTAATACTTTGTTTATATGATTAATAATTTAAAAATGAATTGAATAATGGATTAAAATAACACTTAATTTGTATAAATTTTTCTTATATAAGATTACATTACTTCTTATTACTTTAAGAAATAAATAATTCTTCTGTGAAATATGATCTAAGTTAATTTTAATTCGTTTAAATGAACTTTAAAAATATGGTACATTACCTAAGAATTATGTGTGATAGTAAAGTGTAATGTAATGTCACTAGTAGTTGACAATCAACATCTCATTAATTACACTATACTAGCCAAATATTTTCCATACCCCACTTTACTCTAGCTAGCTATCATTTCATAGTGTTTATTCAAAATACATCAAAACAACAATGCAAAATTATTGGAATTTGACAAGAAATTTAATGGAATTCTTCAAGTGTCTTCTTAGAATAGGATTTTTTTTTTCTTTGTAAGATATTAGGAAACTACACTAAATATCATTATCTCTTATAAATACCTTCTTTTATATAATAGGACAGTTAAGAATTTCTTTGGGTAATTTATGATTAAGGTGAAACATTTTATACTAATTAACTTATTGTTTTTAATTATGTCTTTAATTTTTGAAATTTGGGGTAAATAAATTTTTAGACCCTCAAATTAAAAAAAAAATAGTCCCTAAAATATTAATTTAAAGGAGTAAAACAATTTTAGAAAATTCATTTATGCTCTTCAAATTTATTGTTTAAGAACTTTTTTTTTAATTTTGAAGGATTAAAATTAAATTTTATAAAAGACTAAAATCAGAATTATTTTAAATTTCGGTGACTAAAAATATAAGTAAGTCTTAATTCACATACTTGATGATGTCTCCTCCATTTGTTGACTTAATAAAAAAACAAAAACAAAGAATTTACTTTGTATCTAACTAAACAATTCATTACCTGGTGAAATAACAACCCACACAAAACTCACAACTATGTATCTAAAAATTCGAAAAAAAAATGCATGAAAGAAGTTCTTATCTAGCTAAAATGGTTATTATATTAATTATTATTATTATTATTATTATTATTATTATTATTATTATATATAAAATATTAAAGATGTTCTGATATAGATAAAAATGATATAAATATATATTAACATATTTAGTTTACAATAATAAATTAATTTACTTAAATCTTAATTTGAATAAAGTTGATATAAAAATTATTACTAGAAATAAATGTGCAGAACATTCCCATAAACAACTAAGTACAATTAAAAGTTTCATATATATATATATATATATATATATATATATATATATATATATATATATATATATATATATATATATATATATATATATTAAACAAAATATCCAAAATATAATTTTGTCTGTACTCCATTAGTATCTCAATATTCACACTAACCACTTAAAACCTAATAATATTATCATTGCATTTCACATCAATACATTATATAAACCTCGATTAGTGCTAAAATTTTAAATTCATATATATAACATATTTTTAATGTCAACATCATGGATAAATAAATCAAGTATAGTAGGTATTCAATCAATCAAATATCGAATTTCTTAGTCTAAAAATTACATCTTTCGGCATTATGCATTGATATTCAAAATAGCGTTTACTTTATTCTAGTTATGGAAAATTGACGTACATTGAATTGAACTCAGAAATATACACTTGTTACATTATCTTTTAATGAGATTATCTTTAATATAGATATATAATTGATACACGTTTATTCTTTTATATGATAAGATAAATTCTCATGATTTATTAGACATGATTATTTTTCATACTGCAAGCTAAGAAGTCTAAAAACTTTTTTTTTTTTCAACTCTCACCCCCTAATATTTTTCTTTATGTAAGTCCAATTTTTGTAGAGTTATAATATATCCTTTCAAATCTCAAATTCAATACATAATTTATGTCTCAACCTAATATTTTCTCCTTAAAAACCACTATGGTAACTCCATCAATACATTAGAGACATAATATATATATACAAGAATATTCCATGATATTTCTTACAACAAAATATTTTTATATGCATACAATATCACTTAACACACCTCATTATATATTCATTATATATATATATATATATATATATATATATATCATTTCTCACATTATAAAAAAAATATTTTTCTTATTTGACTTTTATCTACTCTTTTGACAATTTCTTTGTATATATCTTTTTTTGGTTAATTCTTATTTCATTGATTTTCTTATTTGCATATATAAAATGTTTAATTTGGCTAATACCTTTTTATAATTTTTAGAAGCTTAGACAAAAAATACATTTAAACTTTTGAAAATTTTTCACTCAAACAAATATCCTCCAGGAAAAAAAAAACCTTCTTTGACAAATTTCACTTGAGTGAACACCAATTTCGCTTATGTGAAAATACACCAAAAATAAGTTTCAATTCACTAGAAATTATTCGCTTGAGCAAAACATTCTTGCTTCAGCCAAAATACTCTTGAGAGGAGCAATTGCTCTACTATGAATTTTGCTTGAGCAAAAATATGCATATATAGACATGTAAAACACACCTTAAATTAGCTTTCATACACCAAATACAATCCTTCGAGACTTTATCTTAAAATTTCTTTATATAGTATATTATACCTAGTCCAAATATGGTTATTATAAACTAACATCCCATATACATCCTTTCGCACATCATTAATTTAATTCAACACATACAATCACAATTCCTAATTCAATATCACCAATCAACTTCATGTAATACAGACAATGTGACCAAGTCACTATTACATTTCATATCTTCTAGTCAAGAATACTATAAAAGTTAAAGATTTACTAGTTTTTCTTACCTCAATTTCACTAGCTCTAATTCCAAAAACTTTAAAAGCTCCAAAACTAGTAAGAAGTCAGATCTTACTCACGGAAAACTCTATTTAACAAATCAAACATTTAAACTAGTCAAGATTCACCTTTTTCTAATAAAATTCACATGGATGCACGTTGGGGCCCACATGCAAGCCATTCAAAAATTTACATGTGAATGTTATAAAAATGGGTAAAGATAAACTTCTTTTACTAGAAATTTTGATTGATTAGAAATGTTCTCATCTACTCAAGGATTATGAAGGCGTGCTTAAATCTAAAAATAGATGATGTAAGGAGTGAAAAAGTTAGAGAGAAGGTGGAGAAAGGAAGTTTTACATAGATAGTCATTTTGTAAGAATGAAATTAGGGTCATAGAAGTTCCAAAATAAGGTGCATGCAACAACGCCAAAAATACTTGTTGAATTTTTTGCAAGCGTACCAAAATTATCAATAGCAGTATAGTATTTCGATTAAATAAAAGTCGATCTCACGAGGAACGATTTCAATGGAAATTCTTAAATATATGCATACTAAGTGAATTAAAACAAATTGAGTTTTGCATAAAAAGTTGAATTGAAATTAAATGACAAAGAACTGTAAATTATTGAGAAAATATTAATTAAAGGCACTTAGGATTAACTTTCTTCCTTCTTCCTCTTTTGTAATGACTATGTTAATTAAGAACATCAATTAACCTAACAATGTTGATGCCACCTACTCAAATCATCTGATTCCTCACACATGAAATTCATAAAAAAACCTAATAAATGTTGATTTCTCACACAATTAAGAGATTTTCCAGCATTAGGTTTAAGGTGTTAAGCAATTGATACATTCATTCCATTCATGACAATTAACATAACAAATATTCTTACCGTGATCTAGGGTTCAAGATATATTTTCTAATCATATCCTAAACATTAAGAATAAATCATTCCAAAGCACAAAGGATAAGAATAACAACATCCAAACATAGATTAATATCTCAAAATATCACTATGATACAAAAGAGTTCAAAGGAAGTGTACCAAATCCTAAGACAATAAAGTTAGTCACTCATGTTGGCCATTACAATGCTCCAAATGTGGAAGAAGTGAAGAATTGATGAAGATTGGACGAAATCCTAGCAGTAGTCGCGCCTCTTCTCCCCAAAACCGCTTCCTTTTCTCAAAACATATATTATCTTTTTATAGGAAAAATTTGGTCTCGCGTCTTTTGCTCAAGCGAAAGTTTCCTATTTTCGCTCAAGTGACAAATCGCTCGATTGAGCGAGTGAACTCCAGAGAAGAATAACTAACTTTCGGTCAAGCAAATTTACTTGCGCTTGAGCAACTGAATTCCAGAGAAAAATAACTGATATTCGCTCAAGCGAGAGTCCATCTCGCTCGAGCGACTTCCATGTTGAAAATCTTTTTCCTTCTTCCAATTTTACTCCAATTATGCTGACAATTATGCTCCTTACTCTTGTATCAAGGTATTCTCTAATCCATCCTACATTGGGAGAATAACATATTAGAATTAACATAAGTTAAGTGGTTTCATAATAATTCAAAGCATAATTATATCAACTTTTTATCACTTAACACTTAACCAAAAAATTTCAAATTTTACCTAACTAAACCATCTAAATCTTTCATGAAATTTATGTTATTATATGATTAATATGTTGAGGACAATAAGAGTTTCTTATATGATTAGAATAAAAGTTTATGTTTGTTTTTCTTACTTTAGGATGAATGAATTTTTGGATCTTGAGGATAACATACAAGTTGTAGATAATTATATTAGCTTTAAAGTATGTCTAAACCTTCTGAGTGTATATGTATGAAAAAGTTGTTACGTAAAGGAGAGGGGATCAACATCGTGAAAATATTCATAAATGAGACCACAAGTCATATAATAGAGTATGACATTACCTTTAATCTAAAATCTTAAGGTATTAATTTTGTGGGTCTTTCTCACTTATATGTTATTTAACTTTTTCACTTCTATCTAATGTGAGATTTCAACTCACTCTTGAACTCTAACAAAAATGTATATTAATATGTGCGATGATGAATTACTTATGTGATGTTGTATTAGGAGAGTTTGTGCTTTATTTTAATGTGTTAGTTATAATAATGTGAGTTCTTGTAATTTCTTTTGATATATTTTTGTGTCACTTATGTGTTTTGAAAAGTCTAAGCAATGATTAAGAAGGGTTAAAATTCAAGTTATATTTGATCATTTTGGAAACTAAGCAATTACTTAGTAGTGTACAAACCCAAGTTATGCATGTTATTTGAAATGTATAATGAGTAATGCATTTCTACATATGCTTCTTTCATTAATAATACTTTCTTTAGGATGGATGTAATCTTTGAAGGAGGGTCTTTATAGCTTTTTACCTTGGTCTGAGGGATTTTGGAGGAATGAACCTTCCATCCATACATAGAAGGAAACTGGTCAACCATGACCAACTACACTATCTCATCTCACTCTTATTGAAATTGTTCTAGTTAAAGTGGATATGGGGTTTCACGATCCATTTCATATACTATTAGTCCATTTTATGTGTGCATGTTTTGCATAATGATATCACATGCATTTAGAGATAAGTGTTGCATATTTTTGAAGATAGTTAACATCTGGGAGATCGTCAACAATGGAACACGAGTCAATCATATGAGAGAATATAACATCACTTTCAACCCAAAACCTTAAGGCATTAGATTATAGGTCTTTCTCACTTATAAGTTACTCAATTTTCTCATTTCTACTCATTGTTGGATTTCAATTCACACTTGGACTCTCAATTTATAAACTTTCTCATTTTTACTCAGTGTTGGATTTCAATCTCTCCCTCAAGTGTGATTTCCTTCCACATTGGATCACCTACCCCTCAAATAGAAGCATTTCTTAACTATAATTACCTAGTAGTGACTTGTATTTCTATTCAACTCAATTAGACTTGTTTGCTTGAGACTTTCGACATAAGGATTTACAATCAACTATCTATTACAAACTCCATATTGTACTCAACTGAGTTGTTCATCACATGAATCATCAACTCTGATACCACTGTTGATATTTTCGAGGAAGAATAACATCTAAGAGATTTTCATTAATAAGACTTGAGTCAACCATATATGAGAATATGACATCACCTTCAACCAAAATCTTAAGACATTAGGTTATAAGTTTTCTCACTTATAAGTTACTTAACTTTCTTATATCTACTTGATGTGTGATTTCAATTCGTATTTGGATTCCCAATGATAAGAATATACCAACAATAGTGCATTTGGGTCAATCGAATGTATTTGTGATTGAGAATATGTTGGTACTATGATGTTTGTGCATGTTTATTTTTATTCTATCTTTTTTATCACTAGTGTACAAAGTGCATTTTACAAAAACATATGACAATGGTTGTTTTAAATTGATGTAATATAAGTAGCGTTACCAATTTTATAAATATTGAGGGGGATATACAACAATTGATGTAACATATGAGATATTATATTGGTTGCTACAACATCCAATGTACTATCCCTCTACAAATTTTAATATAACTTTCCACTCACTCCACTATGTCACGAACGTTAAAACTTGTGAACAAAACCTATCACTTCACCATGTCGTGAACATAAAACCTTGTTGTCCTTGTTGTCCCACCATCATTTGATATCACTGTTTGCCACTGTTTGCCACTGTTAATGTCGTCATTGTGTGCCAGATTGTTGCTCTTTGTTATAGGTCCTTTATTTGTTGTGTGCATGTGCATCATTGTTTCTTGTTTGCGAAACTTGTCACTATCATTGTCACCATGACATACACTACCTTCTACAACCTACAACCACCAATTAGTACTGTGAGCCATCACCAAAACTTATCACCACCGCAAACTGTAGAAAAAACTTCAGTCTTTATCTGCTGCACCACCTCAAACACAATTCTCCATCACCTGTTTTGCCATTGCCAATGACAACAGTTTGACACTAACAACAAGACCACCAGCTCAGTAGCCACACATCCTCGAGGCACCATCATAGTAAAAATCCACAAGTTGAAGTGCATTTGTTGGCCCCTAAGTATGTTCTTTTACATTAGGTATTATGGAACCAATATGAAAAACTAATCACTTTCTACATACCGATGTATTATATATTAAATAATTGATGCTAAATGTAATTTTCCTATTAATGTATACATGGCTTTAACATGTTTGAAATATACTTTTCACTCTTTTATTTATATTGTTTGTATTCTTTTGTTTGGGTTGAAATCCTTTACAAGTGAACATTGTTTCATAAGGAGGAGGAAGTTGTGAGTAAGGAAGTTTATACTTCTCTCATCTTTATTTTATAGGATGTTTTTATTGGGTGTGACGTCAAAAAAATATGCATATACTAAATAGAATTTTGTGAGTAAAAGAGTGTGGAAGTAAATTTTATTTAATAAAATGAGGGAAAATAAAATTTCCCACTATAAATTTTTTATTTTTTATAATTTAATTAAATTATTTTTAATTTGTTTGCTCCATCAATTTATTGCTAGATTTTGGATGAACGAAAAGGTAGCAATAATATGAAATAACTCTATAATTATTTGAATTAAAATTATATATCAACAAAATATGTTAATATTATATTTACTAATTCAAAATAGAGTATTAGTGACGGCTTTTGACGACGATTATAAAACACTCATCGTCGAATGTTCGAGTCAGTAGCTATTTGATGATGATTTTAAAATAACTGTCATTATATATGTTATACGGTGACGATTATTAGAAATAATTGTTGTTGTATGCTCTGTACTATCTTCGCGTTCACCTTCTTCCTTTTTACTGCAAACAACCTCCTTCCTCCTTCATTTTGGCCGTGTCGCACCTTCTTTAGCCACTATTGTTCCTCAAACCACTATTCTGTTTGTCTCACATCAGTTTTCTCCCTCTTCGCGCCCTCCTTCTCTCCTGAGACTAGGTCTTTCTCCTATGGTGACAATCTCTTTCCTGCGATGGCAGTGTCATGCCCTCTTTGTTGGTGGTGATGGTGGTTTGTGTGTGTGAGGGTCTACATTATGGTTTATGGTGGGCCTGTGGTGGATTCATGGTGATGTGAAGTTGGTTTTGTGGAGTTCATTCTTCCCTCCTGTGGTTGGTGTTGTGTCTGTGGAGCTCACTTCCCCTCTCTTCTTCCTCTCGTGAGAACTTATTCTTCCTCTCTAGTAAGTAATTACTATGACTTCCTTAATATGATTAAGATTGTATGAATTTATTGTTTGCATTGTGATGATTGACATTAATATTTGACTTTTTTGAACAAATTTGTGTTGAGCCCAGGGGTGTCCAAACCTCGACAAACTACATTGTTGACTAAATTATATAATTGTATATGCATTAAAGAATCTAGAAATTAACAAAAGTTAGATTTAGTTGTACCCGCATAACTTATTAGTATGAGAAAGGAGTTAAAGAAGTTTTACTATATGCATAACAAAACACTTCTACTAGTTCTACTAGTGGAAGATTTAGGTGTCCAGGTGTTCATTATCTTAATGAGAAATTATTAAAAGTTGAAGAAATTAGGGAGCATCTTTTATGTGACAATTTTCTTAAAAGTTATACAACTTGGACATGGCATTTGGTAAATTATTATATTTGTCAATCGTAAATGAATATGATGATTTAGTTAATTTAGCCATGGATGAGTGACTGGAGGACATGATTCGGGATGTTGGGGTAGAATCTTTTGCTTAAGCGCATGTGTGTGAAGATATGTGTAACAACATAGAGACTCCATTTTATCCTAGTTCAACTAACTTCACATGGTTGTCAGCAATGTTAAGATTGTTATGAAGGCAATGAATGGGTGGACTGATAAAAGTTTCACCGAATCGCTTCAGTTGTTAAAGGATATGCTTCTAGATGGAAATACACTACTCAATCATAATTATGAGGCAAAAAATATACTTTTTTTCAATGGGTATGAAGTATTAAAAAGATACGTGAATGTTTAGATGATTGTATTTTATAAAAAAATGAATTTGAAGAACTAAAAAAGTTTTCAATTTATGGGTTATTTTGTTACAAAGTGAAGGATAATAACCAAGACAGTAGTGATGACATGACTATTTAGAAACCCCCTATGAAGTTTGATTGGTATCTTCCAATAATTCTAAGGTTTAAGCATTTGTTAGTGAATCCTAATGACGCTAAAAACCTTAGATGACATGTAGATGGGAGGATGTGATAGGTTGATTCGTCATCCAGTTGACTTTATGCAATGGAAGGACTTTGATAATGATTTTCCCAAATTTGTAGATGAGTCAAGAAATCTTAGACTTGAATTGGCAACTGATGGAATGGATCTGTTTAGTAAACTCAGTACTTACCAACAAACTTGTATATGAAACATAAATATATAATGTTGTCTATGATGATCTCAAGCCTAATACAACTAGGAAATGACATAGATGTATATCTTAGTTTGTTGATTGAATATTTGAAACTGTTATGGGATGAAGGGGTTGAAGTGTTTGATGGGTTTACTTGTGAGTCTTTCAAGATGCATGCCATGTTATTTTACACTATCAATAATTTTCCTACATATGAAAATTTGTCAAGTTATAGTGTACCAATTAGAGGACACCTCTCACTATTAGCATTCACACAAGTGTGGACTCTGGGCCAAATGTTGAGTCTTTTAGTTGCTACCTCAATATAGTAGCTCGTGAAAAGATTCTATCTTAGTCCTATCTTAAGGTCATGTTACTGAGATTGAGAGAAATATTATTTCGTAAGATATATTGGTAAAATGTTCAATATATATATATATATATATATATATATATATATATATATTAATTGTTTCCTTTATAATTTGTCTAATGATATAGTCTTAACCACCTTTGTTTTGGCTTCACAAACATGTATTTTAAGTCTAAATTGACAACAAACTATGTATTTAGTGCAAGGAGTATTCTTGTACCAAATATATGACGATTGATAAAGAAACTTAAACACAGTTTGTTCATATGAGACAGGATGAGAAATGACAGGTAATCATATATTTATTTGTTTTCAATGTTTTTTCTACAATTATAATTAACTTTATTATGTAAAAAATATAAAATATCTTACAATTTAATTATGTTGCAAGATTCTTTGATTGAGGAATGTACCTAGGAAACTTTTACTCCTCATGGTCATCAGGATATCCCACTACTAGAAAAATGGTTCATAGTTACCGAAAAATTCAATCACTGATAGTAAATGAATCGATGGATCGATTTCCCATTTTATATTTAGTGACTGATTTAGTGACTAAAATTTCAGTCACGGAAATCAGTCACTGATTCGGTCACCAAATCAGTCACTCATTCGGTCACTACTAGAAAAATAGTTAATAGTGATCGAAATTAGTGACCGAAAAATTCAGTTACTAATAGTAACTGAATCAGTGACTGATTTCTCTTTTTATATTTAATGATTGATTTAATGACTAAAATTTCAGTCACTAAACAAATAATCTATAAATTAGTGACCATTTTTTATTTATATAAATATTTTTAAAAATATTTTAATAATATATTAAATATAAATCTACTTAATAATTTAAAATCATTATAAAAATTTTAATAACATTATAAAATTTTTAAAACATAGTTTATTAACTTATTAAATAATTTAGTAATATAATTATTTGATTTTATTTTTTAATTTAGTATGTGAATAGAAAAAATTAAAATTAATTATTAAATTAGTCACCAAATCGGTCACTTGATTCGATCACTAAATCGATTATTAAAGTAATTATTAATTTAGTCTCTTTATATATATATAATCAATAATTAAATTAATTATTAATTTAGTCTCTTTTTGTATATATATATATATATATATATATATATATATATATTACTTTTATGTTAATAAAAATGTATTTCAATGTATTTATAAAAAAATTAAAATTATTTTAATTATTGAATTGATATTTCAAATTTATATTAATATCTTAAATAATTTAATAATTGGATAAATATTTTAAGTTTATATTAGTATTTTTATAAAAGTGTAAAGATTAAGTGAACTTATTTTAAAATTTAATTAAAAATAATAATATAATATACTATTAACATGTGAAGATTTAGTTAGAAATTAATTTTAAGTTTTATCGTTTTTATTTAAAAAAATTGTTAAAAAAATCAAAATAATTAATTAAAATAAAGAATTTTAATTTAATAAATGTGTTAATATTATTAGTTATTGGAGAATTAAATTTATAATAATAATTATATAAAATTATAGAATTAATAAAATTAAAATTATTGGTATTTTTTTAATCATGAAGCTAAAATTTGATAATATTAATAAATTAAAAATAAAAAAATAAAAAAATTTATATATATATATATATATCACTTTAATTATTTTAATTAAAAATAATTTCATAAAAAAACTAATATATGAAAATAAAAATGCAAAAGTATATATTTTTTCTTCTATTTAATTATTATTTTTTTTACTTTTTGGGTTTTAGTCCATAACAACAACTTAGTTACCCTAATTTTAGTTTAACCTAAAAATCTCATGGTCTTACCACAAAAATATATAATTTCTCTTATTAACAAAGTTTTTTTATCAGATTAAGAAAATTATCACTAATAAAATTCAAAACCAGTACCTTAGAGTTAGATACTAATACTTTAACCACTAAACTGTTAGAATTTTCTAATAAAAATTTACAAATAAATGTATATCCAGTGTAAATATATAATTATAAAATATATTTATATATTTTGATATATTTATATATTTATATGTTCGATGTCGGGGCCACGCTAGAGGGTGAAAGTGTGTCGAGTGAGTTTTCAAAATTTGATGTCAAATTTGTGAGCGAGTCTCTTTATATGGATTTGTAATTTAATGATAGAATGTAATTTTTATAATTTATTTATATAATGATATAAAATAATTTTTTTCTTTATTTATTTTTATTTTATTTTAATTTATTCTTTTTATCTTTTTTTCTTCTATTATTTAATTAAAATTCTTATATTAAAATAATTTTTTCATTATTAAAAATAATTAAATATTTATTTTCAAAATTATTTTTTAAAATTATTTAATTTAACAAATTATTATAAATTAATCTATGTCTGGAAAAAATAATTATTAAAAGATGATTTTGATTAATTTATAATAATATATGTTAGGAAAAAGTTGTTCTATTAATAATCATAATTAGATTAATTTATAATAATTTGTTAAATTAAATATTTTTAAAAATAAATATTTAATTATTTTTAATATTGAAAAAATTATTTTAATATAAGAATTTTAATTAAATAATAGAAGATAAAAAGATAAAAAGAATAAATTAAAATAAAATAAAAATAAATAAAGAAAAAAATTATTTTTTATCATTATATAAATAAATTATAAAGATTATATTACTGTCATTAAATTATAAACCCATATAAAAAGACCAGCTCACAAAATTTGACATCAAATTTTGAAAATCCACTCGACACCCACTTTCACCCTTGAGCGCGCCCTCACATCCAACATATAAATATATAAATATATTTGTATTTGTATTTATATATTTTATATTTATATATTTACACGGATATATATTTTTATTTGTATATAAATATAATTTATTTATAAATTATTATCAAAAAATCCTAATTGCTTAGTGGTTGGAGTATCAGTCTCTAATTCTAAGGTATTAGGTTTGAATCACTTGTTAGTGACAATTCTTTCAATCTAATAGTGATTTAAATTTTTAATGTTTTTGTTAGTGACTGATATAGTGATCGATTTGGGTTGGTTACTATTTCGGTCACTATTTTAATTAGTGACCGATTTTGGTCATTTAGTGACCGAAAATTCGGTCACTATTTGATGTTTTTGTTGTAGTGTCCTAACAACTTCCCTTGATCAAGTTAAACACCTTGGTTGTGTTCGAGCTACTAGAGTAGGTGTGAGAATTAAATCTTTCTTTGGAGTAGCATCATATCAATCACATTCCTCCTCTAGTAGCCCTAGTCAAGGGTATATACATAATCTCATAGCACAATTAAGGGAGGAGATTAGAGATGAGTTGAGGGAGGAACTCAGATAGGAGGTCACAAAGACTATGACACAAAACTTGTGGTAACAGTTTGACCAGTTGATGAGCCTAGGGCTCTCCCAATAGACAATTGCTATAGAACTAGATGTACCATCAGGGAAGGATAAAAAGCATACTATCAGGTGTGAGCTTTATGTTAAAGACACTAATTCTCCCCAATTGATGGCATTGGGAAGTATGTTTGAAGGGACTACTATATTACATAGTGTACCTTTTCCTTCTCATTTAGTTAAGGTTATGGTAGAGAAGGTTTGTGATGGTTGTGTTATTGTACATGTGTCAATAGATGACATTGCTACTATGGCACAAACACTTCAAACTTTCATTACCTATTCTAGACATCTAGTTAGACACATATTAGACGCCACGATATGACAATAAAAATCCAATATTTGATTCTTCTTTATTATATTATTTCTAATATTAATGTTATTTATGTGCAGCAACGATGTTAGAAAGATGGAAATAAAAAGAAATAATTTACTATGACATTGCTACTATGGCACAAGCACTTCAAACTTTCATTACCTATTCTAGACATCTAGTTAGACACATATTAGACGCCTACGATATGACAATAAAAATCCAATATTTGATTCTTCTTTATTATATTATTTCTAATATTAATGTTATTTATGTGCAACAACGATGTTAGAAAGATGGAAATAAAAAGAAATAATATACTAATAGTGACCATTTGTCTACATTATTAGTTTTTAGGGTCATTAGTACGAATCCAGTGGAGATGTCATGAAACTACTATTTTTGTTAGGGAGAGTGAGGTCCCATTATATTTACACATGTCTGATGTGTTAGAGATTGCATCGGGCAATCTAGAGCTTAAGATATCCGTTATACAGTTGTGGATGATATAAGTTATTTAAACTAAGGTTCTTATTCTTTTAGTTATTGAAATAGTTTATTAATCATTATGTCGCTCATTATATATATCCCTATTATGCGTGAATGAGGGAAAAGAAGAGGATCCTCAACTCATTCAACCATCGAGTAATAAGAAAGCAGAGACATAAACATATATCACAAATACTCTTTTATTAGGGAAAATGATTTATTTTGCACCATATGTTTACGAGTAAGTACATTCTCTTTGTAATTTATCTTTACTCAATTCTAATTTTAACTAATTTCAATATATTTCAATAAAAATAATCATTATTGACAATTGTTTTGTCATATTATTGATTGATCACACAACTACATGATTTTGTTTGTTGCACAAAATGTCATCTATATTCCTTAAATAAATAGAAGATTGGTAACAAAATTTGGTTCTTTTATAGATAGTTATATTAAATTTATGTTTTATATTTTAATTAAGTGTATATATTATTAATATTTTTTCTAGATACAACATAATAAACGGTAAACTCAAGTGGAATACCACAAAAGCTCACGTGATTGCATCTAAAGCACTAGTACAGAAATCACTTTTAACATCGGTCTTTTTACATCGGTTCTTTAAGAACCGATGTAGAAAGTGAATTCAAGACTTTCAACATCGGTTTAGTTAGGAACCGATGTAGAAAATACTTTTTACATCGGTTCCCAGATGAACCGATGTAAAAAACACTTTCTACATCGGTTCCCAGATGAACCGATGTAGAAAGTCTTTTTATAAAATTAAGAGAATTGTCACTGGCAAGATTTGAACCCAATACCTTAGAATCAGAGACTGATACTCCAACCACTAAGCTACCAGGATTTTCTAATAATAACTTATACATAAATTATATTTATATATAAATAAAAATGTATATCCATGTAAATATATAAATATAAAATATATAAATACAAATACAAATACAAATATATCTATATATTTATATGTTGGATGTGAGAGCGCGCGCTCCGAGTGAAAGTGTGTGTCAAGTGGGTTTTCAAAATTTGATGTCAAATTTGTGAGCAAGTATCTTTATATGAATTTGTAATTTAATGATAGAATATAATCTTTATAATTTATTTATAATAATATAGAGTATAATCTTTATAATTAATTTATATAATGATATAAAATAAAGAAAAAAAATTATTTTATATCATTATATAAATAAATTATAAAGATTATATTTTGTCATTAAGTTATAATCCATATAAAGAGACCCACTCACAAATTTGACATCAAATTTTGAAAATTCACTCGACACACACTTTCATCCTCGAGCGGCGTCCTCACATCCAACATATAAATATATAAATATATTTGTATTTGTATTTATATATTTTATATTTATATATTTACATGGATATACATTTTTATTTGTATATAAATATAATTTATGTATAAGTTATTATCGAAAAATCTTGGTAGCTTAGTGGTTGGAGTATCAGCCTCCGACTCTAAGGTACTGGGTTCGAATCTTGCCAGTGACAATTATCTTAATCTGATAATAATTCAAATTTCTAAAAAATATAAATAATAAAAATATAATATAAAAGGGAGAGGATGGTAGAGGAGATAGATAGGGTAATTAGAGAGGGTTATGAATAAATAAAATAAATAAAAATATATAAATAAATAAAAAAATATTAGACTTTCTACATCGGCTTTAGAACCGATGTTAAAAGCCCCGGGAACCGATGTTAAAAGCCTATTTTGTACTAGTGAAGGTATCATCACATATTTATTTAGGTTTATTTTTGTTACTAATAAACTAATTTAATTGTTATATTTTGAATAAAAGTGTAATAGACAAACTATAGGATAGGAATGTGATTATTACGTAATGTAATGGATGATGACCATTGTTCAAGTAGAAATAAAAAGAGGTTGAGATAAGGTAAATATATGCTTAAAGATGATTATACACCAAAAGGTTAATTATAATTATAATTATACTTATAAAAAATTATTTTAAATATTGAATTTTTAATGGACACATCTCTCATAGATATATATATAATAAAATATATTAGACGTACAGGGGACAACTTGTAACATAGGATAGTTAACTTTTTGGTAAAATGATGTACATGATGATGACTTTTTGGCTTAACATCAGGATAGTTGACTAATTATTTTGGTACATTACAGATATTTATAATGAATGACTTAATAGGATTTTAGTCAAACTAGTGTTAAATATTGTCTATTGTACATATTTATGATTACTTATATATGGTAAATATGTTAAAAAATTACACTATACAAGTACTAAACTGGTTGAATATGCAGGTAATGGCACTACAAGAAAAATCGCTTTTAGCGACCGAAAAAATCGGTCGCTAATGGCCAAAATTCGGTCGCTATTCTGTTAGCGACCGAAATTAGCGACCGAAATGGTTGGTCGCAAAAGGGCAAGTCGCTAAGTTGTTAGCGACCGATCTGGTGGTCGCTAAATAATTTGGTCACTTATTCATTGGAGACCAAAATAGCGACCGAATTAAGTGGTCGCTAAATCGGTCGCTAAATCAGTGGTAAAGTTTTAAAAAATAGCGACCAATATATTCGATCGCTAATATATTAATATAATTATTTAAATAATAATTAAAATCGGTCGCTAAATAGCGATCGAAATGAAAATCTAGTGGCTAAATAGCGATCGATTTAAATCGATCGCTAAATCAATAACAAATTTAATTATTTTTATTTATTTACATTTTTATTATATTTATTATTTATTTTCCCTACCTCTTAATTATATTATATTTTTGCTTATTTAAGTTTTTATTTATATTTATTTCCCCTATCTCTTAATTATATTATATTTTTTAGAAGTTTAACTTATTATTAGGTGATTTATTGTCATTGTCAGGATTTGAACCCGATACCTTAGAGTTGGAGATTGAAACTCCAACCATCGAGCTACTTAGGATCTTTTAATAATAACTTACAAATAAATTATATTTATATACAAATAAATGTATATCCAGTATAAATATATAAATATAAAATCTATAAATAAAAATATATTTATATATTTTAATATATATTTAAATATTGATATATTTATATATTGATATATTTATATCTTTATATCTTTATATTTTTACATATATTTATATTTTTATATATTTATATCTTCATATTTTTACATATATTTATATCTTTTCATATTTATATATAAAGATATTAGTTTTCTATATAAATAATATTATAATATAGTATATTATACTATTAGTATAGTATACAAATAATATATTAGTATAGTATAATATACAAATTATTAATTTTGTAATTTATATACAATGAAAATAATATAATGGTATATTAGTATAGGATAGTATATTTGTATTCTAATTTTTAATTAAATTAAAATTATGCTAATAATGTATATTAATATATGAGGGGATAATATTGATATATTGATATATTTGTATATATATATATATATATATATATATATATATTTATATCTTTACATATTTATATATATTTATATGTTTATATTTTTACATATATTTATATCTTTCCATATTTATATATTTATATATAAAGATATTAGTTTTGTATACAAATAATATTATATATATAGTATATTATACTATTAGTATAGTATACAAATAATATGTTAGTATAGTATAGTATACAAATTATTAATTTTGTAATTTATATACAATGAAAATAATATAATGGTATATTAGTATAGTATATTTGTATTCTAATTTTAAATTAAACTAAAATTACACTAAATGTATAATAATATATGAGAGGATAATAAATTTAATCCAATTACTTTTATAAATATATAAATATAAAATCTATAAAATCTATAAAATATTAAAAATGATATTATATTTTTAAAAACAAATATTAGAAAAAGGTTTAAAAACATGTATAAATTATATTTATATGTCCAAAATATTAAAGATATCCACATTTAAAACAATATTAAAAAATATTAATAATAAATTTAATTCTTTAAATTTAGTATTTAGAAACTAAAATTATAGTTTCTCTGTTTTTAAAAAATTAAAATAAATATTTAAAAATAAAAATCAAAACTAGTATTATCTTAAATTTATTAAAAGTGTAATTAAATCTCTATTTTCTTAATTTTATTTGTTTCAAACATCTCAATTCTACATTTTTGTAAGTTCTATCATTATATTATCATCCTCATCTCCTCCCATGTTCTACTTTATCTTTACAATAGTCAATATTCTTAACTAATTTATATTTTTATTTATAATTTTTTAGTATATATTTCGAAATTAATCAATTCTAATCTATTCTTTGAAAAACTAATTAATTCTAATCAATAATTTATAAAACTAATCGATTATAATTAATTATTTGAAAAAATTATCAAATATGATTGATCATTTTGAAAATCTAATCGATCGAAAGCAAAAAATCGCTCGAGCGAGACTATATTCGCTCAAGCGAAATACAACCCGAGAATGTCAATTTTGTGCGGGGCGTTTACTTCGAGCGATGTTATTTTCAGCTTGAGCGAATAAAACTTCTAATAGCGGTTAACGCTTAACCGCTATCTAAAATATGATTAAGATAGCGAGTTAACCCATAACCGCTATCTAAAATACATTTTAGATAGCGGTTAAGCCCAACCGCTATTATATCCTCTCAATTATGATCGATCATTTCAAGTTATGATCGATCAGCATCTTATTTCGCTTCGAGCGAAGTACTTGTCGCTCAAGCGAAATACAACCGAGAATTCACAATCTTAAAATATTTTTTTGAATATTATGTTTTTAAATTTGCTATTAGAGAAAACCTTTCACAATTCAAAATGTTAAATAGTTTTAAATATTAAAATTAACTTTATCAAAAATTAGGAAAAAAAATTTATCCAAAAGAGTTCAAAAATGTATAAGAGTATTCTCAATTTTGAGTTTAATTATATTGTTCATTCTCAAAGTAGAAAATTATATTGTAATTATTTTAATTTACATTTTGTGATCTTCTTAAAATTAGCATCAATAACATTAGACTTTACATTTGATTCATACCTAACTAATTATAGATTAAAAGGAAAGTGGTATAACCATGCATTTTACTTTTCTATTTACCTTATTCTTTTAATTATTTTATATAATATTTACCTTATTCTTTTAATTATTTTATATAATAATAATCAAAATATTCACATTCATATGGGCGTTTTCGAAAATAATATTATTGTATTATTGTTAAAATTAGCATCAATAACATTAGACTTGATCTTCTTAATTATATTGTTCATTCTCAAAGTAGAAAATTATATTGTAATTATTTTAATTTAATAAAATATAATTTAAATTTTTAATACTAAAATTAAAAGATTAAATAATAATGACTTTAATTCTTTAAATTGAGTATTTAGAAACTAAAATTATAGTTTCTCTGTTTTAAATAATTAAAATAAAAATGAATATCAAAACTAGTATTATCTTCATTTTTTTTGTTTCAAACTTCTCAATTCTACATTTTTGTAACTTCTATCATTATATTATCATCCTCATCTCATCCCATGTTCTACTTTATCTTTACAATAGTTAATATTCTTAAATAATCTATATTTTTAATTATAAATTTCATAAATTAATCAATTCTAATCTATTATTTGAAAAACTAATCAATTCTAATCAATAATTTAGAAAACTAATCGATTATAATTAATTATTTGAAAAAATTATCAAATATGATCGATCATTTTCAAAATATAATCGATCAGAATCGGATTTCGCTTGAGCGAGAGTAGTCTCGCTCAAGCGAAATACAACCCGAGACCTATATGTAACTTTTAATAGCGGTTAAACCTTAACCGCTATCTTATATACACTTCAGATAGCGGTTACAAGGGAACCGCTATTATATCCTCTCAATTATGATCGATCATTTAACGTTATGATCGATCAGAATCGTATTTCGCTCGAGCGAGAGTGTTGTCGCTCAAGCGAAATACAACCCGAGAATGCCAATTTTGTGCAGTGGGCGTTTCGCTCGAGCGAGACCATTGTCGCTCAAGCGAAATACATTTTACAATATTTTAATCGATACAACTTGATTTTAATCGATTAAAACCACTTAAGGATTCAGGATGATCGATCATAATGCAATTATGACCGATCAGAATCAGTTTTAATCAATTAAATCTCTTTTCAATCGATTAAAACAACTTAAAAATTTCTACACAGCGTTTTAATCGATTAAAACTTATTTTTATCAGTTAAAATAACTTGAAAAGTTTTACAAGAAATTTTTGCAGTATTTCAATCGATTGAATCGTGAAACAATCGATTAAATCAACTTAGAGGATTTTTTGTAAAGTGTTTTAATTGATATAAACGTTGTCGTATCAGTTAAAACAAAGCTGTTAAAGAATCAAGAACGTATTAATGGATTAAAAGAAGTTTTAACAGATTAAAACTGCACTTTTAACAGATTAAAAGAATCTTTTAACAGATTAATTAAACCAGTAGCTTTGAAAATCTTCTATTAAAACAGTTTGGCTTGAACTTTTTTAACATACATTGAATATCATCTTTTACACATCCTTGAGCAATCAATCAAGCAAACTTCAAGACTCTTTTCAAGAAAGATTCGCATCAGTTTTTGAGAAGTTCTTTGAAAATCTTTTTTGAGGCAACTTGATTTCTTTTGAAGAAGAAACACTTACAGCAGAATTGCATAAAGCTGGTTTGAGCGTTCTAGTTTCTTCTTTTTCATTTCTTTACATTCTTTTTGTATTGTTTGGTGCCTGGAATTTGGGCACTTGGTTTCTCTACAGCTGGAATTTGGTTGTAGAGGTTATTAAGAGTTGGAATTTGGTAATACGAGAAAACATTTCAGAAAGCAAAATGTTAAATACTTTTAAATATTAAAATTGACTTTATAAAAAATTAGGAAAAAAAATTAATCAAAAAGAGTTCAAAAATGTATTATAATATTTTCAGTTTTAGTTTAATTATATTTTTCATTCTCAAAGTAGAAAAATATATTGTAATATTATTTTAATTTAATAAAATATAATTTAAATTTTTAATACTAAAATTAAAAGATTAAATAATAATAAATTTAATTCTTTAAATTTAGTATTTAGAAACTAAAATTATAGTTTCTCTGTTTTAAAAAATTAAAATAAATATTTAAAAATAAAAATCAAAACTATTATTATGTTAAATTTATTAAAAGTATAATTAAATCTCTATTTTCTTCAATTTTTTATTATAAATTTTTAAAATATAAATTAATTTCAATTGAAATTTTCAATTGAAAAATAAATTCAAGAATATTTGTTATTAAACTTTTCTTAAACAATGTATTGAATAGTTAACATCACTCTAGTCTTAATTTATTACAATTTAAATTTTTAATAAATTTGATTTATTACAATTCATTTTGTTAATATTGAGACCAAAGTTTATTTTTAAAGTATATTTTAAAAATTAAATTATTTTTAAAAACTAAATTACTTTTAAAAAATAAATTGTAAAAAATATACTAAAACAATTAAAGTATATTTATAAAAAAAATTTAAATATAATAAAAAAATAATATTCATTAGCGATCGATTTCAATTCGGTCGCTATTTTTCATTAGCTGATCGATTATAATTCGGTCACTATTTCAATTTGTAATTCGGTCGCTAAATCGAGTCGCTAAATGATTTTTTTATTTTAGTGTGGAATAGCCATCGATTTAGTGATCGAAATTTTGCGACGCAAATTATTGGTCGCTATTTCGATCGCTAAATAACAAAATGAAAACCAATTCATATTTTGGTCGCTAAATCGATCGCTAATTGCGACCGAATTAAAGTGGTCGCTGAATCGGTCGCTAAATCGGTCAGCTAATTGCGATCGAATTAAAATGGTCGCTAAATCGGTTGCTATTTGCGACCAAAATTAAATCGAGTCGCTATTTGCGATCGAAAAAATTCGATCGCTAATTTCGGTCGCTAAATGTCATTTTTCTTGTAGTGTGGGTATCCAGACAAAAAACAAAATTCATGTTAAAAAAAAAGATAATAACAATTAATACTATATCTGTTGTCATAAACATGTTGAATACCATGATTTAGCGATGATTATTACCAAATTCATAAGATATAACAACATATACAGACTTATTTTTTATATATGATAAATTAAGATCCTCGTGGCACTCACCTGTAAAGATGACTTCAATAATAATCTAGAATCGGTGTAATAGATATTTTAATTGTAATTAAGAACTTTTATTGTAACAATGATTGCTTTAATAAAAGGTTGTCATATTATTTAATTTTTATATTATTTAAAATTACGTTGAATTTATTAAATAATTAATTTAATGATTATTTTATGATAGAGAATAGGAATATATAAACATGATATAAAAGATGAGTTTTAGAGTTTAGTTTAGTTATATATATATATATATATATATATATATATATATATATATATATATATATATATATATATATATATATATCATTAAAAGGGTGAGAAAATAATCCTATCCCATTAAAATTAGTTGGAGAATATATTCAATTTTGAACCTTTGATGAAATGGTGAGTTATAAGATTAAATTATAAAACAAAATACTAAATAAACTCATGTTTTTCACTTAACCTCTCATACCTACTTTCATACCATTTAAGTTCTGTACAATGAAAGTGGTCCCTACATTATTTTTAAAGGAACCATTCCCTGCCTATGTTGTCTTCAACTTTTCATTTAAAATCTCTGCAACAAAATTGGTCCCTGCATTATTCAAGTCATCCTATGCGATGCTCTTCATAGTTGAAAATGCTTGAAAAATCTACTCCATATAAATGCCTTAAGCTTTATCCTCTATTCATAACTTCATTAGCTTTAATTAGTTTTTTCTTGCAATTGTTCAAGGAATCGGTCCTGACATTAGCTCAGATTCTGAAACTGGTATTGACATTGATAGTTTCAAAGGATTGCCTCCCACCTAACATTGTCTTTAAAGAGATATGGATCATGTGCTACACAATCCAAATGAATACCACAAATTATCCATATATACCACAAAGGTAAATATTATAAATTAAGAAAACTAACAAAACTATGTATTTTATTAATAAGTTTAAAAACTATTTTTATATAATGTTTTTTTTTTTAATTTTCAAAGGTGGTTAGCAATATTTGATCACTTATCTATTTCAAAGTTATTAGTTTTATAAGTGACTGGTTAAGTTTATTTCAAAAACAAAAATTGTTTCTTAAAAAACATAAAAATAGTTATTTACCTTAAAATTACACATTAAAAATAAAATAAACAACTAAAATTTAAAGATAATAATATCTATATGTATAAAAGTAATAGTACTTAGTGGAAAACAATGGCATTCCCTTCAAGTATCGTAGTTAGGTTTAGGAGTGTTGAAAATCGAACTAATTGAAAAATAAAATAAAAAATTGATAAAAAAAAAACTTAAAATCGATAAAAATCTTTTTAAATTAAAAAAAATAAAATCGATGAGTTCGATTCAATGTGACAATCAGGAACCAACATAAATCAAATTGAAATTATAATATATAATGTTAAAATTAAAGCATAAGATGATATTTACTATGAATGAATCAATTACTTTCTTAAGGTATGTATTATTATTTTTTAATTAAATGTAAAAACATAATAAAATAAATTAAAATTATAAATATCACAATTAGTTATAAATATTCTAATATTTGCTATTGGTTTTGCTTTGAGAAACTTCTTTTATAATCTTCATATGAAGGACGATCATTGAATCTTTTCTGATAAGATCATGGTGTTCAAAAGAGAAAATATTTTGTAACCAATAACTTTTCATGGCTAAGAATTTATTTTTTCAATTTTTTTAACAAAATTTTTATCCTATTTACTCAGTGATTAAATTAAAATTTAGTCAATAAATAATAACTACATAGAAATAACACTAATAAAAACAAAATTAATATATAATTTAGTTTTAACTGAAGTGAAAATTAAAATATTAGTATTAATAATAGAAAAAAGTTATGAACTGTTAAATACAGTCATAAAATAATATTTTCTTACACTTACAAACTTTATTTTTAATTTTATGATTATTTATTATAATCTGACACTTAAAAATCATTACGTACAATATTTTATGATTTTTTAAAATTTATTGAAAATTTAAGAAACTCTCAAAATTTGTTTAAATAATTTTTTTAATCATTTTATTAATGAGTTAAAATTTGAACTATTATTTATAATTATTTTTCAATAATATTATAATCAATAATTAGATTTCACAAAAACACATCAAAAACTTTTTCTTCCCTTTCTTTCTTTTCCAAGATAAGAAACAAAGCAAAACGACAAACCTTGAACATATTCTTCTATATAAAAAAAGTTTCAAATTAAAAATCAAAGACAAATCCTCACACATTCGCAAAAACCAAAACAATAATTAAAACTAAATTGAGATAAATTCGCGCTCACAAAAAAAGCATACAGTAAAAATAAAAACCCTAACTCTTAAACTAATTAAAAGAAAATATTATCTTGACCTAAACCCTAACAATTGTCGTGAATGTTTGGAGCAACAAACTTACCTGTCACGAGAGACGGAGAGAGGGAACTGGCGGAACTTTCCAAAAAAAAAAATTAATTTTATTAAAAAAAATATATCACGATGTCTTAAAAAATTATTTATTTAAATCAATATCTTAAAATTAATTTTCTGATAAATTTATATATCATGATGTCTTAGTGAAAGAGTTATTTAGGATCACAAATCTTCTTCTAAAGGGCATTTCGGTCTTTCACTTGGAGGTTCTAGTAATTTTTTATTTTATTTTATACTATAGTGATAAAAAATTGAAATATGTATTTTAAATATTTAAGTTATAGAAATAAAATTAATTTTAATTTTATATACAATAATTTAATATATTAATTATAATAGGTAAATTATTATTTTATAAAGTTTAACCTACTCATAAATTATGAACTAATTCAGTTTAAATTTATTACAGCAATAAATTAAATAGACATAATAGAAAGTGTTGAAATTTAATTTAGATTATAATTTTTCTTTTACTTATTCTATAGCCTGCTTTGTTTTCATGTTTAACCTATCCATTTCACAAATAGTAATATCCTAATCCCTTAGGTTAGCATCAAACAATTAATTAATGAGTGAGAAATGTTAAAAACGAGAATATTAAACTCCACATTTAGTACTATATAATTCACATTCAATTCCAGTTCATATCATATATTTCAGTTAATACATGTTTAAAACGATATATCTAAACTAATTACATTTTATTAATTTTTCAACAAATAATAATTGTTTTACGAAATTTAGCTATCTTACTTTCCTAGGTGGATATATGTCTTAATCGTAAATTGAACTTTACCTAATGATATATACCTTAGTCTTAAATTGAAGTTTACAAGATAGTGCGATTTAATTTGATTCAGTACTAAAAATTATTTTTTACTTTTCAATTAATCTGAATCAAAACCAAAATCAATATTATGGTTTGATATAGATGATATTTCCTATTTTTTATTATAAAAATATTAAATATATTATAATGAATAATCATTCAATTAAAAAAATATTATACATAATTAATTATAATATTCATAGTTTTTATTTAATTTTATATATTTTCATGGTGCATTAATTTTAAAAAATAATAATATATATCTAAATTAAAAAATATATATTTATTTTATTGATAGTAATTATTATTTTATTTATTATTATATTTTAACTATATATATATATATATTATAATTTTGATTGGATTAAATTATATTGACTCTAATTCTCAAATTAAAAATTAAATAAATTCATTTTAAAAAAAATATTTAATTATATTTTTTATGTTATTTTTTATTAGTTCGATTTTTAATAGCTTTACTGTCCATTTTTCATTTATGATCGTTGTATTTTTATTTATATTTTTTGTAAATACAAATATTTCACGTACTTATGATGTAAAATGGACGATAAGATTCATTAGTCCATAGGTAAAATAATAAATATGTAATAATATTTTTTATACGTATTGTAAAATTTGTCTTATTTACGTTATTTAATAAATTTTTACATGTATTGAACCTTCTCAAGTATTCAATATTGTTTTGACCCAAAATTAAGACGTAATTATGGCTTGATGACGATGATTAAGACTGGAGTGCATTTCTGGTACACGTATTAACTATGAATAACACGGGCCCACCACCTGAAGGCATAGAGGGTCGTGGCCCACACCAAAAATTTGTCTAATTTGATTAAATGCTTCGTAGTGTGGACTTTGTGGTGGTCCTATGTGGCCTCCACCCTCCTCTGCCTCAGCAAAGGCATTGAGAACCTCAATTGCTTTCTCTGTACCATTAAAAAAATACCAAAACCTTCATTTGTGGACAAACCAAGGCAATTCAGAAGATCATCTCCCTGATTCACCTACCTTATTATAATACACAAAACCATAAAAATGTGTGTTCCTGTTACAATATAATATTGGAGAAAACAACTTTGAAACTCCATATATAAGAAAAACACTTAAACTCATATCACACCACTAAGTGCAGAATACTGATAAGCATGAAAATGGTAGGTAATTTGTTGCATACGTTGAAAGCAGACCTTCTAATGGTGGTTGTGCAGATCGTATATGCAGCTGTTAATGTGATTTACAAGCTGGCCATAAACGATGGAATGAACATGAGGGTAGTTACTGCTTATCGCCTCGCTTTTGCATCGGTTTTCACTGTCCCCGTCGCTCTTATCCTTGATAGGTTCTTCATTTGCTTTCTCAAATTCTTTCTCATTCTTGTCAATTTTCAACTCACGTAAATACCCTCTTTTGAAACACATATATTTTCATTTTCATGGCACTGCTTTGAATCTCGTATATTCTACATTCAAATGCTTTCTTTTGTGAAACAATTCATGCATTCAATAACACGTTTTTATTTATATCCATAATATCGTGATAAATGTTTAATAACACGTTTTTAAAATGTTTTGATGTTTTGGATATTTACAAAAAATAGTGTTTTCATAAAACACTGAAATAGTTTTATTTAAATAAATTAATGATGAGATTGTTAAAAAATTATTGAAATTATATTAATGCTAATGTTTTGTTTTTCACTTTGTTAAAACTAAACTATATATTTTGTTTTCTTACGGGTCCTATTTCTATGCAAGGTATCATTTATTCACAAATTTCTATTTTATGTAGTGAGTAAATAGGATACAAGATTTAATACATTTTTTAAAAAGTGAAAGAAACTATTTCATAGCAATGGAAAAGTTATTGATTACAAAAGATTTTCTCCTTTGATCACGATGATATCACAAAAGATTCAAATCCAATATGATCTCTCTCTCTCTCTCTCTCTCTCTCTCTCTCTCTCATATATATATATATATATATATATATATATATATATATATATATATATATATATATATATATATATATATATATATATATATATATATATATATATATATATATATATATATATATATATATATATATATATATATATATATATATATATAGTAAGTGTGATTCATATGTCCTTTCCTTGGTTATCATCTATTATCTAATTTCCCATATCTTGAAATCAAGATTGTCAATGAAATTTCTCACAGTGAAAACCAATAGCAAATATTAAAATCGTTGTGGAGCATGTAACCCTAGCACAATTTGCTTTTATTTTATTTATTTATTATTGTTATTATTATTTATTATTTTATATTTAGTATGTACTTCTAACGTAAATAACTATGTATAAATTTTTAAGAAATATTTTTTATTTTAAATAAACTCAACCAAACGAGTGTAAAAATAATAAATTTGTTTAGATAAGTGAGCAAATATTTCCAACGACCTTCGAAAACGAAAAATATTAAATAAAAATATTTCTTAACTTCTGAATTAAAAACATGGTTTGTATTAGTTTTTTAATTCATAATTATCTTTATGGTATACGTAGATAATTTTTGTTAATATTTTTCTAGATCAGGTTTATATAACTTAAACACTCAAGTAGATGAGTTTGATTCAAAATCATATGTTGTATATGTTTTTGTTAATATTTAAACAGCCAAATATTGAAACTTTATGTTTCCAAAAGTAATGTTTGGAGAATTCGAAGGACAAAAAACTTCTGAACAAATGATTTTAAGGGGAGAAACAAGCATGGTAGCTTCTCTGGACATTAAATTAACAAGGCCAAATTGCTTTTGCCATCAGGAAGAAGAGATCAAAGATTACTTGGAGGGTGCTTTTCTTGGGATTTCTGAGTGGATTGTTTGGGTATGCTACGTCAATTCTTTAGCTTTATAGTCGTAAAAGTGATTTCACTTTACACACACATATATGATATAGGTGGTCTTTTTTGTAGGGGAAGTTTATTCAGTAACCTTTACCTGGAGGGCCTGGCTTTGACATCAGCAACGTTTATGTTGGCTATGATCAACCTTATTCCTGCCATTACCTTCATAATGGCCTTATCCTGCGGGTATATTTATACCACTCGCTATCGCTGTATGTTAATCGATAGAATTGTAAAAAATTATAACTTTTAATTTTGTACGTAGATTGGAAAAGTTAAATTTGGAAGTAGCAGAAGGAAGGGCCAAGCTAATAGGCACCATAGTTGCAATTAGTGGGGCAATGTTGGTGACCTTTCTCAAAGGCGTAGAAGTTAATATTTTGCCGTTTAAAATCAACCTTATGCATCCACATCAGAACGAAAATGGGGATGCCTCATCGCAACCCCCTGAGTTTCGAAATAAAATCTGGGGTGTTCCATGTGCCATACTCAGCTGCTGCTTTTTTTCTTTGTGGTACATCATTCAGGTAATAATAATCTCGTTTCTTTTCACTTATTATGGCTAAACAAAAGCTCATATATTTGCTATTGTGATACTAGAGTCACATCAAAACCTCGTCATCATTCTATTTCATTTTTTAGGGTAATGAAAAAGTGTTTAGAACGGGTGTGATAAAAATATTCCCTTCGAGATGAAGAGGGTGATTTTAGAGATACGCTAATGTTAAATATATGCTAGTATTATAGTAGAGGTAGGTAAGTATATTTTTTCCACTTTATTGACCTGATTTTATAGAATCAAGTTAACGCGAACATCAAATCTTATTAAGTCGATTTTACAAGACTAAGTTAGATATTTCATGATTTTCTAACAGAAGGAGGGTAAGAGATAACTCATGGTAGCATGTCGGAAGTAGTACGTGCATGATTGTAATTTATGTATCAATAATTGAATTAATTGCAAAGTTTTCCACATCTGCTCATTGTGGTGCATCATCTACATACGACACAGGCTAAAATGAATGAAGCATACCCAAATCCACACTCGAGCACAGCTTTAATGAGCATAATGGGAGCACTACAGGCCAATGCTTTCGGTCTGTGTGTGGAAAGGGATTGGAACCAATGGAAGCTGGGTTTCAATATCAGGCTTCTAACTGCAGCTTATTCAGTATATTCCTAATTTACTAAATCACTATTTGTGCTGGTTTTTGAGAACTTTTCGACTGATAGAAGGAACTATATCATAAGTTTCCTTCATGTAAATGTTTATGCAGGGAATTGTGGCCTCTGGAGTAGCGGTGGTGATCATTGCCTGGTGCATCAAGAAGAGAGGTCCTCTATTTGTGTCAATTTTCAGTCCTCTGCAGCTTTTGCTTGTGGATATAGCTGCTTATTTGATGTTGGATGAGAAATTATACTTAGGAAGGTATTCTCTAAATCTTATTCTAACTTTACCTAAAGATGAACAATCTTTTTCTGTCATCCATGTTCATGATTTCATATGATTAATCTAATCTGGTTAAGTTGAATAGTGTGCTTGGAGCAGTGTTGATCGTGTGCGGTGTATACGCGGTACTTTGGGGTAAAGCCCAGGAATTTAAAAAGAAGTCTCTATTACTGCCATTAGGAAACACAAGCAGAGGAGAGTCCGAAAATGTCGAGGTTGTAAGTTCAGCTCATAGGTCACAACAACCATGAATGTTCCTCGTCATGGTCGGTCAAAGACTCCTTAGAAAAGTATGAAGATCATCATACTTAGTTATTTTGTATTGGAGAAATAGACACTTATAGCATGTTCTTTTGTTCTTACCACTCCTTCAGCCATTGCTTGTGTTTTGGATTTTTCATAAAAGTTTTAGTATGCTACTATTGAGACTGTTATACACGATTCATATTATTATATTTTGTTATATTTTTATTTTATTTTATTTATTCCATTAATTATACCATTTTGTATTTTTCTCTATTTTTATACACTATTCACATTATCTATATTTTATATTTTTTTTTCAACATTTTATTTGTGTTTATCTTATATTATTAGTTATTCGTATTTTATATATAAAATTTTAAAACATTCATTGTCTTTCTTTATTTATTTCTTATTTTCTTATCTCAAATAAAAAATTGTTTCAAATAATTAATATTTTACTTAAACATTCAATCAATAACTTCCATTCAAAATGATATAAGATAAGATAATAATTATTTTATATTGTGTCTATTTTAAAAATTAAGTTTAACTATTGTTTTTGTTTTTATATAAAGTTCCATTTTCACTAAAAAAAAGTTACAGCAGAATATATATATATAAATAAAAGAATTGATAAGGTGAGAGTCAATTTTTTTTAAGTTATTAATTTAGTTATATTTTAGAGGGGATTAAGTAAAATATAAATATAAGATAAATGTTTACATATTTTTATATATAAATATATGAATTTTATAAATTTTTATTATTTTCATATTAGAAACAATTATTAAAAATGACAAATATTTTATTTTTCTCTAAAAGTGTTTGTTTTGTTAATGATATTTATTTTTCAGTTTCATCTATTTAAGTTTTTATTTTTAATTATAATATGTATAAGAAATAAAAAAATGAGAATAAATATTATTCAAAATAATATAACCTTAAAATAATATATAAAAGTAACTTATCAATTTTATTATGATCTTCCATTTATTTTATATTATAATAAGATAAATAAACTTAAAATTAATTATTTTTAAATGATATTTATTTATTTTAATTCTAAAAGTTTAACATCTAACCATAATATTATCAAATATTTATAAATAAATATTATTCTTTATAAAAAAAATTTAAAAATTTAAAAAATATATATAGAATAATAAATAAAAATTAATATGAAAATAAATATAAAATATAATTATTGAAGATAAATAAGTAAATGTAAAATAAAATCAATATATAATTAAAAATAAATAAATAAATATAGAAAATACTATTATGTAATTAGAACTAAATAAATATAAAAACATGACTAATATAACTAAATAAAAATAAAAATAAGATAGATCAGTTTAATAAAATAAAATAAATATAAAAATAAATAAATAAAATAATATTAAAAATACTTTTTCATTAATTATAATTATAAATAAAATAATTAAAATAATAGATGTCTCTTTCCTATATTAATAATTACTCATAATTTTTTCCCTTTCTCTGTCTTTTCTCCTTTCTCACCCTCTTTTCTGTCTTTCTTACACTTTTTTTCTCTCTCTCCTCCTCTCCCGTCTCACTTCCGTGACTCCTTTTATACCTAAATTTCACTCACATTTTTATTTTTATTTTTTTATCTTTTAAAAATATGCAGGTTTATCTCGTCTTTTTAAGAGGTAAACTTCTTATCTTTTTTTTCTTCTTCTTCAATTAATTTTTTTAAATCATTAGTTACAATTTTAATTAAACAATTATATATATATATATATATATATATTAATAATTAATTATTATTATTATTTTTAATTAATTAACAATTATCTTTTTAATATTATTTTTTTACTAATAATTTAAATAATAATGATACAAATTTTATTTAAAATATTTATTTATTTATAATAATAATTTAAAATAATATATATTTTTAATAAATATGTCTTTTATTATAAATATAATTTAAATTATCCAACAATATTATAATTTAATATATTGAATTTTAAAAAATATATATGATAAATTTTGATGTGTAATATTTCTTCTTTACAGAATTTTCGTCCTCCAAATTTTTATCGATTAAAACAGACGAGGATTACTTTTTTAGACTTTCTTTTTCAATTATCACATAACACTCTACTTATTTCATTCTAAACAACCTTCGCTAATGGAATTTATCTACCTATTTAATTATTTAATCTTCTTATCGGTATTTTGTATAGGTATTGTTTCAATGTAAGACTATTATTTAATTGTAATGTATTCAACATTATTACATGAGTAGGATCAAAAATATATTTTTGTAATTGAGACACAGAATACACTGTGAATATTAGAAAGAAAATGAGATAAGGAAATTTGGTAAGCAATAGGAACTAATTTTCTGAGAATTTGATAAGATCAAATAAATCGAGGAGTGAGTTTCTTTTATTTCATTACTTTACCAATTCTAGTTATAAGTGTGACTTTCAAGAATACATTATCATTTTCTTGAAATTCATGAGGTCGTATTTTCTTGTTAGAATAATTTTTTTGTCTACTCTGAGTTGCTTTCATTTTTTTCCCAAATCACCTTGATATTTTCTGCGGTTTGCTAAATCAAATCAGGACCTAAAATTAAATTTTCAGTATTCTCAAATCAACATAAAGGTATTCTATATTTTCTCCCATACAATGTCTTATAGGGTCATACCTATGCTATAAAGGAAATTATTATTCTAAGTGAATTTAATCAATAACAAATATCGATCTCAACTACCGAAATCCTCTAGTACACATGCTCTAAATAAATCTTTCAAAGACTGGATGGTCATTTCTAACTATCCATCAGTTTGGGTATGATAAACTAAGATAAGATGAAGGTTAGTTCCTAAGGCTTAATGTCAACTCCCCCACAATTTAAAAGTAAACCTATGATCTCTATCAGATATAATATTAGATGAAATTTCATATAACCTCATAATTTCTCTTATGTATAAGTTTCTCCAATGAATACTCGATGAACATATTTTATCAATAAATGTATTAATATATTTTTATATATATTTAATGTATTTCCTTAATTAATTATCCGTAGTTAACATGGTTTTCATAAAAAGAAAATAAATATATATGAATTTACTTTATTGCTTAAATAGTATATTTTAGCTAATTATTTGTTTACTTTTGCAGGAATGATAAATTAAGGAAATTATAAAGAGCAAAATTGAAGAAAATTGCTCGGTGCCATAGAATCCACTAAACGAATCAAGTCGAATGTCATGTAACTAACTTAACAACAATTTCACTCAGCACATAAGAAACCGTTGAACGAATTTGTCGCAAAACCTCATTTCTATAGAAAACTATTTGAGTTCTGTTATGTAATTATGGATCTTGAAAGAACTTTGTTCGCTTTGTATACCTTAGTTGTTGTATAGATAGGCTTTTAGAAGGCTAAAAAACATAAGTTAAGTTTTCATAGTTAAGTCTAGAGTTTAGTTTTCAAATTCTCTCTAGTTTTTCTTTGTGATGCTTATCTTCCAAGCCTATCGTGGAGCTTCTTGTATGAATGATGCATTCACTACAAGAAAAAACACATTTAGCGACCGAAATTAGTAACCGAATTTTTTCGATCGCAATTAGTGTTCGATTTAATTCGGTCGCAATTAGCAACCGCTTTAATTCGGTCGCAATTAGCGACTGATTTAGCGACTGAATTATTTCGGTTGCAATTTAGCGACCGATTTAGCCACCGAAATATGATTTGGTTTCACTTTTTTATTTAGCGACCAATAGTTTGCCTCACAAAATTTTGGTCGCTAAATCGGTGGCTATTCCATACTAAAATAAAAAAATCATTTAGCGACCGATTTAGCGACCGAATTACAAATTGAAATAGTGACCGAATTGATATCGAGTCGCTAATGAATATTATTTTTTATTATATTTAAATTTTTTTATAAATATACTTTAATTGTTTTAATATATTTTTTACAATTTATTTTTTAAAAATAATTTAATTTTTAAAATATACTTTAAAAATAAACTTTGGTCTCAATATTAATAAAATGAAGATTAACTTTAATTTTAAATTACTAAAATAAAAATATTATTAAAAATAAATCAAATTTATTAAAAATTTAAATTGTAATAAATTAAGACTAGAGTGATATTAACTATTCAATACATTGTTTAAGAAAAGTTTAATAACAAATATTCTTTAATTTATTTTTTAATTAAAAATTTCAATTGAAATTAAATTATATTTTAAAAATTTATATTAAAAAAATTAAACACATCAAATTATCACATTTTAATTCCCCATTAACTTAATTAATTAAAAAATTACAATTTTAATCAAATTATTACAATTTTATTTTATAATACTTTATTTTTAATCTAATTTTTAAATTTATTGCTTTATTATTATTAATTACTTAACCATGATTGTTTTCATATAATTGATATACAAAAAAAATTTATATCAATATACATTAGATAATAAATATATTATTTAATTAAATTATTTATAAAAATATATTTATCTTTAATTAAAATATTTTTTAGTTTAAGTATACTAATTAATATTTTTCATTTTTAACATAATTAATAACAAAGATTAAAAATAGACTGCTAGAAAAGTTAAAAATTTAAAATTAATCTATTTTATAAATACTAAAAATAAACCATATTTAAATAAATTAAAAATATATTTAAATTTATATTCAACATACCTCCAATTTTGCTCAATAAATTCATAGATCACATTTGGAAACTTCATCACTTAAATAACTTCAAAATTATTAACTTTTTTTTCAAAGCCAAGTTTTTCTTGTCAGTTAAAAAAAAAAACAGTTAATATAAGTTAAGGTTGTGCCTTTTTAAAATTTCAACTTTTTTATATATTGGATTTTCATTAAAAAATTTCTAAAATTGCATAAGAAAATAGAGATTTAATTATACTTTTAATAAATTTAAGATAATACTAGTTTTTGTTTTTATTTTTAAATATTTATTTTAATTTTTTAAAACAGAGAAACTATAATTTTAGTTTCTAAATACTAAATTTAAAGAATTAAATTTATTATTATTTAATATTTTAATTTTAGTATTAAAAATTTAAATTATATTTTATTAAATTAAAATAATTACAATATATTTTTATACTTTGAGAATTAAAAATATAATTAAACTAAAACTGAAAATATTATAATACATTTTTGAACTCTTTTTTATAATATTTTTATCATTATTATATTTTTGGATTAATTGTTTATTTTCCTAATTTTTTATAAAGTCAATTTTAATATTTAAAAGTATTTAACATTTTGAATTCTGAAACTTTTTCTCTATTAGCAAATTTAAAAACATAATATACTAAAATAGTATTATATATAATCATTTCATCCAAATTTTTAATAATATGATAAGTCATCAAATTCGTATATAAAACAAATTTAATGATGGATTAAAATAGAACAACATTTATAAGAGACTATTTATTTTTTATTTATGATAGATCAAAAGGGGAAATACATTTAAATTTATAATTTTATTTATAAAACACATTTAAATTTATAATTAATCGAAAATAATGAAAATTTTAATATAATATGATACTTTTAGTAATGTATTTTTTTATAAATTTAAACTTACTTTTTTTAGTTTAGTTTTTAAATTTTATGTATTATTGTTAATTGATATACTAGAATAAATTTATATAAAAATAGTCTTTATCTTCAAAATTCACTTCTTCAAATTTTATCTTTATATTTTTCTACTGTTTCTTTATAGTTAAGAAGGTTAACATTTGTGCACTCACTTAAATATAATATAAAGTAAAGAGTATTTGTTTATTCTATTTTATTTCCAATCTATAATTTGAGTTTTTTTTAAATATATTTTATATTTTTAAAATTAATAATTTTAATGTAGTTATCTAAATTTTTGATGTGATGATTTTAATTAATTGATATTATCGAACCATTTAATTTGATTTATTATAGTAAAAATCATAAAAATAAATGTTAAAATAATATTAATTATTTTAAATTATAAGAAAATAAATAATAAAAATAGAAAATAAAATATTCTATAAAAGAAGAATAATTATTATAAAGATAAAGTAGAATATGAAAGGAAATGAGGATGATAATGTAGGAAAAATGATAGAGTTTAAAAAATGTATATATATATATATATATATATATAAGTAATTGGATTAAATTTATTATTCCCTCATATATTATTATACATTATTAGCGTAATTTTAGTTCAATTAAAAATTAGAATACAAATATACTATACTATACTAATATACTATTATATTATAATATTTGTAATTTATTTTCATTGTGTATTTCATTGTGAGTGGAAGAAGATGTAGAAGATGAAAACAAAAAGTAAAAAATGAAGAATTAAGATAAAAGAAAATAAATCTGATAAAGAAGAGCTTGAATTGATAAACTTCATGCATTATTCATACAAGAACTCCATGAATAGACTCGGAAACTAAGCATCACTAAAATATAGAGAAACTTGTAGTTTGTGACTAAAACTTAACTTATGTTTCTACATCTTCAAATGTTTATTTATACAATAACAAAGACATATGAAGTCCATAAATATAAAATAGAACTCAATACATCATTCTCGCAAAATTTGAATTTTGACTAATTCACTTAGCAGTTTCACATCCGCTTAGTGGATTTACAGTTAAATTAGTTACACGAAATTTTGATGTAATCCGCTCAACGAATCAAAAAGCACTGAGTGAATTCTAATCCGCTTAACGAATTGAAAATCGTTCAACGGATTATTGATTTTTTTATGAAAAGTTTTCTCGGACCAATTCCACTCGGTGGTTTCACTCAGTTTAGCGGTTGCCTCGAAGTTGATTTCACTGAGCGATTTACATCGTTTCAACCTTTATAATTTCTTTAATTTATCATTCTTGTAAAAGAAAATAAATAATTAGTAAAAATATACAATTTAAGTAATAATTTATATTAAGATATTTTTATTTCCTTTTTACAAAATTATATTAATTATTAATAATTAATTAAGAAAATATATTAAATATATAAAAATTATATCAATAAAATTATTTATAAAATGTGTTCATCAAATTGTGTTTACAAATTTTAATTGGATTATAATTGCTTGAAATTATTGTGGATTTGCTTTTGTGAATACAAGACAAATCCTAGAAACCAATAAAAATAATTAAAGCAAGTTTATGATTTGAGAATCAACACAATTCTCTATTAAATTTCTTACTCGTTGTTACTTGATATTCATTTTGATAGATATTTTGATCTTATTTTTGCTCTGAAATTTAGTTTACAATGTTTTTTTGAGTTCTCACAATTTAGTAGATGTAGATTTAATTCAAGCCTTTATTGCTTTTCATTTACAGTATTTCATAGAATAGATTTACCGCATTTCTTTATTGCTTTCAATTGCATTTCTTTACTTCTTTCTTTATTGCTTTCATAATTTAGATTTATCACTTTTATTTGCATGCTTTCATTTACTGTTTTCAGTAGCATAGTTTATTGTTTTTCATTAGTCTCTTATTTTACTAATTTTCATTTACTTTTCTTGCTTTAAAATCATAAAATCTCCCTTAATTCTAGCATTTGACTTTAGGAAATCAAGGTTTAAATAAAACTAAACAATTCTCCTCAAGGACAACACCTAGGCCAACCCTAGCATTGCATTATTTTCATTGTATATTCTTTGATGAGATCTAGATGACAAGATTTCGTTCATCAAATACCTAATGTTATTGGGTAAGAAGTGAGCAAACTTTACCAACCTATTCATGGAATCAAATTTTGAATTGTTCGTGGTAAACTAACTACAAAATCTATCACTATATTATCTCATTTCCACTCAAGTATGTCTAAAGATTATAGCATTCTTGTTGCCTTTTGGTGTTCTATCTTAATTTTGTAACAAACTAAGCATGTTGTTATCTCAGGTGGATTTGTATTCATGGGAATGATAATGCCTTAGAGAATGTTTGAGTCGGTATTGTCAAAATAAAAATGTATGATAGTACTATTTTCACAGCTCAAGAGGTGCGACATGTGAAGGACATAAAGAAATTCTATTATCTATTGGCTAAATAGATGACCTCGGGTGTAAGATCCATATTGAAGGTATAATCTTAAAGGTACTAAGAGGGAATCTAGTAATGATGAAAACAAAGAAGATGATGAGTCCCTAGGTGTCCAGAGGCAGGAGAGGTCATCCCTAGAAGGATTACTAGGAGCATGACGAGCATGACTAGAAGGGAGACTTTCTCCTCACCTTCCATTTTAAATTTACTTAATATTTTTACTTAGTATTTTCTTTTCCTATGTTTTCACTTATTTTCACTTTCCTTTTGTAGGCTTACTTTTTGCACATCCTTTTTGAATAATATCATCTCTTTTTGGTAGAAAAGAAGCCTTATATCCATAGGATATATGCATGGGCAGCCAAAAGGTGTAGGACACTCCTTTTTCATGTCCTACACCCCTTTTTGGAGAGGAAGAAGTTTGGGATGCGGGATTGGTAGGCTTGGGACAACTCAAAAGGAAGCACACATCTTTTTTTCATGTCCTCCACACCCTTAGAGGTATTTTTGGTGGGCTAGGACGAATTTAACATATTTGAACCATGGGAACTCTAGCCTTTAGGTATAGGTTAAATTTATTTCTCCTTTTGTAATTCTATCTAGGTCCCTCCTCCAAAAGCCTATAAATAGAATGCTTCCTCTCATGTAATTAAGTTGAATATTATGACAAGTTTGTGAGGTTTCTTAGAGTATTTCATCTCTTTAAGTGTCTTAGCTTGAACCTTGGTTCAAGTAGCGACAACCACCACTTATCTAGGGTGGCTCACCCTCTAATGGCGTGCCAACACTCCACCACCACCATACTTCTCTTCTCTTCATCTTTTCTTCTTTATTTCTTCACTCTATTTATTTATCCAAGAGGCTGGTTCATTTTTCCAGCCCTTGTCTTTATTCTTTTCTAATTTCATTCCATTTCCCCCTCTCTTCATAATCCTTGGAAATGAACCTTGACATCTAGATAAGAAACTATCTTAATGTCCAGTGGGAATTTTTCTTGGATTTGCTCATTTTATTGCTTAAAATTATGCACCTTATCTTCTTAAAATTTTGCACCTTACTTTATTTTACATCATTTGGTATCAGAGCTTAGGTTGTTACTAGTAAGGTATTTTTGTTGTTGCTTTGACATCATTCCTTGTGTAACTTGAGTTTTGTGGTCTAACTTATGGTTTTTTGTGGCCATTTGGTTTGCAGTGTTACACTCAAAAGTTTGGGTGTGAGGTTGGTCCAATACTACACTCACCTAAGTTTCTTTTTATGGCATGTATGATGTTTGATAAAATGCCTAGCCAAAAAAACAAAAATTCTGCACTTGATTAAGTTATATATATATTTCTAAGTTTAGTATCTTTCTAAATGTGCCTAGCCTTTGATTTTGAGTTATGTGTCTAGTATCTCTTGTTGAATTTTTCTTTTATTCGCTTCTAACACTTGAAATTACATGATGAATTCATTAGTTAAGTTCATGCATGATGAATTGATCTAGGATCCTAAACATAGAGATTAAGTGTTCAAATTTTTTTCTAGCAACTTTAATTAAATTTTGGCAAATCTAGAATCAAGTTAGAACCAATAGAATCAAAACAAATTATATATTTTTCCTTTTAAAAGTTTTTGGTCAAGATATAAAAGAAAAAGTTATATTTGGTTAAAGAGATCCTATAGGACGAGACACTTGTTTAAATTGTTCTAAAAAAAAAGTTTGGCAATTAGATGATTTAGTTCTAGACTTGTCATAACTCTTGGTTGTATGACTTAAAATTTGGCAAATTAGTTCTAAGTTTGTAGAAATCTTAGTCTTCTTATGTATGTACTTGGCTAAAAAATTTTGAAAGCATATTTTAAGTGTTTCTCAATTTTTTTTAGCTTTACTTGCTTTAGTCTTGTTCAAAGTTTTGTAAAAAAAAAATCACTCTTAGTATATCTTCTTTGATTTTGTACTTTTATTGCTTGTCTTAGGTTTCTTTATGTTTTGTCTTTGGTAGTTTTCTTTCTTGGATCTCTTAAGTGTTTTGATTAGCGTACATCTTTCCATTTGATTGTCATTTTTCAAGAGAAATTTTTAAGAATTTAAAGGAAATTTTGGAACAATTAGAAAATTTTCTACTTGAAGAGTGGAGTGATCCTACCAATCAAACTTATGTGAGGAGCCAAAAACTTGAGTGACTTGATTTATTTATTTTTTAACCTTTCATCTTTCGTGTTTTTTGTTAGTTTAACTTGTTTTGTAGACATGTTGAATTCCTCATCAGAGAAGACAAGCAATGTGAGGGCATCTAATGAAAGACAGATAAAAGGCCCAGCAGAACAAACTCTAGTGGAATTAATTAGAGAAATGGAATTGTCCCAGAAGGAAAGTGAAAGAAATTTGAGAAAAAAAAAATCCAAAGACTTGAAGCGGAGAATTCCCAAAGGGAGAGAAGGCATTCATACCCATCAAGTTTCCAAGAAGAAGAAGATAGGAGATACCATGGAAGGAGACAATCTAGGCGCACCAACACTCCAAGAAGGAACAACATCAAGATACCCAAGTTTTACGGAGATAATGATCCAGAAGTCTACCCAGACTGAGAGGCTAAAGTGGACCAAATCTTTAATGTAAACCTAGTAGGGGATTAGGAACAAGTATATTTAGTTGTAGTAGAATTTGAGGGATATGCCATGACTTGGTGGCATAAGGTTTATAACGATAATTACCAAGGGTCACCCGCGACTTCTTAGATAGACATTAAACATTTAATGCACGCTAGATTCGTTCCTTCCTACTATAGGAAGGAGCTCCTGTTGAAGCTTCAACGGCTTCAACAGGGTAATATATGTGTGAATAATTACTTCAAAACGCTAAAATCTTTGCTACTTAAGACCGGTACACATGATGAAACTAATGATAATAAGGTAGATAATTTTGTTAGTGGTCTTAGAAGAGATATTCAGGACTTAGTAGAATTATACAAATACTCCTCAATTGAAAACATTTTACATCTTGCCCTGAAGCTCAATTGAAAAAAAAAAGATGGAGGGCTAAAAGGAGTTATTCGCATAATGACTACTACAGTTCAAATTGGAAGGGCAAGGGTAAGGAAAAGGAAAAACCATAGAGAAAAACTTCCAAAGCTCTCCTAGAGGTGCTCTCTAAGGGAAACTCTTCAAGGAACACCACTTCTAACACCTTCGCACCTCAAAGGACTAGTTCCATAAAATGTTTCAAATATCTTGGGTATGGGCACATTGCTTCAAACTGTCCTACCAAAAAGACTATGATTTTAAACGCAAATGAAGATGTTGAGAGTGAACATTCCTCCTCATCTAAAGAGAATTCCTTTGAACACTCTTCCTCAAGCGATGAAGCGCTAAAAAGATCACACCTTGTGAAGGTGATTTGTTAATAGTAAGGCGGATGTTGGGTCAAGTCCAGAAAGATCTTGATGATACTCAAAGAGAAAACATTTTTCACATTCGCTACCTTATTAATGACAAATTGTGTTCACCCATCATCGGCGGGGGAAGTTATGTGAATGTTGTTAGCACGAGGGTAGTAGACAAGCTTGGTTTGACCACTACTCCTCATGCCAAGCCATACAAGCTTTCCTGGCTTAGTGAGGAAGGTGAGATAGAGGTCAATAAACAAATCCTCATTAGCTTTGTGATTGGGAACTATAAGGACGAGGTTCTTTGTGATGTTGTGCCAATGGAAGTGTCTCGTATTTTACTTGGTAGGTCATGGAAATTTGATAAACAAATCTTTCATGACAGTTATACCAACACGTTTTCTTTTAACTTCCATGGACCAAGAAAAAATGCAAAAAAAAAAGAGAAAAAAAAAGAGAAGGGGTTAACCTCCAAGGCGAAGGGCATCATGATCTCCTACAAGGAGATTAAGAAGGTACTTTTAGCGTATAAATCTTTACTCTTAGCATATCCTCTTATAGGTTCTTCCCCTCATTTCATGAACAATCTCCAAGTTTGTCCAAGAGTCTAGAGTTAGTATTGGATGAATTTCAGGATAATTTTCAAGAACCTTCTAAGGGGCTTCCACCTCTAAAATGATCAAACATTAAATAGACTTCTTAATTGGTTCATTCATTCCTAACCGGTCGGCTTATAAGGCAAACGCAGAAGAGTCTAGAGAGATTCAAAGACAAGTTGAGGAAATAAAATATAACGGTTGAGTCCAAGATAGCATGAGTCGCTGTACAATGCCGGTAATTCTCGTCCCCAAAAAGGATGGGACTTAGCGGATGTGCATGAACTGTAGGACAATCAATAATATAACTATTAAGTATAGGCACCCAATCTCGAGGTTGGATGACTTGCTAGATGAGTTACATAGAGATTTCGTGTTTTCCAAAATTGATATGAAGAGCGAATATAATCAAATTAGAATCAAAGAAGGAGATGAATGTAAAACCACCTTCAAGACCAAATTTGGACTATATGAATGGTTTTTCATGTCCTTTGGCCTAGCCAATGCTCTAAGTACATTCATGCGGCTAATACATCATGTGCTTCGGTCTTTTATAGGAAAGTTTGTAATGGTATACTTTGATGACATCTTAGTTTATAGCTTGTCTGAGGAAGAGCACGTGTATCATCGTATAAGTGTACTTGAAACCCTTAGGAAAGAGACCTTGTATACAAATAAGGAGAAGTGCATTTTTGGCATGGATCATGTAGTCTTCTTAGGGTTTAATGAGTTCAAAGGGAGTCCAAGTGAACAAAGAAAAAGTGGCAGCAATTAGAGATTGGCCAACTCCCACAAATGTGACCGAAGTGAGGAATTTTCATGGGTTGGCTAGTTTCTATAGAAGATTTGTAAAGATTTTAGTACAATTGCGGCCCCCTTGAATGAAATAGTGAAAAAGGTTGTGGGTTTACAATGGGTCAAGGATCAGGAAAATGTTTTTCAAACACTTAAAGAAAAACTAATTAATGCACCACTTCTATCCCTTCCCAACTTCTAGCCCTTCCCAACTTCACCAAATCATTTAAGATTGAGTGTGATGGTTCAAATATAAGCATTGGGGCCGTCTTACTTTAGGAAGGCCACCCCATAGCTTACTTCAATGAGAAGCTGAAAGGAAGGCATCTCAATTACTCCTATGACAAAGAGTTGTATGCTCTTGTTAAGGCTCTACAAACTTGGCAACATTATCTTCATCCAAAAGAGTTTGTGACCCATAGTGATCATGAATCCCTTAAATTTTTGAAAGGCCCAAGCAAGCTTAGGAAGAGACATGCTAGGTGGGTAGAGTTCATTGAGCAATTTTCCTATGTGATCAAACACAAGCAAGGGAGGAGTAACATAGTGGTTAATGATTTATAGAGGAAACATACTTTATTAAGCCTTTTAGAAACAGCATTTTTAAGCTTTGATCATATTTAGGAACTGTATCCTAGAGATGACGAATTTTCCAAGATTTATAGTGAATGTCTAAAGGGGGGTCACAAGGACTTTTACATTCACAAAGATTATCTTTTCGAAGGAAAAAAGATTTGTGTACCCCAAGAGTCCTTAAGGGCTTCACTTGTTAGGGAGTCTCATGAGGGTGGTTTAATGGGACATTTTGGGGCATTTAAGACTTTAGAAATTCTTAGTGAACCCTTTTACTGGCCACACATGAAGACACATGTTGAAAAATTTTATGAAAACTGCATTGCATGTAACAAAGTCAAGTCTAAGGCCCAACCTCATGGACTTTACACCCCTTTGTCCATTCCAACTTTGCCTTGGGTAGACATATCCATACATTTTGTACTTAGGCTTCTAGGAACAAAGCGAGGAATGGATTCCATCTTCGTGGTAGTGGATCGATTTTCAAAAATGGCTCATTTTATTCCCTGCCACAAGATGGACGATGCATGCCTAGTTGCAAATCTCTTCTTTAGAAAAGTTGTTATATTGCATGGGATACCAAGGACAATTATATCTAATAGAGATACTAAGTTCTTGAGTCACTTTTGGAGGATACTATGGGGAAAACTTGGAACTAAACTCCTTTTTTCGACCACTTGTCACCCCCAAACAGATGGTCAAACAAAAATGGTGAATAGAACTCTGTCTCAACTATTAAGATGCATGATTTCTAGGAATCCCAGAGAATGGGAAAACATAATTCCCCATATAGAGTTTGCATATAACCAGGTGGTTCATTCCACTACTCCCACTCTCCTTTTGAGGTCGTTTATGAGTTTAATCCCTTAACACCTTTAGACCTCCTTCCTCTACCTATCCATGAAGTTTGGAATAGCCAAGATGGTCTAGAAAAATCTAAGATCATTAAGGACTTACATGCCCAAGTTAGAGCCAACATAGAGAGGAAAGTAAGTCAGTATAGCAAGCATGCCAATAAGGGAAGGAAGGAAGTCATCTTCCAACCTGGAGATTAGGTATGGCTTCACTTGAGAAAGGAACGGTTCCCGACTCAAAGGAAGTCCAAACTCAACCCCCGAGGTGACAGACCTTTCCAAATAGTTAGGAAAATAAACAACAATACATATGAGTTAGATCTACCAATCGAATATAACATTAGCAACTCTTTTAATGTTTATGATCTTACTCCTTTTGATGAAGGTTTTGCTAATTCGTGGACGAATTCTCTCCAAGGAGGAGCGGATGATGAGTCCCTAATTGCCCTAGAGGCGAGAGAGGCCATCCCTAGGAGGATTACTGTCGTCGCCATCAAAAGAGGCGGTCAGAGCGACGTGATGGTCTTTTGATTCGACTTGCGTATTTTAAAGTGTGGTCATCACCCTTAGGATGTCCGATAACTGAACTATTCTAAGGATGAGGTTTTCATAAGTGGGTTCTGGAGTTGCCACCAATATTTTTACCAAAAACATTAGAAAAGGAAAAGAAGGCGATGATTTTAAGAAAAACCAACTTTGGTCATTACAACTAGAGTTAGGTAAGGGAGTTAGTTACATGTGGGGAAGGTATTAGCTTCCCCACGACACCCCTTTCGGGTTTCCTATGATGGACTGTTATTTTTTAAAAATAAGAACATTAAAACTACGCTTTTACCCTTATTTATTCATTGCAAAATTTAAATTATTGACTACATGGCCCTAATAACTAATGCAAAAAGATGGTAACTAATAAAAGCAATAAAACAGAGTAAGGGATATAGAAGAACCTTCGAAGCAAGCTTTTTATAAATGTTCTTGTAAAGGGCGCTTTTTGGCAAACCCCACGCTCTACAATGCCGCTCACTCTTCTCTCAAAGGACTCTAGAATGTTTTTAAGAACTCTAGGACTCTGAAAATGCTTCAAAGGGATTCTAGAAGAGTATTTAAGGGTATATCTAGTTGGAGAAGTTGTTGAAAACAAGGAGAAGACCCTCCTTTTATAGAAATTCATGTCCGTCAGATCAGGACCGCCGTCTCGCCTGACAAGGTCGAGACCTCCGTCTCGACTTTCGGGACCGTCGTCTCGCCTTTGATGAATGGAGAGACAGTGGTCTTGCTTTTGACAAATGGCGAGATGGCGGTTTCGTCAAACGAGACGGTGGTCTCGCCAAACGAGATGGCGATCTCGCTTTTGGTGAATGGCGAGACGGTGGTCTCAACCTTCTGGGTAGAATTTTCTTATTTTTGTGTATAAAAAGTCTTTCTATTTTAATATGGAGCCTATTGATCAATCCTAGGGACCTTTAAAGCCTTGTCCATCTTCGAACAGAAGTCTTCTGCTCTTTATTTTAAGGTCGGACAAGATTTGAGGTCTACAGCTACCCCCCCTTCACCTGACTAGCCGACTGTTGGCTCAATATGCCAAAAGATCGGTTGGAGGGTGAAGGATTTGACCCTCTTGCCTGGTTGTCCTCTAGACGATAAATGTGATCCTCCGGGATGCTCCTTTGATGCGGTAGCTGACCCCTTTGGTTGTAAAATTCGGTTTAAGCCCCCTTTTATAATGCTTGATGAGTACGCACCCCATCTGGTTTTATCAAGTACGAACCCCCATCTGGTTGTTGTAGAACTTGCAGCCCACTTTGTAGGACTGGATGAGTACGCACCCTCATCTGGTTTGGTGAGTACGAACCTCCGTCTGGTTGTTGTAGCCTTGGGATGCTCCTTTGATGCGATAGCTGACAAGTTGGAAACCTCAGGATGCTCCTTTGATGCAGTAGCTGACCCCTTGGTTGATGAATACGAACCCTCATTTGGTTTGGCGAGTACGAACCCCCATCTGGTTTGGAAATCCACTTTGTAGGACTGGTGCAACTTACTGATTTTGTTCATGCGCAGCCCCCTGTGGGGAGTTTTTTTTTCTTGATAAAGTGTTTTTTACTTTTCTGATAAAGTTCTCCAGTTTGTCGGTCTTCCTCCAGCTGGTTGAGTGCTGGAGATTCTTTTGTTTTTCAGGATTTTGTAATAACCATCCAACTTTGTTGGTTGTCGAGGATTTTTGGTGAACGCCTTTTACATAGGCAGGAGTCCGCTGGGGATTTGTTGATTTTGGTGACGCCTCTGAGCAGGAGGATGCTTTTCTTGGTTGCCTTCTCTCTTTTATGGGAGAATGGTGGTTAATGCTTTGGAGCTTTTTAATTTCGTCTTTTTCCACGGTTTATTCTTTTTTTTGCGATTTTAGATTTTGGCTTTTTCGGGATAATGTGTATGTCTTTTTACTTTTTAGTCCTTTTTTAGTACGCTGACTTTTTTGAAAGAGAGTAAAGGCAAATAGCAAAAAATACTTTTATTTATATATCATAAGTTTTTTGTATAATAGATATATATACAATAATGTTCCTAAGGCGGCGGCGGATCCGACTGTGAGGCTGAAGACGACTCTGGAGGAGGAAACTGTCGGAGCATATGTCTTTGAAACTCCTCTTGGCTCTGGATCATGTCGAGCACGTGTTGGCTGATCGCGTCCAAGTTCTGTATAACTCCTTCCTGACTGTGGCTGATAGTCTCTAGCTGCATCTCGAAAACGTCCTGCCTCAGGGACATCTGGTCCAGTTGTTGGCGTACATCGTCTATGGGGCGGTGGACACCGAGAATGTCGTCCCCATACTGCTGCTACTCAAATCCCGGGGGCATGGAGATATTATCCGACTCATCTAGGTCCCGGATGTCCAAGGTCATAGCGAGCACCGGGTGGAGTACCAACTCGGACCCTTGCCTAATGAGCATGTCCATGCTGACGAGCATGGACCCACTAATAGGCTCCGGTCAGAGGGTAGAGGGTATTTCCTCCCCGTTGGCGCATCCTCATCTCTCGGTCAGCGGGGTGATGAGGGGAGCTACGAGGATGACTCCTGTAGGGCGACTCCCAAAATCCTTCAGCGCCCTCAAGAAGAAATAGTCCGGGTTGCACCTGCGCCCATGGAGCATGTAGTGGAGGACGAAGAGATCAGGTTGGGTGATCTTATCCTGACTCTCTTTTCGCCCATGTACTGTCACCGCCAGCAGCTTGTGGCATATGCGGAGAGGAGGACTAAGGGTCGACCCCCTCATCTGGGCCAGTAAGATATGCGATCCGGTGAGATCTTCCCAAATCTCATTTGTTGTGAGGGTAGTTGACCGCTCACAAACAGCTCCCTGATACTCTGAGGTTAGGGTGTCAGCGGGTTGGTTAAAGCCCATGATGACATTGAACTCATTCAACGTCATCGTCCTGTAGGTCTCGTTCATGAAATATGAGACCACCCTCGCCAGAGGGACACCCGGGAACATAGTCGGCATGTCCACCATCGTGACAAAGGCTAGAAACTCCATCGTAGCCTCCCAGAAGATGCGGGTAGGAGAGGCCTAGAGGAGGAAGTCCCATCCAAAACCATGAAGATAATCCCTGACGTCCTCGTCCCAACTGAAATCGGTCAGGATGTTGAAATCTAGACGCAACAAGGGGTACCAGGTGTAGCCCCTGATATGATCAAGCCTGACTTGATGTTGTGGCGTGAGCTGAGCTAGATCTGGCGGGGCCTATGGTGCCGGAGTACCCTGGCCGAATCCCCGACCCCGCTTCCTTAGCCTAGAAGACTCTCCTTGTTGTATTTTGCTCAGAAACACTTAGGTATGTATAAAGATGTATGAGAGGATGTAGGAATGAGATGCTTTGAAAATGACCCAAAAGCCCCTATATATAGAAAATTTTTCCCAGGGTCAGGACCGCCGTCCGGGATTCGGGACGACGGTCTCGTTTTTTCGGCGTTCAGGACCATCATCTGGAATGTCGAGACGACAGTCTTACTCTTTGCGTCATGGTGAGACGGCGGTGTCGACTTTGGCGAATGGCGAGACGGCGGTCTCGCCAAACGAGACGGTCGTCTAGGCTTTTCTAGATTTTTTTTTTTAGAGGAATATAGAATATAGGACCCTGTTCGCGAGCGCCTATGCATGCAATGTTTCATGTTATGTATCTTATAATGTTATTTAATTAACTTTTCAGAAGGATTAATTGATGTGTCTTTTGAAGACGAGGCCCTTCTAATGTCGTTCTTTAGTTGTACTTGTTTATATCATTCCGGACTTGCTATGACCTAAGAATGATTGTTGACTGAGAAGTAAACTTGCCATGTTGGTGTAATTTTTCCTTTCTCTGGAGGTTTCATCCTCTTGTTGATTATATGCCTCCATATTCCCCCACTAATTATCAGAATATTGTGATAAGGGTCAAGAGAAGAGAAGTAAGAGGATAATTTATTCAAGGGCTTGTGTTTTAGAAGGTTTTTATTTTTTATTTTTATTTAAAGGGGGATTTTGTAAGAATGGTTGGCCAAGGTTGGTCAAAGTGTTTAGACTAATGTTAAAAAAACATTTTGTTTTGAGGATCTGCGTCTTAGCCAATTTCTATTGCTTTCTTATGGCTAATTGACTATCCCAGACTGCCCTTTTGGGTTTTCAGACTAGGATATTGTGTTTTGGTCCTAACTTCTGTATAGATTTCCTTTATCTTGTTTTGGTAATCCTAGTGGACCTTATTTTGTAACCCTAACTTCTGCCTAGACTACCCTTTATTGTTGTTCAGGTTTCCTAGAGGGTCAACCCTAATTTTTGCGTAGTCCCCTTGAGTGGGTTTCCTATCGGGTAACTTGCCCCCCTTTTTTGGCCTTTGGCTTTTACGGGCTTCTTTATTTTTTTCTTTTTACACAATATTGACGAAACATGGTTTTATTATGATGAGGTAAAACCTTATTATGTGTTTCTAGTCAATCAGTTTGATTTTTTGGTGATGGCGTGTTTTGCTTATTTTGACGCATTTGCAAAAACGTTTGCTTAAACATGGTTATTATAAGGTTTAAACATGAATAGCAAGAATAGAAGCAGATAATAAGAATTGTATTCTTATTAATTACGAGAGGAGTATGTGCCCTTAAGATGCCTGGGGGTCGGGCTAGCCCCGGGGGATAATCTCTAACAATCATTGGGTTTACATCCCTTAAGAAAGGAAAAAGAACTCCTAATGACTAGAGTTGTTCTTGATATTTGTATTCCTCTACTTTGAAAGATCTGCTTTAATGTGCGGAGGGGAGATTTCCCTTTTCTCCTTATAACTCGACCCTTTGTAGGGTCGTATCCTAGGTCATATTTCAGGGAATTGTCCTTAAATTCCGGAGGCTCCTTTATTCCTTGGGAGTTTGCACCGAGCCCTTGGCCAAAATGGTAACCATACTTCATCATTATGCGGGCTACCTTCATGTTGCTGGGAAGTCTCTCTACACTGGCGATTTCAAGTGCTTGAAAGGATGTTTCAACGGCCTCTTCAGCCCATCCACATAGGGTTGGGTAGATGGTCCACTTATCAGGATGTCATCTTCTGCTTGGATTGTGACCAATTTGTCGTCTACTATGAACTTGACTTTTTGGTGGAGCGTTGAAGGTACTGCCTTAGCGTCGTGAATCCAAGGTCTGTCGAGGAGACAACTTTATGCTGGAGTAATATTCATCACATGAAAATCGACATTGAAGATAGTGGGGTTAATTTGGATTGGCAAATTGATTTTCCCTACTACTTCTTGTTTGGACCCGTCGAAGGCTTAAACGATAGTGCTGCTTGAGCGCATGCAGATTCCTTGAATGGTTAACTTGTCGAGTGTGCACTTGGGCATCACATTCAAGGATGACCTGTTATCCACAAGAACTTTGGCGATGAGATACTCCTTGCATTTGATGAAGATATGCAAGGGCTTGTTATGACTTAACCATTCAGGAAGGAGTTCTTCATCTGTGAAGGTGAGGTGATCGTTGGTTGTGATGTAGCTGACGATTCTCTCGACCTTTTCTTGAGATATCGTATGAGGTACATACGCTTCGCCCAAGACCTTCATCAGGGCGTTTTGATGCGATTTTGAACTCATCATTAGTGGTAACAAAGTTATCTTTGCAGGTGTGTGATTGAGTTGATCAATGATGGAATACTCGCTTTGCCTTATAAACTGGAGCAGCTCATCAGTCTCCTCCTTGGATTCTTTATTTTCTTTTTCTTCAGTCTGTTTATTCTTTCCTTTATTCTTGGGGTCATCTTCTTGCGACTCCTTGGGGGAGTAGATTCTTCCGCTTCTTGTCATGCCCCCAATGCTGGCTATATTGGAGACGTTCTCCTTGGTTGGTGAAGATTCCTCGTATCTCCAGGGTACAACTTTCTTTGAATCATAGGGGAAAGGACGATGCACAAATAATCGCAAAGGCGTCCTTGCCCCCTCTTCTTTATCAACTTTGATGACCAACGACCGAGGCTTATTGTCCTCTTGGAGTGGATCGACCGTTGGGGAGAGCTTGATTACGAACGATTTTCTCTCCATCTTTCTGATTGCAGAAGACTATCAGTTAATCTTTCCTTTTTATTATCTTATTTATTAGAAGTGAAGGAGGGATATGAAAGTATGCAACTTATGAATGAAATGAATGCAAGTATATAGTTATTTGAATAAACAAAAGGTATTTTTATTTATTAGAGAAAGATGTACATTCCCCTATATCATGTTACGAAGCACATTTTGACAGAAACAGAAAAGCCTAAAGAAACCCACAGGCGGGTTCTGATTTTTACGCAATTCCTCTTTGGCTTCCTGTACGCGATGAGCGAGTGCTTCGGACTACTGGTGGACCGCCTGGCTCATATCTTCACTGTACTTTTGAGCCTCTTTTATTTTTGCCTCTTGATGGACGACCAAGGCTTGTAAGTCATTGAGTCTCTCAATGGATCGGTCTCTCTCTTGCAGAACCTAGTCGTACTGAGCTAACCCGTCTCTTTCTTTGCAGCGTAGCTCAGTAAGGCTTCTATTAAGTCTCTGGGTGGTCTCCCTCCCTTGACTTATTTCAGACCGAGTCTTTGCAAGATCTTGTAGCATCCCCTTGATCATTTGTGCCTTCTTTGCGCATTCAGCCTCAAGGTGTACTGATTTGGTGGTTATCTCTTGGAGTTGATTATCCGAGTTTATTCTGGCAACTTTGGATGCTCGGATAACCTTTTCGCTGGAGTCAGCACATTGGTCCTTGAGGCGCTTTATCTCTTGGTCCTTTTTCTTGCACTGCCTTTGCAGATCATCAATGGTAAGGATAGATTCTTGTTCTTTCTCCTCAAGGGCCCTCATCTGAGCTCTCATGATCTCAATCCTTTGGGTCAAGGCATCGACTTGAGCTTGGAGCTCTCCACTTACTGATGGTGCAGTAGGTGGGATGGATGGTTGTGACATCCCTCTGCTTCTCCTTCATTCCTCATAATCATTGGAAACAACCACCCGAGCTTTGCCTAGCTCTCTATCTCCCATAAAGACTGGTTTCTCCCATGCTCTCCGTACGGCAAGTGAGTTTGCAACATTACATGGGTCTCCAAAGAAACACAGTTCTCCGAGCTCTTCCCGTGACAACGCGGTTTGGGTTCTCATGAGTTGTCTCATAGCCACTTTTGGGGAATAAGCTATGTAACCCCTGAGACCCACTAATGATATGCTCGGATAATCTCCACATCTGATGAGAATATGGCCGAGTCGGAACCAAGGACACACCCAGGATAGGTGGTTGACATTCCATTGTTCCAACTTGACTTTCCACTCCACGGTTAGACATCGGTGGAGAGGGATTTTTAAGAAGCTTTTCAAAGGATTGGGGAATATCCCCATGTGGCTAGAGACATAGAAGTGTGTGATACCCCACACGAATAGCAGCAAAGAGCATCATCTGAGTGTTACCGAAAGTAAGGTCTCAGCAAGAAGTGTAGGCAAGGGACTCTTCGAGTGTACATCCCAGGCGAAAAAGGCGTCCATAACAGCTTGATCTACTGTGTCGAGGTGAAAGGGAAAAAGTATGGTCCCAAACACAATCAGAGCCAGGGTTTTGTTAAAAGCAAACCAATATGCCTTATCAGCCAAAGAGGACAGATGGTCTTCCAATATCGCAACTTTTCACCCCTGGATATTCCCTCTTACTATCAGGGTAGCCTGATGAAGTGGCAATTGGATGATGGCAGCAACTTTGAATGCAGGAATATATGTTTCGTGACAAATATGGGTCCCGGTTGATTTGGGTCATCTTAACATTATCTCATATTCCTTCAAAGTTGGTACCAGACAAATTGCGGAAATTCGAAGCAGTGTAGACTGGAGTTCCAGAAATGGATCAAAACCCTGATGAAAATGGGATCGACACAGATCTTCAAAAGATTGAGAATCCGTTCATAAGATTTTTCGAAATCAGAGTGGACCTCGGGTGGCATCAATGCACACATCCGTTCTATCTTCTCTACATGATACCAGGGAATGTCCACTTTCTTTAACTGTCTACTGGACCCCTCCATTTTTCAAGAAACAAAAATGCATGCTATGAGTATGATGTTGATGTGGGCATGCATGTAAGTGTTTGTTTTTTCTAAACATTATCATGTTTTATTTTCTACGTGATGCATGATAGTATTTAGGTTTTTATTTTTTCAAAAGAAAGAGAAACTACCTATATGGATGTTCATGAGTTCGATGCTTATGAACAAGGTCCCATTTTTTATTTGATTTATTTGGTTTTTATAAACTTTTATCTCTTCTGTCGGACTATGTGACTACTTGGCTTACAAAGAACCTGAAACTAGGCTAGCTAAAATGCAGATTGTCCGGGATAAAAGTGGTTTATTATAAAAGAATGATTTTAGAATCCTTTATCTCTTCTGTTGGTCCACGTGACTACTTAACTTACAAAGAACCTAAAACCAGGCTAGCTAAAATGTGAACTGTCCGAGATAAGGGCGTTTATTATGAAAAGATTTTTTAGAGATTTTTTTAGTTATTTTTCTGTTGTATGATTATGCTATGCAACAAACAAATGCACACACAATTCACTCATCTGCGAATAGTGAAATGACGTTTTTATCACGAGGTAGGAGTATCCTGCAGAAGAATGCGTATTCAAGGTAGTTCTAAATATCCTCACCAAGGTCAGGCCCCCAAGGTGCCCCCATTATAGGGTCCCCACTCTCCCAGCCTTCAAACCATGCATGGTACTAAGGCTTTGTCAATCTTTAGGCCAAAAGAGGAAGGTTATCACCTTGAGTGGTGGTTTCCGACCATACTGGTGGGCTCATGGCCCTCACTACGGCAAATCGTATAATGCACCCACTCCCTAGATTATCCCACTTGCCCTCAGGTATAGGGGGAACTGTTGTGTGCAAGAGTTTGTATACAATTGTTATTTCAAACAATTGCATAAAGTAAGCATATAATAGTTATTAAAGTCAAGCAATAAATCATGTTATAAAAGCAAGATAGGGTAAAAGCATAATTTTAGGCTTTTATTAATTAAACTAGTCCATCACTAAATGGGATCAACTCTCTAGCTTCCCCAATGGAGTCACCATCTGTCGCCACCGTCAAAAGAGGCGGTCGGAGCGACGTGATGGTCTTTTGAATTACTCGCGTATTTTAAAGTGTGGTCATCACCCTTAGGATGTCCGATAACCAAACTATTCTAAGGATGAGATTTTCATGAGTGGGTTCTGGAGTCGCCACCAATATTTTTACCAAAAACATTGGAAAAGGAAAAGAAGGTGATGGTTTTAAGAAAAATCAACTTTGGTCATTACAACCAGAGTTAGGTAAGGGAGTTAGTTATGTGTGGGGAAGGTATTAGCTTCCCCACGACGCCCCTTTCAGGTTCCCTATGATGGACTGTTATTTTTTAAAAATAAGAACATTAAAACTACGCTTTTACCCTTATTTATTCATTGCAAAATTTAAATTATTGACTACATGACCCTAATAACTAATGCAAAAAGATGGTAACTAATAAAAGCGATAAAACAGAGTAAGGGATATAGAAGAAACTTTGAAGCAAGCTTTTTATAAATACTCTTGTAAAGGGCGCTTTTTGGTAAACCCCACGCTCTACAATGTCGCTCACTCTTCTCTCGAAGGACTCTAGAATGTTTGTAAGAACTCTAGGACTCTGGAAATGCTTCAAAGGGATTCTAGAAGAGTATTTATGGGTATATCCAGTTGGAGAAGTTGTTGAAAACGAGGAGAAGACCCCCTTTTATAGAAATTTGTGCCCGTTAGATCGGGACCGTCGTCTCTCATGACAAGGTCGAAACTGCCGTCTCGACTTTCGGGATCGTCGCCTCGCCTTTGACGAATGGCGAGACGGTGGTCTCACCAAATGAGACGACGATCTCGCTTTTGCAAATGGCGAGACGGTGGTCTCGCCTTTGGCAAGTGGCGAGACGGCAGTCTCGATCTTCTGGATAGAATTTTCTTATTTTTATGTACAAAAAGTCTTCCTATTTTAATATGGAGCCTATTAATCAATCCTAAAGACCTTTAAGGCCTTGTCCATCCTCGAACGGAAGTCTTCTTTCTTTATTTTGAGGCCGAGCAAGATTTGGGGTCTATAATTACTAGGAATATGACTAGAAAGGAGGTCTTCTCCTTACCTTTCATTTTAAATTTACTTAGTATTTTTACTTAATGTTTTCTTTTCCTAAGTTCTTCACTTATTTTCGCTTTCCTTTTGTAGGCTCACTTTTTGCATCTCCTTTTTTAAGAATATCACCTCTTTTTGGTGGAAAAGAAGCCTTGGATCCATATGATACATGCATGGGCAGCCCAAAGGTGTAGGACACTCCTCTTTGTCTTACACCCTTTTTTAGAGAGGAAAAAGCTTGGGATGCGCAATTGGTAGGCTTGGAACAACCTAAAAAGAAGCACACCTCTTTTTTCATGTTCTCCACACCCTTAAAGGTATTTTTGATGGGCTATGACGAATTTATCATATTTGGACCATGGGGACTCTAGACTTTAAGTTTAGGTTAAGTTTATGTCTCTTTTTGTAATTCCATCTAGGTTCGTCCTCCAAGAGCCTATAATAAGAAGGTTTCCCTTCATGTAATTAGGTTGAACATTTATGATAAGTTTGTGAGGTTTCTTAGAGTGTTTCATCTTTTTTAGTGTCTTATCTTGAATCTTGGTTCAAGTGGCGGCAACCACCACTTATCTAGGGTGTTTCATCCCCTAGTCGCGTGTCAACACTCAACCACCATCATATTTCTCTTCTCTTCATCTTTTCTTTTTTATTTCTTCACTCCATTTATTTATTCAAGGGGCTGGTCCATTTTTCCAGCCCTTGTCCTTATTTTTTTCTAGTTTTATTCCATCTCCTCCTCCCTCCATAATCCTTGGAAATGAACCTTCACATCTAAATAAGCAACTATCTTAATGTCCAGTGGGAATTTTCCTTAGATTTTGTTTACTTTATTGCTTAAAATTTTGCACTTTATCTTCTTAAAAATTTTCACCTTACATTATTTTACATAAGAAGATCATCGCAATTTATACGTGCTTTTGGAAAATATGTTGCAAGAAGTAAATGCAACCATTGCATTGGCAAGTCAAGAAGCAATGATAATATTGCATCATCGACTTTGTCATATATTAGAGCAAGGTCTATAAATTTTTGCGGAATATAATCTCTTACACAAACT